>CM045762.1:136986827-137586827 GCA_025200525.1 Camellia lanceoleosa | reverse complement strand
CTTCTCCGAGGGTAAATACTTGGTCTCTATGCCCGCTTAGGATTTTACTTACATAGTATTAACGCCCTTTGCTCTTCTTTTTTCTTCTTCTAATTATCATTGTACTTATTGCATGCTCGAGTGCTAAGTACAAAATAGCTCCTCTCCGTAATTGGATTCGAGAGAACTAGAGCTATGGTCGGTATCTTTTCAAGTCGGCTAAGGCGACTTTACATTCCTATGTCTATAAGAAGTCTGTGGCCTTTTTCATGATTAAAAATGGTTTACACTTATTCAACTTCGCTTATGAATACATTTAAGTCGCGGCCTTTCCAATCAACATCGCACTTGTTTTTGGCTCGGGCTTGCCTCGATGTCTTTCCGTAACCAAGTACCTCAAGAACTTACTAAACCCAACTTCAAATGCACATTTTGAAGCAATCGGTGCCGATATGTTTTTAGGATGTCAAATACTGCCTTCAAGTCGTCAGTGATCCTCGGGTTCCTTGCTCTTCATGACCATATCATCGATGTATACTTCCATAGTTTTGCCAATCTAATGCTGAACATCTTGGTCATCAACCTCTAGTACGTTGCTCTTACGCATTTTTCAACCCAGCATCACTCAGAGTAATACTGGCTCTTTTAGGATGATAAATCTGATCTTCTCTTCATTAGGGGTACATTGCTATCGATGGTATCCTCTATAAGCATCTAGGAAGCTCATCCTTCCATGTCCTGAAGTGGCATCCACTAATTGATCGATCTTGGGGAGTGGGTAATTGTCTCTGGGATAAGCTTTATTCAAGCTAGTAAAGTCCACACAGACCCTCCACTTCTTGTTCTTCTTTTTCACCACCACTGTTAGACTGACCAAGTAGGAGTAGTTTACCTCTCGGATGGCTCTAGCCTCCACTAGTTTGTCCACTTCCTCCTCTACTGCCTTTACATGAATCAACGTCGGCATCCTCGCTAGCTGAATGACAGGCTTTGCCGACTTGTCTATGTTTAGTCTGTGACATGTGACCTTGGGGTCAATGCCAGGCATCTTGTATGGCGTCCAGGCAAACACCTCCATGTTTGCCCTTAAGAACGTTTCTAACTCTATTTCCTCTTTCTCAGACAATCCTAAGCCGAGGAGGAAGAAGTGCTTTTCATCCCCTTGCTGGACCAGAATTTTCTTCAAGGCTTCCTCGCTTTTGTCGACAGGGTCTTTGCCGACGTTATCCAGGACCTCCATGTTCTCGTCCTCTATCTCTCATCTCATCTCGTGAATGCGTTCGCGGTGGATTTCATTGTTGCCATGGAGCAATTATTTGCCTGCACCTGATCCCCTCTAACCTCCTCAATTCCATGATCTGTAGGGAGCTGCAACAGCTGGTGTAATGTTGAGGGAACAGCTTTCATTGCGTGCAGCCATGGCCTTCCCAGGATAACATTGTAAGGGGAGGTGTCAATTACTATGAACTCCGTGCTTACCTTCTTGGTGCCTCGTGATGCACCTCCAAACTTATTGCTCCGGGGCCCGCGTTAGTGTTCCATTGAACCCAACCATTAGACTGTTGGACTACTCGGATCATCTTGGTAAAGGCCGGCTCCTTGGAACATCGACATACATGATGTCACAAGAGTTGCCTTGGTCAACCGCAATTTACTTGGCACTTTCCAATCTTAAGGGATATTACCAAAGCATCATTGTGTGGATCTTGTACCATGTCTAGGTTGACTTTAGTAAAGGACACCATTGGTCCCTAATACTCCTCGCCCTAGGCCTCTTTTTTGAACTTTGATACACATCTTGTAAGTGCTTCACCTCTAAATCTCCCCACATACCTCGTTCTTATTGACCTTGAGTGAATCACATTGATCACTCGAGGTCCGTCTGCTATGGTTGTGGTCTTTGGTGGAGGTGGTCTTCTGGTGCTCAGGGTAGCCTTGCTTGCTCTTTCCTTGTCCTGCCTCATCTACTAGGTCCCTTAAGTGACCTTGTCTTACTAGATCTTCGGTGTGTCTTCAAGGCCTGCACCTGAATTAGATGTCATCATCATTGTGATAGGCATAGTGCTTTCCAAGGCTTCTTTTATAAATTCGCAAGGAATCTTCTCTGGGCTCTATAGTAAAGGTGGTTCCTAATTCTTTCCAAGACTTTGTAAAGGGATCCTAACAACTGTGGTGGCACATTGCGACCCTTAGTCCTATTTCTTGTCTATTAAAATTTGTATTACCTTGACCTCACTTGAAGCCATTTCTCTTCTCTTGCTTTGATGCTTTTGTCCCCTGCATGTCTTTCTCCGCTCTTGCATATTTCTTGATTTTGGCCAATTCCTCCATACTTTTTGGTAGTGTCTTTGCTAGTAATTTTTGAAGCGCGGTCATCGTTCGAGCCGTTCTTAAAGACACAACCGCCAGCTTGGTTGCACCACAGTATTCGATTAAACACCTCATAATACCTCTTGGTATAAGCCCTAAGGCTTTCATCCTCGCCAATTCTCAAAGCCATCGAGTCTATCCTAGCAGTTGCGATTTGTTTTGTAACAAACACGGCTACAAATATCTCGGCCATGCACTGCCAACTTTTCACGGTTCTTTTTGGCGCTTGTGAAACCAATCTAATGTGATTTTTCCAAAGGATGAGGGAACACCTTGCAAAGCAACGGCTCGTTCCGGTGTACAATGCCATTAAGTTCAAGTATATGCCCAAATGAAAGTTAGGATCGGACTTACCATCATTATATTTGGAATCTTGGCATGTGGAACCTTTTCGGGACCTCAAATTTGTCCAATTCTACAGAGAACGGTGTTCTCGATTTGACCAGAGATGTTACCTCAGCATCTTGTCGCTTCCTCTGCAGGTAATCCTTCAAATCCTCCTTAGTCCGTCCGAGAGCTCACCACAGCAGATTTGGCCTCTTTGGTGTCTTGCTCACAGTAATCGTTATGAGTCCTCTTGGACCTCCCTTCATTCATCGTGTCAAAACAAGCTCCTTCCCTTGAATGTGCCGATGATCTTTGACGTAGGTTTCTTTGGCACGATGTGTCCTCTGAGACTCTACTCTCATCGATTCTCCTCGCCCGACCTCTCATGAAGGTCGATGCGAATGCTTCTTTGCCCTGTTATGCTGTGGGATTGTAGGGATTGCTTTCTACCCCCCTTTCTGAGCATCATTCTTGGTCGCTGGAATCATCGTGTCCTCTAACAGGAACGATAGCTGCATGACATTGTTCTGCATCATGAAATTGACAACCGATTGAAGGTCTGCCAATTTTTTTTTCTATCTCCTTCATCTCACCGTCCCTCCTCAAGCATCTGTCTTTCCATACCGCGAGGTTGCTCTCGTTGTAATACTACGCCTCGGCTTTGCCTTCTTTGGAGCGTCTCTCTCCTCTTGGGCGACATCCTTTGCTCTGGGATTCTTCTCTCGAGGTTCTTCATTACACTTATCCTCCCCTCGTTAGATTGACTGTTTACCACTCCCTTAGGATATTGTCCTCGATCTTCTCCTTACATCCATTGTTGGCCATCTATTCTTTTTCGATTCCCGCAGAGGCGCCAAATTGTGAGTGTTGATTTACGACGCGTTGCCAAATAAGAATTTAGTTGGAGAGCATAGGCGAGAATAAATGCGCCAAACAACTTTGTCACAGAAAGATAAGACTCCGGCGATGGTTTGTCCACCCGAGGGCACTCCGACGATCAAGTCAGTACTAAGTTTATCTCTCAAAGATAACAAATAGTGCTTAACTCATAAGCCAGAATACAAAAAGTATACCTTAGACCCACGAGGTGCCTTACTTTTATAGCTTGACACTAACACGATCCACTGGAAACTTAGCTTCAATGGACTCTGGCCCAATACTCATCTTGGACTCCCAGCTAGACATAGATAAACTCCCCCTAAGAGCCTTATCTTTATCCAAATTGAGGTCCTCCCACATTCTAGGACTCTTGTCCCTCATCTGTGTAGACATCCCATTTTTGACCGACCTTAAAACTCAGACGTCATCGATTGAGCGCTCAGTAATAGTGCATATTGTGCTTGTTTCGACTTTCCGGAGTTTTAGCCGAGTGCCTTGCTTATGGGCCTCTGAACTCTTTGTGCTTCGGCTCGGTTTCGGACCAAGCCTTGTTTTCCTTACTGAGGGAAGGAGAGGTCTTATAAACCTCTTCTTGTGGTCGTAGACCACTTTTCATGGTCGAGCCACTTTTTCCGTTCGAGACTAGTTTCCAATTTTGAGCCTTTGTGCAGCGCCTTGTCTCGGGACCACTTAACATTCTCCGTTTGGCGTGATTTTTGAACCACGCCTTGTTACCTTGGGCTAGAGGACCCTTGTGGTTTGAAGACCACTTTTGTGGTCGTAAACCACTTTGGTGCTTGTCGGCTAGTTTTCGAGGCTCCGATGCGGCGCTTTGCCTCTCGAACTTTCATCTTGCATCCGTTTTGGTTTGTTTTTGGTACAAAGCTTGTTTTTCTTGTTTGGAAGGTGGTACAAGGATGGGAGACCAGTTTCTCTCCCATAAACCACTTTTCTTCCTGCAAGCCAGTTTTTGGTCGACAAGGTCTCCTAATCTTTGCACCATCAAAAGTGGTCGGCCACCACACCATTTGCTTGTTTTCATCCTGCTGACCTTCCCCCACCATGGCCGACCACTTTTATTTTTGGGAGACCACTTATAGTGGTCGACCGACCACTTAAAGAATCAGCCAACCACTTCAAGTGGTCAACTGCTTTTTGTTACATTTTTTGAGATATTTTTAGCCAGCTGGTACAGCTGGAGAGCACTAGAACCATCCTTCATACGTGTATGGAGGGATGGTCTTGAACCTTTAGCTTCTCCAAGAAGCTTGAGCCTTGCTTCTCTATAAGAGGGAGGCTCTCCCTCTCTCCTCCAGGTTCAGATTTTGTGGATTGAGAGATACATACACATATATCTCTATATCTCTCTATTGGTCTCATATTTGTGCCTTAAAGTGTAATTTATTCATACTTTAACACACAAACACATACTCAAACACCATCCTTTGGTTGCTAAAGCTTCTTGAGGTTTGTTTTGGAGTTTTTGGTTTGGTTTGAGGTTGGAAAACTTGCTGGAGTTGTGGTTTTGAAGGTGGTCTTCAAGGGTGAGCCTCTAACTCCTTAAACCCCATTCTTGCTTAAGCTTTTGGACCCTTTTGCATGCTAATTTAAGCTTAACTCTTAACTACAAAAGTTATATTTTTGTATGCTTAAGATCTTTGTTTTAGGTCACTTTTGTGTTGAGGGCTGTCTACCCCCTCTTAGGCCTTATTTGGCCTTGCTTTTATGCCTTCTTTTGGAGCTTTTGGGATCACCTTATTTTGGCCTTCTCACCACTGAAATCCAGAGGAATTTCAGTGGTGGGGATGGTTTTTTAAGGTCCCAAATAGGAGAGGGTCATCCCCTCTCCTTGTGTCTTCAATACATGCTTCATTAGCCTCATGTGTGAGCATGTTTGTTAAGCTTATGTTGGCCATATCTTAGCTTATATTTGGGGTTATTTTGCTGTGGCATGCTACTATTTTTACTTGGTTTTTTCACTCCGTACATGCCTAATACACTTGTACTGTAAATCACACAAACCAGTCTTGTATGCTTCATGAAGTAGCATGTCATTCTAGTTTGTTTTGTGTCCATTTCAGTATGTTTTCGATGATGTTTTGCCATGTCATACCTCTGTTTGGGTTTGGTTTGGTCACCCCTTGCATGCTCTATGCACTTGTAGTGCAATTCCATGAAATAGCCTAACATGCATCATGCTTTAACATGTCATTCTAGCATGCTTTTGGCTTAACTTCAAGCTTTTGTCCATGTTTTAACATGCTTTAGCTCGATTTGTGTTGTTTTGGCCATGCATGACTTGCTTTGTATAGCTATAATGCATTCTAGCTTGTTAACTTTGTGCATCAAGTCCACTAGCATGCATTACTTGAACTATTTGAATGATTTGGCATCATTTGTAATGTGATTTTAGTCCATGTTTCATGTTCATGCACTTGCATTTGTCACTCATTCAATGCGTTGGAGGTTTGCCTTTATGCCTTAACATGAACCATTGCGTATGCCTTCATACCTAAGCTTGCGAGCTATCATTTGATTGCTTATTTGGCGTTGTTTTGCCATGATATAACTCTGATTTTTGTTGATGAAGTCATCCCATGCTTGGTCTTAATAGGTGTAGTGTAATCCACCTTATTTGCCTTGAATGCATCATGCCTTATGCCCTTCATGCTAGCTTGTTTTGGCTTCCTTCCATACATGTTTTAGTATCATTTTGACATGTTCTAGGACTGTTTTGGGTTGCCTTAACCATATGCCTCATGAATTGCATAGTTGTAGTGCAATTGGCTTTGCTATCTTTGTGTTTTGGTGACTCATGCATGCCATCTTTGAGCTATTTAGATGATTTGACATCATTTAATACTTCATTTCAGAGCATGTAGCATGACTATGTTCCCACTTCTTTCATGATTTAAATGCTTGAAAGGGTTGTGCATTATTGCCTTGCTTATGGCCTAGCTTGTATGCTTGCATGCCTTGACCTTTGAGCCCCTAACTTAGCATGTTTTAGTCACTGTCTTGACCTATTTCAGCTCTGTCCATGTTTGGTTCATGCATTTGTGCCATGTATTGCATGCCTCCTTTGTAGTCATCCTTATTAGCTTTCATGCTTTAGGACCTTTGCATGCTATACTTGTGTTTGATTGAATGATTTGGCATCATTTCTTACATAATTTCAGTGCATTTAGTGTTGTTACACTTCCGCATTTGTCACTCCTTGAGCCTTCTCGAGGGTTGTGCTCTTAGGCCTACTGGGTTGGCCAATGCATTGTGCATGCATGCCTTGCCTTTTTGTGCCTTTATTTTGATGTTATGGCCACTAATTTGGGTATGGCTGAGGTTTGTCCATTTTGGTTTAAGTCCATTTAGCATTGTGTATGCCATGTAGTTCATCGCATTGAGTATGCCATGTTGTTCGCATGTTGATTCATCGCATTGTATATGCCATGTTCTTTGCATTGTGTATGCTTATATTACATTACATTGTGTATGCATGCCATTAGCCTTGTTAGGTTGTTCATGTTGCATTCCATGTTTGCATGCTTAAGTCATATTGCATATTTGCATGCTTGTGTCACATTACATTTTTGCATACTCCATGTTACATAGCATTGTGCATGCCATGTTATGTGTTGCATTGTGTTTGAAATAGGTGTTAGTCCAAACACGGGGAACGAGGGACGTTTCATACTTGAAGTGATGAAACGTGCATCAATTTTCAGTCGTCGACGCTCTTGATCAATCATGATAGAGTTCTAGGCCTTACGTGTTTATGTGTGCATTCATTTTACATTGAATTGTGCAACTTCGCCTCTCGGCCATCATGCATTGAAATGCGCGATTGGTGGCCCGAGGGTCGAGAACCACACTTCCTTGAGCTTATGAAATAATAGGGAGGGTAGTTGTGCACACATACCTTGCAAATACATTGCCATGCCCTTTCTTGCTCTCTGTTGTAGCAAACTAGAGGAATGCAACAACAACTGGTCGACCAGCCAGAAAAACTAGCTGGCCAACCACTTTTTCAACCTTGCAACAACAAAAAGTGGTCGGTAGGTGGTCTCCCACACCAACAACTGGTCGGCCACCCTCCCACAGGTCCCCAAGATGATTTAGAAGCTATCTCGGAGCTTGGTGCAAGTTTACGAGGCGATTGCAAGCGAGGCAAATTGGGGCATTGCGGCAATTTCGAATAGGCGACCAAGCATGCGTGCATTCTTTCCGCCTTGAGGCTCTTGATTTACTGCTTTACTTAGCTGATTTGATTAGCTAGTTAGCTATTTGGTTTGTACCTAATTAGTTAATGCGTTAACTATTCAATTTGTTTTGTAATAGTTAGTTAACTAGGTTTAGTTAATTATCTTTGTTGTGGTGTAATAATTAGTTTAGTTAGCTTAGATTAGCTAGTTAGCTTCCTATTCGGACCCTCTGTCGAGAGAGCCAACTATTGTAATAAGCATGCGTGTGTGTGATGCAAGTCTTCCAACCCCCATTTCTTTCTCTCTTTTACTTAACCGCTTATGATGGTTAGTTTTAGGGCATATTTTGTTTAGCATACATTATGCTTGCATGCGTGTATCCATTCATCTGTCTTGCATGTACCGGGCTCGGCACATCATACTAACTGCATTGTATTTCAATTCATATTTGAATACATGTACCAAGTTGCATTTCATATGCCATCTTAGAATAGCTGAGCCTATTTTAATTGTATTCTCGCATGTGTTGCATTAGTCATCTTAACATGAATTACGATCATGCATGATTTCTAACTAGTTTTTTGTTTTGGCTCGAAGTACACTGTGAGTGTTTACGCTTTAGCATACTGCATGTATGTTATCGATTACCATGAAAGCATGCTTGCCATGAGGCTGACTGCTTATTTGATATAACTGTCTGAATGCCTGTGGGTGAAAGTTGGATTACTTGAATTGGAACAATTCATTGAATCTCGAATTTAGCCTACTTGCGAGTAGCAAACTTTAAAGCATTTTCACAAACGAACATGCAATGTTTTGTTCCAAATTAGGCGATCTAGTCTATACTTGTATGCTTTGCGCATCACGTAGTAAGATTAGCTAATTAACCAGAATAAGAGCACATGTGTTTTCAAAAACAAAATATCATGCTTAGTACAGACCGATCTTTGATCAGGCGAGCGGGGGTGCTCATTGCATGACCTTCCCCTCTCGTACCCATGTTCCTGAGCCGAGGCAACTTTGGTGATGATGGACACGTGGCCTTAAGCACGAGTCAGGGTTTCCTAAATTCCCCCAAAACAAAATATTTAGATGGCGACTACTGTTTACGGCAAAGGTCCATGTTTGGCACTTCTTTATAAAAATCGGTTTTCCAAAACAATTTCTTTGGATTTGGACTCTTTGGTGATTTATCGATCTCACATTGCACTTTGTGAATCAGTTGAACCGTGACATTTGAGTCCGAATCAGTAGCCTCTGAGAACAAAAGCGAGATTCGCGCGCCCCCATCGCCAGCGGATATCGGAGAGTTCTCGCGGTAGCGTCTACAATCTGTTCATCTCAATTTTGGTAGCTCCACGGATAACCTCGACCTGGCGAGATCACCTTGGCGTCATGACCAAGACACGTGGCACCTCGGTGACACTTTAGTGTTAGCTTGGCCACATGTTGTCATTCTCAAAATATAGCCCCACACAAGACATTCCACAATGCTTTGAATTCCTCATTTCAATATTTTATCAATTTGAATCCCAGTCTCGGAGTTCGTATCTTTGTTTGTGGATGATAAGCTCCAGAAGGGACCGGAAAGGGTCAGTGAGGAGGACCTTGAGATTGTACTGGACAAGGTGATGAAGCTTTTCCGTTACCTCCGAGAGGACCTGTTTGAAAAGTATTACAGGCAACATTTGGCAAAGAGGCTTCAATCTTTGAAAACCGTTTCTGACAATGCAGACAGGAGTTTGATAGTCAAGCTCAAAACGGAATGTGGGTATCAGTTTACATCAAAATTGGAAGGTATGTTCACTGACATGAAGACATCTTAGGATACAATGCAAGGGTTCTATGCAAGCATGGGTGCTGAGATAGGAGACTACCTGACACCCGCTGTCCAGGTTCACACTACGGGCTCTTTGCCGACTCCATCGAGTGCTACGTGCAACCTTCCATCGGAAAGTTAAATTATAATTAACATACAAGAAGGGAAATAATACTAGGATGACTCTTTCTCTTGCCATATTTTTGTAGTTATAAGTAGTATTTACCCTTGTATTATTGGCATACATCATACTGGAGTATGACTTTAAAATGTTTGAATTGTATTTATGTTTTGAAATGGTAGTTATATACCTTCGTCTGTTACTTGCTGTTCTAGTTGGAGAAGAATTGGATTTGACATTCAGATTTGCAATTTGGAAGATAGTTCAAAGTCGGAGATGAGATGTTGAAGAAAATTAAATTGATTTTAAATCTAGTTAGTTTTTCTTTTTAATATCTCGTAGATGATTTGAACACCCCAATTATACATTTGCAAATTGTGGTTCGAGGCTAGATTTGAGATATTGGAGAAAATCAAACAGATTTGAATCGTCAGCATCAATGTATTTGGATTCCTCCAATTCTTACTTACGAGAAAAGAAAGGCAAGTTTTACATTTATAATATATGTAAAATGTTGACCCCAAGTATTCTTACAATGTATATGGCATGACCCCAAATTATTTCACTAGTTATGTGATAATATATATATATATATAAAATATATTTATTAATAAAATTCCTTAAAATATATAGCAGTCTCATGAATTATACACTAGGGTGAATTATAGTCATAATCCTTCAAATTTGACATCTATTTCATTTTAGTCCCTATAGTTCTAATTGTGTCAATTAAGTCCCTCAAGTTTCAATTTCAAATCAATTTAGTCCCTAAGTCTATAATATAAATAGCTTATCATCCCAAAAGTTTGACTAATTTACTGAAAGGCTCTATCTATTTAGTAGTTAATGTATCGAGCCTTAAAATGTTAAGTTATGCTTGTTTCAATCCTCCGTGTACTTTTAATTGCAGAAATAGGAGCTGAAATAAATAGTAGTTTAGCATATATTTTTGAATTAAAAAATTAGTTAAACAAATCAAATTTTCTTTTATCCATTGCATCTGGACAGTCCATAGTGATTTATAGCTAGAAAATTGCAAATAGCCTTAGAAAAAGGCAAGTGTAGAATTCCAAAGAGCAGTTTTGCAAGATTTATTAATAAATTAGTCTGCATTTGGAAGCATATATAGTGCGCCTAAGATCAAACAACTTAAAAATATTATAATAACAAAGCTATTGTTAAAATTATAAATCAATACTTGTAATTACATATTTTGAAAAAAATAAAAAATAAAAAAAAATAATTTTATAATAAATCAAAACATAAGGGGCAAGAGTACAATAAACAAAACCTTAGAAAGGTTGCAAGGATCAAATTGGAACAAATAAAAAAGTTTAAGGATCAAATTGACAAAATTCAAAATACAAGAACCAAACTGAAACTTTGAGAAAAATAGAAGGACCATTGATATAATTAACCCTATACACTATGAGCCTATTCAGTTCTTACTAATTTTTTCCTTAATGCTTATGTAAGTAATTATCTTTTTCTAAATTTTTTTTCGCTACTTACCTTAACCCCTACTGAGAGAAATTTTTTTGACTTCCTCCCTGCTTTTTATGGTCCACCACTATCTTCCACAAGCTAACAAATGTTCTTATGACACAATTAAATCATAAAAATTTAAAGAATGTAAGATTTTTTCAATAAATTCAATACATTTTTATTAAAATTAGTGTACTTTTTAACATTTTTAGATCTCGTTTGGTAAGTAATTTTTTTAGCCAACAAGCTAAAAAGTCATTAAAAAAATAAAAAGCCAATAACCTATATCAAAGAATTAAATATTCTATTTTCTCTTTACTTTTTGTTGGAAAATGACTTTAGAAATTTCTTATTTTTTGCTAATTTTGAGCATTAATTAAGGTGAGACCCAAGAATTATTTTTAACGTTTCTAATTGGGTTTATGTTTAATGTCACGTAGTGAATAAATTCATGTATTTGGTTGCTCAAAACTATTTCCAATGGGTACCCAAATTTGTGGAAGGGTGAGGTTATGGGTGAAGTGGGTTAAACCCATTGCACTCAAAATTAAAACCATCGCATGCCGCCCATCTGCCGTCGGCATCTGGGCGCGGGTGCTGTGTTGGTTGGGCTTGTCCGGCCCAATACTTATCTTTTTGGGCCAAAACCATTTGTAATTTATTTTTTATTTTTTGTTTTTATTTCAAAATAAATTGGTCCAAGAATTTTTCTTTCACCCAAACAGATTCCTAACGGGTTCGAAGGTTCAACTCGAATCGAATTTATTCAAATAGATTCAAATCTATCGCACTGTTCAATCTGTCCGAACAAGTTTCTACCTGTTCGGAACAACTACGTTTTTGCCTATATAAACCATGCTTCTAGCAATTTTTGTCATTCAATTTTTTTATTGATTTTTTATTTTTTTCTTAGAATTTCATCATTCTTCTTCTGTTCTTCCTGTGCTCTTGCATCTGTACGCATTTATATTTTATGAAGAAAAAGAGAGAGTTACAATAGAGTTTTGGTTACGGACTTAAATTTGTATTTGCCAAATTTAAGTGTTAGTCGTTACATCTGAAAAGTAGACGCGGTAAAACTCAAAGCAATCAAGTGAGGCAAAATCTACTTTAAGGAGATTGTGTCCAACACAAGCCTTGAAATTATTTTATTTTATTGTTTATTTTAATTTATACATTTAATTTACACACACACCTCGTTGGGAATAACATTTTTTGCACATCTTTTTCGTAGAAAATCAAATAGTCATTTCAAACATATTAATTTTTTTATATCATATTTTAACTAAAAATCAAAAATTACTAAAAAGTCTGCTCCCAAGCAGACGAATATTTTTAAGGGACTTTTTACACATTCTACAACATTAAACACTGTTCATGAGACATTTATTATCATTTGTCTTTATTTAATAAGTAATGTCAGAGATCCTAAAAGATTTGAATAATGTTATATGTACCAATTAATGTATTAATTAGTATATTAACAGATGATATGACATAATTTTAGAAGTTTTGAATATTTATAATTTGTATAATAGGTGGGATCAATAATAATTACATAATACTAGTTGATATATTAGTATGTATATTAATTGGTATATGTAGCATCACCAAAAATATTTAAATCTCTAATATTTTTCTTATTTAATAGGGGTAGAGAGAAGGATAACAATTGTCATCAAAAAATACTAGCTAGGGACACAAAAATCTACCAAAATATTTGCATGAATTTGAAACCCACACTCACGTGAGTATTTGATAATTTGTTTGAGAAAAAGTTTGAAGTCCAGCATTGTTGATTGTGGTCATCAAAACTATACTGTATTTTATTAGTCTCCATTTCACTTTCTACTGCGCCTTGATTATGCAAGTTGGGATTAGTAAAACCTTGATGCCAACACGTGCTTGCTCACGTGTGGTTCCACCAACCCAATATGGGTTCATTATTATTATTATTATTATTATTATTATTATTATTATTATTATTATTATTATTATTATTATATTTTGTTTATTTATTCTTAAAAAATATAAATAAATACTATAAGAGTTGAGAAAATCAATGCGACAGGAGAACTATATATTAATAGGGAAAATTAACCTTATATACCCAACTATTTAGCAAAAGTATATATATGTATATATTTTTGTGCCAATGAAACCTTGATTAAATCCGTGTTTCATTTGAACAGTCAAGTAATTTAACAATCTAACTCTTTGGTTTTATGTAGTGTAGTTGTTGCTAATCATCAGTGTCATTATAATTATTGTTAATATTCATTCAATGGTTGAATTTATTAAATGGTTACATATTTATTCAATAAACTAGGATATATAATTAGGTAATGTTAGGAATATTAAATTTTTTTATTAAATAAATGATCAAATGTCTCATATGAATGTGGGATCTGTAATTATAAATGTAGATCCGTAATTTTGTAGATCTTATACTCATATAAGGATATTTAGTCATTTGTTTAGTAAAAATTACGACTAATTTCCTACATAGCTACCCTATCTGGAAAAAAATGACACACAAGTATCTCACATGTGTTTCTCTTTCATTGGGCAAGCACATCACAGCATCAACGGAGTCCGATAAAAATGTAAATAGGGATGGCAATCTGAACCCGACCCGACGGGGACCCGACCCCCGACCCCAAATTGAGCGGTTATTTCTCAAAAAATACCCCCGACCGGCCACGGAAGGTATGAAAAGATTAATCCCCGATGATATCCGTTTGCCGAGAGGATACATGTCCAAGCCTGACGCCCGCCATACTGGTTATCCCGGCGTAAAATTACCATTATGTCCTGGTATATATATGTGTGTGTTTGTTTAGGGTTTGACAAATTTACACACACTCATCATCTCTCACTCACACACACACATGGCTGCGCTCCTCTTCTCTCTCGCCCGTCGCTGCTCCCTTTAGGGTTTGGTCTCCCCCACTCTTTTTCTCTCACCACCGATCGTCCTTCACCACCTGTTCTCTCTCTCTCTCTCTCTCTCTCTCTCTCTCTCTCTCTCTCTCTCACACGACGGGGCTGCTGCTCTCTCTGCTCCCTCACCGATGATCCTCCTTCACTACCGATCCTTCCTCACCTCATCATCGATTTTGAAAGGCTCTCTCTCTCTCTCTCTCTCTCTCTAGGGATTTCGATCTAGGGTTTTACATATATATATATATATGTATAGACATATCTGAGTGTATACATATATTGATCTAAGGATTTCACATTCACTGTTTTGATTCGATCTCTGTTTTTTTTTTTTCACTCTAAATTTATTATATATATATATATATCTATATGTCAAAACAGTGGGATTATTGATCTGTTTACAAAACAGTGTGATGAACATATATCTATTAAGATCTGTGATCTGTGAACATCTATCTATGATCTGTGAACCTCTATCTGTTAAGATGGACTGATTGTTATTTTTTTGTTTACAGATTTTTTAATTTGAAAATATATTGACAGATCAAAAAAAAAACACAAATCTGACCAGCTACTGGAAGTTGGGAAATTTGTAGGGTCGGGGATACCCGATCCCCGATTAGGGCCGGGGGAGGGGGGGACAATGGGCTCCCCTTGGGGATCGGGGGCGAGGAATTTCTCACTGTCGGGGATCAGGGACGGGAAGTATAGTCCCCAGCCTCGGCCCGCCCCGTTGCCATTTCTAAATGTAAAATTTATTGTCTATGCTGAATTTAAGGAGTTGGAATGAAATACACTCGCTTGGCCTGTTTGGGAGGTTGGATTTAAGTTAAAATAGTTAATAATAATAAAATAAAGAGTAAATTATAAATATATTTTTTGAGATTTGCTTAAGGTACAAATTATTTTTTGTGGTTTAGAAATTTATAAATATCCCTCTGTTAGAATTTTTTATTTAACAAAATTAACTAAAAAAATGAAATTCATAATTAATCTCCAATATAATAATAAAATTACCTAAATTATTAATTGAAACATATTTGTAACATCATTAAAAACTGTTAACTGACTTGATGATTTATTAATAAAATGGGCGATTTGTTACGAAATTAGAAACCTTAGTGGTGGAATGTAATTTTCAGAACTATAGGGCCGATTTGTATTTTAATCAAATCTCAGGAGATGTATCAGTAATTTATCCTAAAATAAATTAAAATAGTTAATAATAATAATATTATATTTAAATCATAATTATTTTATTTTTTGTCTCACAACTATTCAATTAATTATAAAAAAAAAAATAGAGTTAACCATCATTCCAAATATAACTTTTCTAGGACATCTCTAATGTTTACTTTTTTTTTCCCCATCAAATTTGAATAAAAATTTTATCTAATATCGCGCTTTCCAACAGAGTAATCTAAGATCATCAGATCACCAGTCGACTAGGAGGATGACCAGGGTATCTCTGGCCGGTCGACCGACCAATGTAAATTTTCCAAAATCCTAAAACAAAATTTGCAAGGAAGTGGTCAACTAGGAAGACAAACGGTCAAACATCCGACCGATTTGGTGCTCATGCATACTTGTAAAGCTAATGACTATTTATAATAATTTGATGAAAAACTTAGGCATCCTCAATTGGATGAAAGATCTGAATTTGATATTGGTTTGATGTTAACGTTGGAGCATAGTTTTTATCAATTTTTCATAAAATTTCAATTTAATAAAAAATCTGATGAAGGATTGGAGATGATTTTAGCCAGACTGAAATAGTAAAAAAGTTAAAAAGTCCATTAAAATAACTTATTCCCAAACGGGGCCATTGGACCACCTCTCTTTTGGGAATTGGCTTATAAGTCAATTTATTGATTTTTTTGACTTATTTAGATTACATTACCTCTCTACTTTTTACACGTCATTTTGTAATACGTACAAAAATCAACTTATTTAGTACTTTCCAAAATAGGCCAAAGAGTTTCTCTTTTCAATAATGCTAGAATGATTATATATATATATATATATTACAATAGTTTTTTTTTTAATTTTTAATTTTTAATATTTTTATGGGCATGTTTAATTAGTAGGATTATAGTATAAGATTGGGATTATTAGTTTATGTACTCACAATCCCATTTGCAAAATTTATTAACTAGATTACATGTACAATGAACATTCAATCTGACAAAATTAACAAAATTTTAATATTAAGAGAGGTTAGGGAACATAATTTCAAGTCTGAAAAAAAAATGTATATATATAATAAATAATTATCTTACTAATTTAATCAACTAATTAATTCCATACTAATTTATAAAATTATTAATTATTTCACTATTAATCATACTAATTAAATAAGGCCTATATGTATAACAATGAATTGATTTAATATAGATCATCATGACACATTAAATAATGAGCAAAATATAGTAAAGATAATATAATCATCATAGTGTTATTTCTCTCTTTGTCCTATCTCCAAATTATTCTAGGGTTTTCATTGATTTTCTAAATGTGAAATTAGGAAAATATGTGCAGTATCACTGGACATCATGATTGGGATTAGTGAAACATTCAAATAAACACATGCACACCTTTAATTCACGTGTGTATGTACGATACGCTCAAACAAAAGTAAACTCAAAACACTTGTTTTATAGACCTGTGCTATTTCTTCTGCTTACCAAGAAACAAAATATATAATTGTATTTAATTGTTTATATATAATTTTGATTTATGTTATAATTCATGTTACTATATTATAATATAAACAAATAAACATCATTAATGAAATTAAGGATCCAAACCTTGACATTATAATTGTTGATTCCTTTTACTACATTGTTTTTTGTTAACCCTTATACAAAATTTTTATACACAATTTAAGACTAAAATGTGTTGATATGTTAATGACATTATTACAAATATAGATCGTGATATAAATGAAACACAAAAAATTGTTTGGGTTGATTTTTCAAAAATTATTTTTAGATGAGTTTTCATTTTTTTTAGTCGGTTTTTTTAAATATATTTTGATCAATTCTTTTTATTTTTTAGATGCAACTAATCAAGATGTATCTAAAAAGTAAAATAAATTGGCTAAAATATTTATAAAAAAAAATCACTAAAAATAGACAAAAATCCAAGCAAAATTTTGTGTGCATTTTTGTTTAGATTTTTGTTTTATTTTAGAAAATTTTTTAGTTAATTTTTTTTCAAAATTTTTCAATGCATCTACTCTTGATGTATCTACAAAATAAATAAAAAATAATAACTAAATATAAAAAAAGTTCAATAAAAACAAACGAAAATCTGTTAAAAAATAATTTATGAGAATTTTAACCAAACAAATACTTTTTTACTGAAATAAGTTAAAAAGTCATCAACAACAACAAATATATATATATATATAGCTCTCTGCTTTTTCGCTCACAAAATAACTTTTTAACAAATTCTCAAACACATTAGTCTTTCTTAACTTCTACAAAAATCCAAAAATTACTAAAAAAAGGTCAACTCAAAACAACTATGCATAGCAACGTTACTGATTGCTACACATATTTAGAAGATGATAAAATGAATAAGGAAAGTTATGGTGTGGACCCTTAGGGAGCCGGTCCCCTTTTTTGGACTTATTACGTTGTTAGTTTTGAAAAATATTTTTATGTCCGGATTAGTCCTATTCTATTTGTTGTTTTACCTTTATGTCCTTAAGTGTTTTATTATATGTGTACTCTTTGTGTTGCCCTAATTTTATTTGTTGCTCTCCCACATTGTTGTTTCCATTAACGGTGCTCTGTCAGCCTTCAATGCCGCCGCCTCAACCATTGCCATCACCATCATCTTTAACGACGCCACCTCAACTATCGTCGCCGTCCCTCTAGGCTCGCCATCTTCATCGCTCTCCTTACACCAACCCTCCTTCCTTGTTGCCATCACCATCGCTCCTCCTCTATTATCAATCTATTATCTTTGACATTGTCATTGTCACCATCTTCCTCCATTCTCGATCTATTGTCTTTGACCTAACTTCACTAATGGCTTTAGATCTAGGTGTTTTCAATGTCGATCTACTATCTTTGACGAAATCTATAATCGTACATGGTCGTTGGTAAGATTGAGTCTCTCTTTCTCTGATGTGTTGGTGAATATTTATGTTTGTAAAATATGTGTAATCGATCCGATAAATTTATCACTCAATAATTTATGAAAAAATAAATTTATTAGACCAAACTCTATTACTTTCTCTCTATGTGGTTGTGTTTTTTATGAGTGACTACGAAATTAGTAAATAATAGTCAGTGTATATCTAAATGTAAGTGAGTGTGTGAGAATGAGTAGTCAAATGGTCTCTCTCTCTCTCTTCAAATTGGATTTGTCATTTGTAAAGTGATAAATTTATCAATGGAGAACAAACGGCAAAGGCATGATTTTTGTGTTAAGAAACATTTTACAAGTACTATAATGAATAAAATATGATATTCTTTTAAATAATTTTTCAATTAAGCTATATTTAAAGATTAAAAATTAATTTATAATTATGAAAGTACATCAGGATGCAAGTTGTTAGCATTTACCGCATCAATCCCGAGTTTTAATCCCGACTTGTTTATGTTAAGTTGTAACTGTTACTCTATTTTCACTTTTTTTTTTTTTTTTGACTTTTGAAAAGTTATGGGCTGCATTTGACCTTCTGGTTATTATAATTGGGACCTACTCATCTTTGTTTGGAGCCTTGATTGATGAGTTAACTTGTTGGTTGGGCAAGATTAGAACAAGAATGTCAGATTCGAATATTTGTTTTGAGTAGTGTTCACTCTTTTGCCTTGTTCTTTCTCCACATTTTGAATCTTGATGAGGCTAGAACCGTTGGAAAACTTATTTCTAAGGTTTCAATTTAGATACAAAATTGACCACATTCCATTTCCGAACGAGAGCGATATGCTTGTTTGAAGTCACCTAGCAAAAGTTGTCTGGTCAAATCCACATGAGCGGAAATTTGAATTCAACACGAGCAAATTTCACAAGAAAGCCATTTTTCCCTGAATTGATCTGCACGATCAGTTTTAAAATCTACACAAGCAAATTTTGCGCATATAGTCATCAATTTCTGTGCTCTTTTCACGCAAATCAAATCTCTCTTTCTCTTTTTGACCATTTCTCTCTCTCTCTCTCTCTCTTTCTTCCTTCTCTTTAAACAATCACCAAATTTCATATTTTTCTTCGATTTACAAAGATCAAGCAAGATTTTGATACTAGTTCCTTATTCAAAAATGACAAGCGTCTCGAGGGCTACCTTTTGACTGGTGGAGATCAAATTTCGATGAAATTGATTTTTAGAGTTTTCTCCTCTTCTCTCTTTGAGGTAAAAATTTCTTTACTCATTTTTAATACCTTGTTATAGATAGACATGTGGTAGTTTTTATTACATTAAAAACTTGATTTATTGGGTATTTTTGAAAAGCAAGTGATGAGGGTTAGGATTTTATAATCTAGAGTTAAATATTGTGTTTTGTTGTGAATATATGAGATTGTAATGTTTGAGGAACATGTTTAAAAGGATTAGAGTAAAAAGTCCTAATTAATTATTTATGGGTTATGAGAAAGAGGGGAAAATTGGTGATTTGATTTGATTTGAACCACAAGGGTATGTAAGACAATAAAGAAAGTCATCATGAATTTAATTTGTATTAATTATTATTTATGGTTTTATAGTTGTTAAGTTGTAATAATTGTCAAAAAAATCAGAATTTCAGATAAATAAAAAGAGTATTGGTAAATGTTATATGTATTGAAAGATTTGTGGATTGGTTAATCTCGTTCATGAGGGTTGTGATGAAAAGCTCCAAATCCTTTGGTTATTTGTTTGTTTGAGTGATGGGATTAATTTGTGTTACATATGTATTGGATTATGAACATAAATTACTAGTTGAGTTTTGATAATTAATGAGAAAGATGTGACGATTTGTAGGAGGTATTGGGAGTTTGGAGAGAAGAGAAATTAAATTTTGGAAATCATTTTATATACTTTTGTGAAATGAGAAGTAAACGGAGTTGACGATTTTTCTTTAAAACAAGTGAATAATTGTATTCATGACGAATTACTACTTGTTAAACCAAATTTGAATATTTTGAATTAAATCATAAAGATGAAATGGTAGTGATGGAAGAGACTTTAATTATGAGTTTTGAAAACGGCGTGAATTAGAAGTTGAATTAATCGGAGTAGAAAGATAAAAGTTATGTAACATATAAATGTTGATAAAATCTAAATCATGAGGATGAAATTGAATTCATGGACTTGATACCAATTGTTTATAAGGTTGTGTCCTTGGCCATCGGTAGATGATGTATTGACGTTATTGAATAATTTGTGAAATTTGGAATAATGTGTCAATTGTTGAATTGAATGAAAGTACAGATTCATATGGGTTCCTCTACCCTTTGGATTTGCGCTCTGTAAAGTTTGGCACTTTGACATGGGTTCCTCTCCCCTCCGGTTCGCACCAAAGAAAGTGTGAACGAGTTCATCTCCTCCGCTTGAGGACCGTAAAGTTTGGCGCTTTGAAATGGGTTTCTCTCCTCGACTCGTCCGTAAAGTGCGTTGTGGTGGTTATGACTTGACGGGCCGGATCCGTTATGTGTTAATTACATGTAGTGTATCTTCATACTTGTGTTGTGATAAGAAGCGATGCATTATTGGCTTTCCATGCTTGCGATTGGTAAAATATGGTAATGCATGTTGACACGTCTATTGTTGCTTATATATATTTGTATTTGTGAATGTTCATTTTATACTTGTACTTAAGGCCATAATATATAGTAATTATCCTTGTAGCGGCAATGAGTTGGAATGTAGGATGAGTATATTGTTTAGATTGATCTTAGGAGATCGTGGTAATGTGATGAATGGTTGAGATTCCTTTAAATGCAAATGAAAAGTTTTGAAAGGTAAGAACTAGTTTTTGTTTTTTGTTATGTGAAAAAGGATATTTTTTAAAATTTTATTTATATAAGTATATTTTGAAGTATAAAGTGTCACATTTCTTATATATATATATATATACGTGGAGCATTCATAATCATAGCTATCTATATATTGCTATTGTTTAAGATTATTGGAATTGCTACTGGACCTCTGTGTTTATCCCACGTTGCTAATCATTTTTCAAGTATGGAGTGAAAGTTACTCGAGACTTGAAGTCTGTTAATTGCTAGTCATGGGGCCTTTTAAATGCAGGTAAAATGCCAATGTATTGTAAAAAGGGTTAATCCTTTTTATATATTCGTTATTTTGTAATTGATAATGTAACGCCTATGGGCATGAATTGTATTTCATTACATGTACACAAGAAAGGACATTGTAATTTATTCCTTCCTAAATACCTTTGATGTTTATTATTATTGAAATAAATTGATTTAAAGAAAAATGTAACATTATCCGAGTAATAAAAGTTAAGATGTTACACAATCTTTCATCAGTAATAATAAAAATTGTATATTTCAAAGTTGAAAATCTACTCTATGCATTGCCTTCTTAGTAATAATAATAAAATTAAAAAAAAAAAAAAAACAATTTCAAAAAGTTGAAACCCCTCTTTTTCTTGGATGTGGTGAAAGCTTCTTCCATCATGTAACAGTCTGTATATGTCAATGAAGTCAGAGAAGGTATGCAACGAGAGAAATGTCATGGGAAATTATTGCCGGTAGCCAAACGTAGTTGCTGGTGGCGGAGTGGACTGTCAGTAGTTAGTTCTGGGTAGCAAGTTTGGGCTAGGGTAAAATTGAAAAAAAAAAAACGAGTTCATTAATTTGGAATGGACCTAGTAGGTATTAAGTTTTGTAAGGAGGACTAGCCCATAACTCCCAATATTTAAAATTTAGAGTAGCTACTCTACTCCACAACAGTAATTAAACCGTGTAGCTTGGTCCAGTCAGCCTATCACGAGCCCTATATCTATGATCTGAATCGTTTAAGCTTTTGTGCATAGGTCTTAAAAAAAAAAAAAATCATATTGATATGATAATTATAAACATATTATTTCATAACATTTATATGCAAAAAAATTAAAAAAATTAAAAAAAATGATCAAGTTCTAAAAAATTATAAATTATTCTCTTTTTTTTTTTTTTTTTTTTTTTGGCACAAATATTTGATGAAATGATGTGTTTATAATTAGTAAATCAATATGTTTTTTTGTATACATAATAATAACAAGTATGAGTTAAAAAATAAATCATTCATATTTTTTGCTTACAAATGTAATGAAATAGTGTGTGTATAATTGTTTATAACATGACCAAGGATTAACCTAGAGAAAGGGGTGATCGCACCTCTTACGATTTCAAAAAACACATTTACTCTACAGTAGCATTATATAGACTTACCCCCTCTAGGTTTTTAGAAAAATTAAGTGGCCATCATCTCTAGGTTTAAAAAAAATTAAGTGTCGGCCACTATATATCTTTGATACTTGAGGTTCAAAATATACATATAAAAAAGACAAAATATAACAAAAAAAAATTAGTTTCTCAAAATTAGTGTTGATTACAAACTCCAAACTCCCACCTGTAAACAAGAGAAGAATATGGAGGAAGTCAATAAGTTAATCGATAACATTAATTTGTTGATAAATACATTATTCGTGTTCTAATTCTAATTCTATCAATGATTTTGTAATAGAATGAAAAAGCATCAAATACAACTCAAAATACCTCATTTTAATAGATAAATTGTCTACTATTGCTATCTTTAATTGCTCAATGTGGACATAAGAAAATATGTTTGCATACATAAGTTTTCATACTATTATTATTTTTTTTACTTTAAATCAATGTTATAATTCATACTTTCATTTTAAAATTTCAATTAGTATATATGTTCACCTCTTTTATCTTTGAATCTTAGGTTCTCTTCAAAACGAACGATTCAATTTATTAAAATAAGATTTATGACAGGCCCATTGAGTCCAGTCCATTGTTGTAGACTAAAGAGAAACTGGTCACTTTCTAGTTATCGTAACATTATCATTTTATTAAAATAAAAACAAATTTTAAATTAAAACATAATATTTTATATTGGCAAAAATTAAAATATTTTATTAAGGGAAAATTAAGAAGATATCCCTCTAAACATTTATGTAAGAGTTTAAGGACATTAGAAGTTTGGTTTAGTTAAGATTTCAAATTCAAGAAGGATAAGGAAAAGTTTTGACATAAATGGTAAAAAATGATCTTATAACTTATAACTCTAATTTTATTTTATTTTTTGCGATATTTGTTTTTCTAGATCTCTCTCTCTCTCTCAGATTCCTCTCTACAATAGAAGATTGCTTCAAACCATCATTATCTACAATGACATCGCCTTCAATTCCATCTATCTCCTCAATCGTTGTCTCAGATAGATTTGAATTGTGTTGCCGTTGGTAACCATCATCGAGATATGAATCTTTGTTCATTGTTCTAAACCACCGCTCACACCTTTATCACCTCACCGTAGCTCCACACCACCACTGATGTTCTCTCTCTCTCTCTCCCTATGTTTTCTATGATTCATTTATCTTTTATCCCTTGCTTTGTTCAATATTATTTTTTATTTGATTTTTGTGTTTTGTGTTGTTTAATAGACATTATTTGTTGTAATGATCTAAAATATTTAGATTTTTGTTTTAAGTTCAAATGAAATTAGTTAATGAATTTTTTTTTGACTTTCTTCAATTTCAGTAGATTCGATCAATAAAATTTTTCTGACTTTCCGCAATTTTATTAGATTTAGTCAGTGAAATATCTCTGAGTTTTTGTAATTTAGTAGATTTGGTCAGAGAAATTTCACTGACTAAATTTACTAAGATTGTAGAAAATTAGAGAAATTTCACTATCACAAGAAAATTTTCCTACAACAATTACATTTTTCGGTGATTGTTGGAGAATTGAAATTTGACTATACTAAGCCAGTGAAATTTCACATCATTGGTGTTCATCAAAGAGTTGCCGGAAAATAATCGCTGGCAACCAGTGGTCGTCGCCAAAAAATTGTTGTCAATGGTAGTTGTTAGAAATGGGTTTTGAAAGTTTTGGAAAAACAGAATTTTTCCTCAACTTTGGTCTAATTTTTAGGTGGGACCCATGCGCCAAAGTTGGCGAGTCTAAGTGGTAACGCGTTCTATGTCGCGTTATGATTCACGTGGTATATTTGGTTGCTCAAAACCATTATCGAGTAAATAGGAAATTGAAGCCAAAGTGAGCTCCATGGAAATGGAGTTTTTTGTGGAAATTCCTTAAGGTTTGAATAAAGGTTTGTCACATATTGGTTTGGTGGGAATAATTTTCTAGGTTTATAAGGCATGGGTTTGTAACTTGGAGTGCATCCCAAAGGGCACCCCAAGTTTGTAGAAAGGGGATGTTATTGGCAAATTGGGCTAGACCCATTGGACCCAAAGATAAACACGCGCGCACCATCGCTGTCCATCTAGCCAATCCAATCTAACTGCTTGGGCTTGGGTGTGTGCAGTTGGGTTTGGTATGTACTGCCAAATCCTTATTTTTTGAGCCTAAAACATTTGAATTAAATTTTATTTTTTGGTAAAATAAAATCTGTCCAAATTTTTGGTGGGAAAAATTCAAATTTGTTTTTCACTTCTTCTAAGTTTTTGTACAAATTCAAATCTGTTCAATACAGTTTTTATCTTTTCAAAATTTGAACCCAATATATTTGTATCTATTCATTCAAACCGAACAGGTAACATACCTGTTCGAATAGGTTTTGCACCTATTTAATTCAAATCATACAGCCACGAATTTTCTTATATAAATGCAGTCCCTCATTTGGATTTTTCACTCCAATTTTCGTCCCTAACTCTGCCTGCTCTCTCTGTATTTTGTTGCATTGTTTTCTTGAGAGAAAGAGTGTAAACACAAAGTGTGTTCATTGTGAGAAATAATTTGTAGTGCTGCAATTATTCGTAATTGATCATTTTATCTTGGGAGATAGACGTCCATAATCTGAAAGCACCGTGGAGAGAAAAACTCTGTCTTAAAAACACAGTGTTAAACAATGGACTTGATTAGAAAAATTTGTTCAAGAAATTAATTTGGTAAGTAATTAATTTATTTTTTGTTTTATTATTTTCCTGTTTCAGATTTTGATTTTGTTTTTGTAACAAAATAAAAATATGTTTTTATTTATTTATTTTATATTTTGGTTTGATTTTTGTGATCAAACAATCTCTCTCATTTCCTTTATTTCTTATGTATTCCGTTTGTTGTTAAGTACACAAACATAATTATTATTATTTTAAATACAGTGAAGATTGTCCAACAATAGCTACTGACGATCGACTGTGACAACTGAAGATGGTTGCCGACAGTAACAGAGATGTTCAAAAGATGGTAGGGATTAGTACACTTAAATTAACAAACATATTTTAATTGTCCTTCAACTAATACAAAATCTTTTCTAGGAAGCAGAATAAAAAAAATTCCTCTTATTAAAGAATTGCTTAAAAATACGTATTAAGAGCATCCGCATCAAACTCTCTACAATAGCTTTGAAGCTATTGTAGAGAGCATCAGCATCAAATCCTTCCTCCATCAGCCTCTTTAAATTTTTTGTAAATTAACTTTTTGTTCAATTTGCTACAGTACCTAAACAAAAATAAAGAGGCACTGTTCATTAGCTACATTATTTTTTATTACATTTTCTAGAGCAAAATTGGACCAGAATTTTTAAACCGGTCGTCTACCCAGATGTCCTGTGAGTGCTTGTAGCAGAAGAAGAAATATAGCGACCCCGGTCTTTTTCTATTTGGTTGTTGTATCCGGACTTAGGTTCTGTGGATCCTGTTGTTATATAATCGTTGTTGTCGTCCTTTAATTTCTTATTTCTGAGTTATGGAATGCATTTGGCAGCTTGGTTACAGATTGGGAGTGTTTGGGAGCAAAGGGTTGCTGCCCAGAATTTTAGTCCTTCGCTCGAGCAAGCAGTTTGTCGCTCAAGCAAGCTCTTTGTTTTTGGTCATTCGCTCGAGCTAGGGTTTCTTCGCTCGAGCGAGCGACTGTGTCTGGGTATAGACCTGAGAGCTGTATTTCTTGGCTCGAGCGAGCTTTCCTTCGCTCGAGCGAGTGTCTTCGAGTTCTTCGCTCTAGCTCGAGCGAGCCTTCTGTCGCTCGAGCGTACTTCTGGGTTACAGACCTGAAGCATCGTATTGTTGGCTCGAGCGAGGATTTCTACGCTCGAGCGAGTATTCTTTCTGTCTGGTTGCTCGAGCAACCACTTCTTCGCTCGAGCGAGCCTATTATATTTAAATACGCAGCAGCGGTTTTAAACTTCATTTTTTCATCCTCTTTTGATCTCAAAACCCTAGGTCCGTGTTCTCCTTCCCTCCACACACCTTCTCTCTTAGGTTTGATCTACTTAGAGTGTATTTCTACCCTAGGTCCTTTGTTAAAAAGATAGAGTGGGTCGAGGGCTTCATTTTAATATAAATAATCTTGGATTTGGAGCACATTGGGTTTTCGCCATCTTCTCCATTTGAGTTCTTCACTTCGAGGTAGGGATACCCTACTCCATATTATAGGTTTTGTCCTAAGTTTTGGTCATTTTGATATGTTCGTGTCGTTTGGTAATTTTTAGGGTTTGATTTATAATTTGAGAAAAAGGGAATTATTATATATAAAAATTCATGTGTTTGGAAGTCATGAAAATGACATTGATAGTATTAAATTGAGAAAATTGAACCTTAGGGTTAATTTTGAGGAAAGGGGGAAAAGCCCTAATTGTTGTAATAAATTAATTTGCATAATTAATTTAGAGAAAATGTGGAATTAAGTTAAATTCTTGAAATTGGGGAATTATTAGATTAAATGGTGCATGGATAGTTTAATCACTCACCTATGAAAGTGTTGAGTTTATATTTGTTGATACATTTATTTCTTGTTTAGAAATAACTATTTTGGGCTATCGGTGGAGAATAGTCGTGATTGTTGTAGACATTACATGCTGATTAGGGAAAACTAAAACTAATCACATTGAATGAGTCATTGAATATGACAGTTGAATTAATACATCAAATATTTGTATTGATTATATATTGTTTGGGAGGAGATAGGGGATGTACTCTATGGTTTGAGGGAAGATAGAGGATGGACTCTCAAACCTGTTTGGGAGAAGAAAGGGGATGGACTCCATTAATACAGCAAATCTGTGTACTTATTGATGTATGGAAGTGTATTAGTACAGCATATATGTGTACTTATCGATTTATAGAAGTGTTTTGGTTTGAGCCTTAGTCTCACTTAAATTGTTGTTATTGGAAGGAATGTTAATCTGAGATGTAGCCTCATTATATTGTTTAGCTAGGTTTTGAGCCACATTTGTATAAATGGAAAGTTGAATAATAATGGAAAGTGAAACATGTCATGGGCATTATTGTCATGAAACTGTATAATGATGTAAAGGATTCATAAGCGTTAACCATCTATCGAATGCTATTGCTTTAGTCAATTCCTATATTTGGTTTAGTATATTTCTGGCTATGGCTTACCCCATACATGAACATCATTTTCGTGTCCAGTGATATACTACCTCCAAGGACTTAGCTTGAAGGATTTGGAGTTGAAGACTGCTTAGATTAGTTGTTATTTTGTTTTATTTGATATTACATGTAAACTCGCCAAGGGCTTAACGGTAATTGAGTTAGTATCAGACTTTTGTGTCCAAGTGTTAGCTTGGAAAGATGTAAGTCCATAGGGCATTTACTGCTATTACATGTAATGTCTTTTAATAAGATTACTCTAATAATGGAATAAGGTTCTATTTTTCATAATCAATGCATGTTAATATTGTGTATATTATGGGTTTATTTTTGAAGGCGTTTCAACTTGGTATCAGAGCATACCGGGTTTGAATACTTTGGGTACGTGGGAAGTAATTAGTATCACAATGGGTTTGTCTCGCTTGTTAGAGACTTATGTATGATAGTATGTGTTTATTTGATAACATGCTTATATGACTATTTTGGGATTTAATTTCTAGGATGTTGATTGGATCCTTGAGTTTTTATGAGTCTTGTTGGAAAAGCACTTCATCAATGCTGTTTTTAACCGAAACTCTAGCAACGCCTCGGGACTGTCATTATCCAAGAATGAAATTCGTAGGTGCTTATGTAATTATGTGCTTACGTAGAGTGAATTACTGTTGTCCAATGCATTAGGACGCGAGTGTTATAGTTTCGGCACATTTATTAATGTGCAAACGTATTAATTGTCTTTGTTACCTTTATTAGGATGTCAGGACGAGGACGAGGACGAGGACGTGGTAGGCGTGATAGGCAGGAGATGCCTATACCGGATGAGATTCCAGAGCAGCAGGAGGGTATTGGTCAGGCCAATGTGGCCGAACCAGTGGGTTAGCAAGCTATGGGTGCCTTAGCCTGCGAGATAGCAGGGGCATTCAGGGAGTCCGTGGGCATTCTTAGAGCTGAGAATCAAGCCCAGGTTCATGTTGCAGATGCAGGGCCTACATTTCTGAAGAGAGAGTTCTTCCGGTCTAATCCGGACGAGTTTTTGGGCGATCCAAAAGAGCCGCTTAAGGCAGATGAATGGCTCGAATAGACAACGAAGACATTTGAGATGCTTGGCATCGAGGACGGGGTTCTGAAGGTAACCTTGGCATCTTTCCAGCTTAAGGGGGATGCAGGTCAGTGGTGGAAATTCACGAGAAGCCGTATAGGAAGGACTTGGGAGGCCTTTGTTGACGCTTTCCAGGAGAAGTTCATGTCTCCAGCTGTTAAGGAGAGGTTGAGGGAGCAATTTTGCCAGCTTAAGCAGCTGAGCTCTTCAGTGGCCTAGTTTGAGGCCGCATTTACCAGTTTGTCCAGGTTTGCACCTGAGTTGGTGGCGTCTGAGGAACGTCGTTGTCTTGAGTTCGAGAAGAAGTTGAGGCATGGCCTCAAGATTAGAGTTGGGGGTTCTATGACCCGAGAGTATGGGCGTCTGATAGATGCTATAGCCCATATGGAGATCATGATGCAGGAGGAGGAGGAGAGGCAGAGGGGCTCCAAGAAAAGTCAGGATGGTCAGAATGATGGCAGAAGACAGAGAGGTTTACCCCTCAGCAGTCTCAAGGTAGTGTTACTAGATCGACTTTTCCAGTGCCGAGTGCAAGTCCTGGGAAAGACAGCCAGGGAGACGTGACTTGTTTTAAATGTGGCCAACTGGGTCACAAGTCTTCAGCTTGCTTGCAGAAGGAAGGAGGTCAGAGAGATGCTTCATCTTCAGCTAGACCGCAGAGCCAGAGTCAGGGCAGGGGTCAACCACTGTCTTGTTATCAATGTGGTCAGGCAGGGCAACTGAAGAGGTTTTGCCCGCAGTTGAGTGGCACATCTGGTGCATCTAGTTTAAGGCAGACTCAGAGTCATCAGCCAGCTTAGTCAGTTCAGACCTCAAAGGCCAATCAGGGGGCTTCATCGTCCCAGTCTGTGCAGCAGTCATATGCTACTAGAGGTGAGCAAGTAGACCAGAGACCGTCAGGGCGCGTGTATGCTGTTACCGCGCAGGATCTTGTGCCTGCTCCATCTGTCGTAAGAGGTACCTTCTTGTTTTGCAACTCGGTTGCTAGTGTATTGATTGATACGGGAGCATCTCATTCTTTTATATCTGCTATATTTGCATCTGTTTTGGGATTGGAGTTGGCATAGTTAGCATCTCCTATTTGTGTTGTATCACCTGTTAGGGGTGAATTGATTTTGAAACAAGGATGTCGGGGCTGTGATATAGAGGTCGCCAACCGCCGACTTCCCTTTCCTTTTGTAGTTATGCCCATGTCGGGATTTGATGTTATTTTGGGTATGGACTGGTTATCGTCATACCGGGCAATTATTAATTGTTACCGCCAGAGGGTCACAGTATGTACCTTGAGCGGGGATTGTTTCCATTTCTTAGAGGATCGGGTTAGTAGTGTTTTGCCACCAGTGTATGATCCACGAGGGCAGAGTGAGTTGAGTGGTCTCTTTGCTAGCCTTTTGAGTAGTGAGTGCGATGAGACCCAGACTGTGTTGCCGAGAGTGGTTTGTGAGTACTTGAACATCTTTCTCGAGGATCTTGTTAGTTTACCACCTCACAGAGAGATTGAGTTCTCTATTGACCCAGTGCATGGCACGGCACCGATTTCTATGGCACCTTATCGTTTCGCCCCAGCCGAGTTGGTTGAGTTGAAGATTCAACTCCAGGAGTTGCTAGATAAGGGTTATATTCGTCCTAGTGTTTCGCCGTTGGGAGCATCGGCCCTCTTTGCTAAAAAGAAATGTGGTGCTTTAAGACTCCATATCGATTACCAGAAATTGAATCGGGCTACGGTCAAGAATAAATACCCTATGCCCCGCATAGATGATCTGTTCGATCAGTTGAAGGGTTCCCGTTGTTTCTCTAAGATAGACTTGAGATCGGGTTACCACCAGTTGAGAGTTAGGGAGGAGGATATCCCGAAGACGGCATTCCGTATGCGGTATGGCCATTATGAGTTTCTGGTGATGCTGTTTGGGCTCACTAATGCACCGGCAGTCTTTATGGACTTGATGAACCGGATATTCCGAAAATTCTTAGATCGTTTTGTAGTTGTCTTCGTGGACGACATTCTGATTTATTCACATTCTGAGGAGGAGCACGAGGAACACTTGAAAGTGGTACTCGAGTTGTTTAGAGTCCATAAGCTTTATGCTAAGTTTGGGAAGTGTAAGTTCTAGCTAGGGGAAGTCAAGTTCTTAGGCCATGTGGTTTCTGGAGAAGGGGTGTCTGTTGATACATCCAAGATTGACGCAGTGCAAGATTGGGTACAGCCTAAGAGTGTGTTTGAGATCCGTAGTTTTCTGGGATTAGCTGGGTACTACCGACGGTTTGTGAAGGATTTCTCCAGGTTAGCTTCGCCGTTGACTAGACTGACTCGGAAGGGAGTCAAATTTGTATGGAGTGAGACTTGTGAAAATTCGTTCCAAGAGGTGAAAGTTAGATTGACCACCGCTCCGGTCTTGATTATTCCGGAGAGAGGGTTGGGTTATGTAGTCTATTGTGATGCCTCACGAGAGGATTTGGGTTGTATGTTGATGCAAGAGGGAAAAGTGGTAGCCTATGGCTCACGTTAGTTGAAAATACACCAGAAGAATTACCCTACACATGACCTAGGGTTAGCAGCTGTGATTTTTGCCTTGAAGATTTGGAGGCACTATCTGTATGGTGAGAAATTCGAGGTGTTCTCGGATCATAAGAGTCTGAAATATCTGTTTACACAGAAAGACTTGAACTTGAGGCAGAGGAGGTGGATGGAGTTCATTGAGGATTATGACTTCGAATTGCATTATCATCCGGGGAAGGCCAATGCGGTGGTCGTTGTCCTTAGCAGGAAATCTGTTAGTAACGTAGCTAGTATAGCCATCCGGGAATGGGAGATGTTGGGTGCACTTAAGGAGTTTGATTTGTTTCTGGGTGAATCCGTTGAGGCTGCGGCCTTGTTTTCTGTTGTTGCGCAGCCTACACTTGTGACTCGAGTGTTAGAGGCACAGAGAAGTGGCCTTGAGGTAGAATCCCTCCGAGAGAAGATCTCCAGTGGAAAGGTTAAGAAGGGTTTGACGGTGTATCCCGACTTGAGTGTGAGATACCGAGACCGTTTGTTTGTGCCGGAGTCTTGCCGAGAGGAGGTACTCCGAGAGTTTCATCATTCACGCCTTACGGTGCATCCGGGAGGCACTAAGATGTATCGGGATTTGGGTCGCCAGTTTTGGTGGCGGGGTATGAAAAGAGATGTGGCAGCTTTCGTGTCTAAGTGCCTTACTTGTCAGCAAGTGAAGGCCGAACATCAAAGGCCAACGGGTTTGTTACAGCCCTTGCCTATTGCCGAGTAGAAGTGGGAGCATGTCATTATGGACTTCGTTGTAGGTCTTCCGAGGACTCAACGGGGTAGTGATGCTATTTGGGTGATTGTAGATCGGTTAACTAAGTCAGCGCACTTCATCCTATGCGCGTGAAAGATTCGGTAGATCATCTTGCCGACTTGTATATTCGGGACATAGTGAGGTTGCACAGGGTCCCAAAGATTTATCGCCGAGATAGAGATCTCGCTTTCTTGCCGTGTTGTGGCAGAGTTTGCAGAGTGCCTTGGGCACTAAGTTGACCTTTAGCACGGCTTATCATCCTCAGACTAACGGGTAGTTCGAGCGTACTATTAAGATCCTTGAGGATATGCTTCGGGGTTGTGTTCTTGACTTTAGTGGGTCGTGGGAGAGGCACTTGCCTTTGGTGGAGTTTGCCTACAACAACAGTTTCCAGTCTAGTATTGGTATGGCACCGTTTGAGGCCTTATACGGCCGACCGTGTAGGTCTCCAGTTTGTTGGGCTGAGGTGGGTGATGCATCTTTGTTGGGTCCAGAGTTGGTGAGGGAAACGACGGAGAAAGTTGAGCTTATCCGTAGGAGGCTTGTTACAGCCCAGAGTCGTCAGAAATCTTATGCCGACCATAGGAGGAGACCTTTGGTATTTGAGGTGGGTGATCATGTCTTTCTGAAGATATCACCTAGGCGGGGATTGATGAGGTTTGGGAAGAGTTAGAAGTTGTCCCCTCGGTTTATTGGCCCTTTTGAGATTCTTGAGAGAATTGGTGAGGCAGCCTATCGTTTAGCTTTGCCACCGCAGTTATCCGGAGTTCATGACGTGTTTCATGTGAGTATGCTTCGGAAATATGAGCCGGATCCATCGCATGTATTAGATTGGACCGACTTAGAGGTAGATGAGGATGCCTCGTATGAGGAGAGGCCAGTGTGGGTCTTGGATAGGCGGGATCAAGTCTTGCGAGGCAAGACCATTCCCTTGGTAAAAGTTTTGTGGAAGCATCACGGAGTGGAGGAAACCACTTGGGAACGTGAGTTGGAGGTCCGAGAGAAATATCCAGATCTGTTTGTAGGTGCTTGAGCATTTGTTGTTTATTTTGTTGTAATATTGAACCTTAAGTGTATTGAATATAACTTAGCTTGGGAAACATGATTAATGTTTTGGTTTAATGGAAGAATTTTGAAATTTGTCTCAAAATGGAAGTTTAATGGAACATTGCATATGTTGAATATATTGTATAATTGGAAATGTATCATGAACATTGAATATGATACGAAATGGTGAATCTTATAGATTGATAATTGTTGAATTGGAAAGAAATGCATGTTGATAATGCAAGTTGAAATATATGTTGTTTTACATATTTGTGAGATGACTCTTGGTAAGAGATGGAATGACCGGTATTGGGTCAGGATGTTTAAATATTGAAATGTCATATTGTTGGAAATTGAGAAAAACCTGTTTTTGAAAACTTATGCTTAATTTCGGAGACGAAATTCTTTAAGGAAGGGAGGTTATAACGACCCCGGTCTTTTTCTATTTTGTTGTTATATCCGGACTTAGGTTCCCTGGATCCTGTTGTTATACAATCGTTGTTGTCGTCCTTTAATTTCTTATTTCTGAGTTATGGAATGCATTGGACAGGTTTGTTACAGGTTGGAAGTGTTTGGAAGCAAAGGGTTGCTGCCCAGAATTTTAGTCCTTCGCTCGAGCAAGCAGTTTGTCGCTCGAGCGAGCTCTTTGTTTTTGGTCATTCGCTCGAGCTAGGGTTTCTTCGCTCGAGCGAGCTTTTCTTCGCTCGAGCGAGCTTTTCTTCGCTCGAGCGAGTGTCTTCGAGTTCTTCGCTCTCATTCGAGCGAGCCTTCTGTCGCTCGAGCGTGCTTCTGGGTTGCAGACCTGAAGCATCGTATTGTTGGCTCGAGTGAGGATTTCTACGCTCGAGCGAGTATTCTTTCTGTCTGGTCGCTCGAGCGACCACTTCTTCGCTCGAGCGAGCCTGTTATATTTAAATACGCAGCAGCGGTTTTAAACTTCATTTTTTCATCCTCTTTTAATCTCAAAACCCTAGGTCTGTGTTCTCCTTCCCTCTACACACCTTCTCTCTTAGGTTTGATCTACTTAGAGTGTATTTCTACCCTAGGTCCTTTGTTAAAAAGATAGAGTGGGTCGAGGGCTTCATTTTAATCTGAACAATCTTAGATTTGGAGCACATTGGGTTTTCGCCATCTTCTCCATTTGAGTTCTTCACTTCGAGATAGGGATACCCTACTCCATATTATAGGTTTTGTCCTAAGTTTTGGTCATTTTGATATGTTGGTGTCGTTTGGTAATTTTTAGGGTTTGATTTATAATTTGAGAAAAGGGGAATTATTATATATAAAAATTCATGTGTTTGGAAGTCATGAAAATGACATTGATAGTATTAAATTGAGAAAATTGAACCTTAGGGTTAATTTTGAGGAAATGGGGAAAAGCCCTAATTGTTGTATTAAATTAATTTGCATAATTAATTTAGAGAAAAATGTGGAATTAAGTTAAATTCTTGAAATTGGAGAATTATGAGATTAAATCGTGCAATTGGATAGTTTAATCACTTACCTTTGAAAGTGTTGAGTTTATATTTGTTGATACATTTATTTCCTGTTTAGAAATAACTGTTTTGGGCTATCGGTCGAGGATAGTCGTAATTGTTGTAGACATTGCATGCTGATTAGGGAAAACTAAAACTAATCACATTGAATGAATCATTGAATATGACAGTTGAATTAATACAGCAAATACGTGTATTGATTGTATATTGTTTGGGAAGAGATATGGGATGTACTCCATGGTTTGAGGAAAGATAAGGGATGGACTCTCAAACCTGTTTGGGAGGAGAAAGGGGATGGACTCCATTAGTACAGCAAATCTGTGTGCTTATTGATGTATGGAAGTGTATTAGTACAGCATATATGTGTACTTATCGATTTATGGAAGTGTTTTGGTTTGAGCCTTAGTCTTACTTAAATTGTTGTTATTGGAAGGAATGTTAATCTGAGATGTAGTTTCATTATATTGTTTGGCCAGGTTCTGAGCCACGTTTGTATAAATGGAAAGTTGAATAATAATGGAAAGTGAAACATGTCATGGGCATTATTGTCATGAAACTGTATAATAATGTAAAGGATTCATAAGCGTTAACCATCTATCAAATGCTATTGCTTTAGTCAATTTCTATATTTGGTTTAGTATATTTCTGCCGGGTTGTGGCTCACCCTATACAAGAACATCATTTTCAGGTTCAGGTGATATGCTACCTCCAAGGACTTAGCTTGGAAGGATTTGGAGTTGAAGACTCTGTTTAGATTAGTTGTTATTTTGTTTTATTTGATATTACATATAAACTCAAGCCAAGGGCTTAATGTGTAATTGAGTTAGTACTCAGACTTCTGTGTCCAAGTGTTAGCTTGGAAAGATGTAAGCCCGTAGGGCATTTACTTTCGTTATTACATGTAATGTCTTTTAATAAGATTACTCTGATAATGGAATAAGGTTCTGTTTTTCATAATCAATGCATGTTAATATTGTGTATATTATGGGTTTATTTTTTAGGGCTTTACAACAAAGATACCCAAAATTAGCCTAACCGGTCGACCAGTCGACAGACTGGCCGATCAACCGGTCGGCCGACTGGTCAACGGTAATTTTTTTTTTTTTTTTGTATTTTTTAAGAATTGTTTGGGTGACACCTCATCAATTTAATAAAAAAAAGAAAGAATAACAAATACAATAAGAAATTAATATTTTAATAAAATTGAGTTAGAATAGAGAGTTTGATGCAGTGAATACTAAAAAGGTGACTTGTTAAAATAAAAAAAGTGGATTTTGGGTTAAATTTGACTAAAAATTTGAAGAGGCTAGTGCGGATGCTCTAACAAATTTAAATTGATCATTGATTTTATATAAAATTAAATATTATATACAATTATTGTAAATATTCTTAAGGGATGACTAGAATCCGGTGTATAGAGAGAAAAATAATTACAAAAATACTGGAAACTTTATAATTTTAATTATTAATGTTGATAAAAATTTTCCCCCATCTGTAATTATTTTCATAAATTTACACTAACATGTAATATTCTCTATTGTTAATATTCGTTTAGAAATTGATTTTTTTTTTTTTTTGAATTTTTAATTTTTTGAAAAAAAAAACATATAAAAAAATAAAGAAAAATTTACCCATAAATTTCATATGGGAAAATATTGATCCATTTAGTCTTCAGAGTTTTCTTATGAACCAATTAGTTTTTTTTTTTTTTTTGAAAATTGCATTTATTTGATTTGACACTATTTGAGTTTAAGTGAATGCCTTTTCGTGATTTATTTTTCTAGCTCTTTGTTTTTGTTTTTTTTTTTTTTTTTCATTTTTGGGTTGAAATGGAAATTTAAGATATGGAAGACTCTTTTTGGGAGAATTGATGGTTGAAATGTTAGTTGTCGAACATGAAAATCTACATTTCTGTTTAGTGTGATTTTCTAGTATTACATTGAAGTGTTACATTAGAGTGTTAGGTTTAGAAAAAGTATACTAATGAGTTTTTGTGTGTTATATTGATTGGAGTGTTAGATTTGGAAAAAATACATTAACGAGCTTTTTTTAAATGTCACGTTGTTATATTTGAGAAAAATACACTAAATAGTTTTTTAGTGTGTTACATTAGAGTGTTGTTATGTTTGGAAAAAATACATTAAGAAATTTTTGTGTGCTATATTGATTGGAGTGCTATGTTTGAAAAAAGTACACTAATGGGTTTTATTTTGGAATGTTATATTATTACGTTTGAAAAAAAAATACACCAAGGAGTTTTATTTTCGAATATTATATTGTTACGTTTAAGAAAAGTATATTAAGGATATTTTTAGTGTGTTATATTAGAGTGTTATGTTTTTTGAATGTTACATTTGAGAAAAGTATAGTAAAAGAATTTTTTCTAAAGTGTTATGTTTATTAATTTCAACATTATGAAAAAACTCACATTTGTCCCTCGACATATAATACACCGTTTATACTTAACTTTTTATATAAGAGTAGCGATTGGGACCTCGAATCCGAGGTCTCCGAATCCCCCGAATCCCCCTTTTTTTTTCCTTTGCAGGTCAGAAGAAGGAAGACGAAGAAGGAGGAGAGGGGGAGGAGGGGGAGGGGGAGGAGGAGGAACTGGAGGGGGCCTAAAAAATGGAGGAGGGAGGCGAGGCAGAGGCGAGGCGAGGCAGAGGCAGAGGCATGGCGACGCGATCGGCGGAGCTGGGCGACGATCGGGCGGCGGGCGAGGCGAGGCGAGGCGACGAGCTGCGGGAGGTCCCCGATCCTCTTCCTCGATGAGCTCTTCTCTCTCTCTCTCTCTCTCTCTCTCTCTCTCTCTCTCTCTCCTCAACAATGGCGGAAAAAAAGAAAAAAAAAATTAAAATCATCAAACGACGCTGCTTCAGCTGATTCGAGATTCGGGGCAAAATTTTCGAGGTGCAAAACATTTTCCTTTATATAATTCGGGTTAGTTTGGGGTGTCCTAAAAAAGTGTACTTTTTGTCTTTTTACGAAAAGATGTGCAGAAAAGTAGAGAGGTGATGTGATGGAAAAAAGATAAAAAGATAAAAAGATAGATTATATAGATGATGCCAAACAAAGCTTAAAACTTTTGGGTGTATAAGAAAAAAGAGAGAACCAAACAATTTATGAGATCATTATTTAAAATTTATTGGTGTTTCACTCAAAAATAAATTATCTTTTTATAATAAGTTTTTAACTTTTTGACTATAGGTTATTTGGGAAGATTTAAATAAATATATTTTTTAATTTTTTACAAAAAATATACATAAAAGTAAAAAAATAATATGACTTAAAAAGATTTTTTTTTTTTAAATGTGCTATTTTAATTGATGCCAACCAAGCTCTAAAATCATTGATACGGGAGAGTTGGAAATCAGACGATCCTATGAGGCGCGTGGTACAAGCCATTTGTCACAGGTATGATTTTGGTAGAAAAATTATTAGGTAGTTTGAGGACACTACTGTGTCCCTGCTTTCACCAATTATCAAATTTTAAGACCTGGAATCATCTCGTCTGATTTCAAAAAATTAAATTTTTTATTTTTCATATTTTTTATTTTTAGTAAAAAATTTTAATATCTTAAGAATATATATATTTTTTATTTTTTAGATACACCTAACCTAAATATACTTAAAAAGTAAAACATTTATGAATTTCTTTTTTAAAATTTATCAAATAAAAAAAATATAAGAATTCAGTACATTTTTATATTTTTATGTATTTATTAAATTTTTAAAATATTTTTTTACAAATCTTTTATTTTTTAAGTACATTTAAGTTATGTGTATTTAGAAAATAAAAAAAATATTTATAATATTAAAAAATTTACTACAAATTAAAAATATGAAAAATAAATTTTCATTAAGTCAATTAAAATTAAACAAAGTGATTACTATTTTTTCATACCCAACACAAAATAATAAATCTCATTTTTTTTTTTTTTTTTTACTAATCACAAACAGGCCTAATCATGCCTAGAAGCACGAAATAACTTCTCGTTTTGGCGGGAGAGCTTGGGAAGAAAGGCAGAAGATTCCTTTTTGCTTCTTGGGATATTCCCAATATATCCAAATTTTCTGTGCGGTGATGTTTGGATTATTATACTTTCATTGGAGTGCTCCTTTTGATCACATTGGGATGCCCCTAACATTCATGGGTGACCATTGGAAATTGAGACCTAATTTGAGAAGCGACCGATTTAATTAAAAAATTAAAAAAATTATTAAAAAAATTAAAAAATTAATAATTTATATTAAAAAATTAATTTTTTTTTTTTTTTACTTTTTATACATTCTTTCATAAAAAGCTAAAAAGTCATTCTAAATATATTAGTTTTTTTTACATCAAATTTTAGTCAAAAAAATCAAAAAATTACTAAAAAAATATGTTCCCAAATGAGGCTTGAATAAAGCTATATGTATCCACCGATATATTATTTACTATATTAATAAATAATATGAGATAATTTTATTGATTTTGAATTTTTATAATTTATGTAATAGGTGTAGTTTATAATTGTAAAGTTATAATCTTATAACATGTGTTAATACATTAAAGGTTCATTTGGAACGTGAGCTGGCTTTTGATTTTTTAGCTATTTTAGTTTGGGGGTTAAAACACTTTATTTGAGATAGGCTTTTTGGATTTTTTTGACTTTTGTGAGAAAAAAAATGAAATGATTATAGGTTGGATGTAACATTTTGCCATATTTTGCTAAAACAATCTATTTTGTCCTATATAACTATTTTAGTTCCAAACTTTATCCCAAACAAGGCCTAATTAGTAGCATCCAAGTGTTTTAACTTAAAAATCAAAAAATTACTAAAAAAATCAAAAGCCTATAATCTATACAAAAAAGTCAAAAATTTTCTTTTTCCTCTATTTTTTTTGCACATCTTTTTATAAAAAATTAAAAAATTATTCGAAACATATTAATTATTTTATCTCATATTATAACTAAAAGGTTAAAAAATTACTAAAATAACATATTCCTAAATGAGGCCTTAGTATGTGTAGCATCATTGTTAGATATTTATATAATAAAATAAAATTAAAAAGAATTGGAATTGCATGTTTGGTGGGATAGAAAAGAAAAGAAGTCCTTTCTTTTTCGAAAGATTTCTTCCTTCTCTACAAAATCTTTGTTAGGTACTATTCACCTTGTTTAGTTCTAATTTTCAAAAATTATTTTTCAGAAAATTTTATTTTTTATTTTTCATATTTTAATATTTTTAATGAATTTTTTTAATATTTTAAATAATTTTTTTTAAAATTTTTAGACACACCTAATATAAATACACTTAAAGAGTATAATATTTTTGAAATATTTTTAAAACAATATACTAAATACCAAAAAATACAAAAAAAAAATGAAAATTCAATATATTTTTCGTATTTTGTGTATTTAATAATTTTTCAAAATACTTTTTTACAAATATTTTATTATTTAGATATATCTAAGTAAGATACATCTAAAAAAGTAAAAAAAAAAAAAATTGTTTAAAATTTAAAAAATATTCACTAAAAATTAAAAAAAAATATGAAAAACAAAAAACTTAATTTTCAAAAAAATTGAATTTAAAAAATTAAAACTAAACATACTGATTTATTTTTTATTTTTTGAAAGAAGGTTTCAATATAAATATAAATATTGAAGCACAAAAACAATAAGTTTTTGTCTACATCCTTTTTTGCTTTATTTGTTAGAACGGAATATATTTTTTGAAATATATATATATTTATATTTTTTAATGTTCAATATAATAAAAAAATGAGATTCAATAAAATATATATATATTATTTTATTATAAATGAAAAATAAGTCTTAACTATGTTGAAAGTGCATTTCACTTTTGAAAGGCATAAATATTTTCTGAACTAAAGCCTAACTAATGTTACCAAATCGAATACCACTGCCACCATCATCTCTATCACTAGATCGCCATTACCACGGCTACCACCATCATTACGGTCGTCACCACCCTATCACCACGCCACTATCTCCACTTGCACCTGCACCTTCACCTTTATCTTTGTTTTACCACCACTAAATATAAAAAATATTTTCTTAAAAATAATTTTGTAAAAAATATTTTTTATCCAAACGAAAGTAAATTTCTTTCTACCCTCAGAGTCTTTCTGAGATAAAAACGTTTATCCATTCTTTATGGGATAAAAGACTTTCTCCATGAAGTATAAGAATTATGATGTACATAATGGGCATGAAGAGAAATTTAAGGGTTGTATTTAAAGACATTCCCTATTGCTCATGTAACTCATGAGAATTTTAGTGATTTAAATCCCCTCAAACTTTAATTCCCATCACCCCCACACACACGTGACGGGTGGTGATTGGAGGAGGAGAAAAAAAAAAAAAAATGACCAATTAAAAAAGAAAGGAGGTCAAAAGGAGATGGGAAAAATGGGTCCTAATCTTTATTCTTTAGTTATAAGTTGTCTAAATTGCCCCAATAGTAGTCACTGTTCTACAAACCCCCCCCCCCCCCTAAAAAAAAAAAAAAAAAAAAAAAAAACCTTGTGTTCTAGGCATTATATATATATATATATATTTTTTTTAAGTGACTCATTGCACCGCGCTAGGCTTTGGGTTTAACTTCCTTGTGTGGAACTTTTTCCCACTCTAGAGTATATTTGTATTATGATGTACTTAAAAAAAAAAAAATCATATGCTTTTGATTGAACATTTTTTTTAGACTAAACATTTGTTTTTATATGTCAACCAAAAATCAAAATATAGAACAGGCATTGCATTTGCTTCTCCATATTTTACTCCGAATATTATTTTGTATCACATTTCGAGAATGTTTATTTGACTTTTTTGACACTGGAAATCCTACTCTAGTCTAACCTAAGGAAGGAGATTATAACTTCTTTTTTTGACATTTTTTGACATTTGCTTCCTATAACACTGGAAATCATATATATATATATATATATTTTTTTTTTTTTTTGACATTTGCTCCCTATAACTTCTTTTTTTAATTATTCATCCAAAATAAAACTTCTTTTTTAATTACCTTTATGGACTTTGCTCATGAAAACAACTACTACTGCTTTTACGTCATATTTGGTTGAAGAATTTAAAAAAAAAAGAAAAAAAAAAGATGTGTGAAATTATATAAAATATAAATATATTTTATTTATATTTCACCTACCTTTTTCATTTCTCTTTTCAAATTCCTATTCAAATTCTCTAACCAAATACAGAATTAGTGTTTTTGGAACTAACTTTTTATCAATATTATTTAGAATACGAACAGTCTCACTATGTGAAATTATAGTATAATAATATGATACTCCACATTCATTGAAATGTGAGATATCAATAGATTTGTGCGTGGGGAAAAGCTTAGCGCACAGAGGAGATGACATTGGAAAACATTTTTGTACAAGACATTAGGTGTGGTTTAATGGTCTAATAGTCATATCTTAAGGTGTAGTGAGTGGGAGATCAAGGGTTCGAGTTAATGGAACAGCGATGAACTTTTCAGTTATAATCTAACTATATTAACATACCAACGCTATCTTTGACCAAAAAAAAAAAAAAAAATCACAAAACGGATCATGCATGCACAAGTGAAAAAAATCTTTGACTAAGGTGGTCTGTCAAGAGATTCCCTAATATCTAAATCAGTATTTATAATAAAACTCTCAATATAATTGAAAGCTTGAATGGTAGAGGTTGTGTACCTTGTTATTGGAATGATTTGGTTACTTATACTTGTTGGTTGGCTATCATTCCCCTCTTGTTCCGCTTTAGCTGGGATCATATTCCACGTTTGGAATATTTTAGGATAAGCATTTCCCCTCTCAACTTGAACCTATAGATGCCAGTGATTTTTTAAGATTTCAGACTAAACATGAAACGTCTTGTACTCAACCTTTGAAAATTTAGGACTTTTGATGATAATAATATTTTTTGAAATTTTCTTGTGATCTTAGATAACAGTTTAATGACTTAATAATTGAGTCACCTAATTACAACCAAAAAAAAACTCTTCTCGACATTTTTGTAATGATTGAGTCACCTAAGTATAACAAAGGCCTTCGACAACCTTTTAGTAGGGGTGTAAGGCGGGTTTGATCGAGTTGAGAGGTTGTCCAAGCCCAGTCCAAGTTGTCCTAAGATCTGCTCAGGCTCGCCCAAGCCCAACTTGTAACTCGAGGTTGTCTGTTCAAACCCGATCCGAGTTAAACCCGAATTATTCGAATTGTTTTTTTTTTTTTTTTTTTTTTTGCAGCTACATTATTAAATTATTAAAATTTGGCTCTATTTATATTTTTTTTATATATAGAAAATCATTAATACCATCAAAACAAATAATTTATATAATGTAAGAGAGATGCCGCTATAGTAGTCTTTACAATTTATGAGTGGAAAAAAAAAAAAAAAAAGGTAAGATTTTATATTATTTGTATATATAATATATATTCAATATGATTTAATAATCTAAATTACTTTAATATCATATAATAGCTAATAATTTATATATATATATATATATATAATATTTTTATATATCTATATATGTATAATTCGGGTTTTAGATTGCTCGGATTGTTTGATGTCTTTGTCCAAGTCCGTTCAAATTTAATTCGGGCTTCTGAAATTTTTTCCAAACCTATACCGAATTTAAAAAATCTTGTCCAAGCTTTAAAAAAAATCAGGCTGGGTTTGGATTGCTCGGGTTGAGCCCTCTGCTTGTTAATTTTGAGTTCACTTGAGGTGACAGGCATTTTTTTACCAATTTTGTCGTATTATAGGTTATTTTAAATATTTTTTTGTTTAATAACGTTTATATTTAGGAAAATTTATCCATAAGTCTTAGTTTTTGAAAAGTTGAACCATTTAGTTCTAAAAATTTTTTTATGTTCCATTTAGTCTCATATGCACTGAGAGGGTAATTTAATATGCAAATTGGGCCGAACTGGGTATTGGGTTGTTATGGGCTACACAAAGGGCCGAGTAAAATGGTTATGTAGGTTACTCCGATCTTGTGAATACCTTGGAGTTAGACCGGTCCTAAGCCGGAAAGTTAGACCGGTCGAAGGTACTTCGGGGTTAGACCGGTTATAAAGTTACAACGGTTCTGACATGTTAGTTCGGTCTGGCCAGGCGAAGGGTTTCGCATGAGAAGCCGAAGTAAGTTCAGAGAAAGGAAGAACCGAACCAAAGATAGTTCGGCCGATTCTAAGGCTAAGCACAGTCATGTTTACTTCGGTCGTATGGTAGTTCGGCCGTGGTAAAACCATCTCACTTGGTTTAAGCAGTGAGGGGGGTGTTGAAGGATAAGCATGATCTTTCAGGAGTATGAATCCTAGGAGGACTCTACATGGAGGAGTACAAGCCCTACTAGGATTGTGTCACACGGAACCTATAAAAGCTCACAAACATCACATTTGGAGAGGTAACATATCTTTGATTCTTGAATACACAGAGCTTTTGCCTATTTGTCTTGTTTACTGACTTAGGCATCGGAGAGGTTTCCGGCACACATCTGCCGGCTAGCTCATGTTTGAGTTTTCAGGTAGTAGAACGACATCGTACGGAAAAGCGCAGACTTGATCAACAGGATTATACGAGAAAGTGTATTTCTTTCCCGTACATGCACATTAATCTAATGTTCGAAACATTAATTTGATGTTCGAAATCTAATATTCGAAACATTAATCTGATGTTCGAAATCTAATGTTCGAAACATTAATCTGATGTTTGAAACATTGTAATGGGACCTTTCAGTCTATAAGAAAATTTTTAGGACTAAACAGTGTATAAGTTATTAATTTGAGATTTATTGATGCATCCCTCTTATATTTATAATTTTTTATTTATTCCGATCTAAAAAAAAAATTATTTATTTTTATAAAAATTTAAAATCTTTAAATATAAACTTATTTGGTGTTTATTTTCAATTAAAAAAATTTACAATTGCTTACAAACTTTATTAAATTCTTATAACTATAAACCAACAAAATCAGCTTTGTCTGTTTAAAAATAATAGAAAAAATTATTCCTTCCCCCTTCTTCCATCCCTTCCGGCCATCACTTATTGTTCATCACCACCGTTTTCGGTGACCTTCTCCGGCCACTACATGTCACTGGTAGCAATTATCTCCAACCAACGCCAAGCACCTCCCACCGACAACAACTACATTTAGCCACCAACTCTTGCTAGAAACCACCTCTAACCAGGGGCGGAGCCACATTGGGCTTAGGGGGGTCACGTGCCCCCCCTGAGTTTTGGAATTTTTTTTTTAAAAAAAAAAGAAAAACATAAAGAAAATATATTACATAAAAAAAATTATAAAAAAATTATTTAAAGTGAAATGTCAATGACATTTTTAAAATTATGAAAACAATAATGGTTATTTTGATTGAAAATAAAAAGGCTATAATAAGTCATATTATTATCTATAAAAATTTCAATATAATAGTGATATCTATTATTATTGACATGCAAACATAATTAATTTCAATGAAGATATAGAAATTATTGGATTGTTAATTACATTTAACATGTGGAGTTTATCCTTCATGTGTTTCTTTCCATTCATAACTAAAATGACCACTATATAAATTATAATTAAGCAACACATTTTCAATTATAAAAACAAAAAAATAAAAAAAAAATATAATAGGTCATAACTAATATCAGAATGAGTCATAATTAACTATTACTTAATATATAGTCATAACTAAAATAACAACCACAAAAAGTTATAACTAAATTATATCTAACACTATAATGTGTTATAACTAAAGACTACGAAGATCATAATTGTGACATATGATAGACACTTTTTTTGTGGTATATTTTGTAGAATTTCTCTACTAAAATATATCATTTCTGTCTCAACGTATCTTCTTTTTTAATTTTCCAATCCACCTATAAATTAGTTACTCCCCAAAATTTGTATAAAATTTAATCTCAAATCCTAAAATTTAAAATTCACATTTATCCAAATGAACTCTTAACATTTAAGTTTAGTAATATCTAATTGTTGTTTATTAAAAAAAAAAAATTAATCAGTGTGTTTGGTTTGAGTTTTTTGGATTATTTTTTTTAAAAATTGAGTTTTTTGATTTTCGTATTTTTTTGTTTTTAGTGAATATTTTTTAAATTTTAAATTTTTTTACTTTTTTAGATCTACCTTACTTAAATGTATCCAAAAAGTAAAAAAATTGTGAAAAAATATTTTAAAAAATTAATAAATACAGAAAATACAAAAAAATTTACTGAATTCTCTTTTTTTTTTAATATATTTTTGATATTTAGTGAATTTTTAAAAATTTTCTTTTTTAACAATTTTTTTACTTTTTAGGTATATTTATGTAAGTATGTCTAAAAAGTTAAAAAAAAAAATTACTTAAAATATTTTTAAAAATCAGTAAAAATAAAAAAAATACGGAAAACAAGAAAGTATAATTTTCTGAAAAGTATTTTTAGAAAAATAGAACCAAATTATCATTAATTTGTATTCCTTCTGCACTGAATTCCTGGCTACGCCACTGCTTCCAACCACCATCTCTCACAATCGGCCACCACTTCTTGTCGAAAACCATCTTCCCGCTGAATAAATCTCTCACTTATTTTTAAAAAACATGTGTACTAAGTATTTTTTGGCTTTATTTTGCTGAAAAATAAACAATAAACTATAAATGTGGAAGTTTTGGGTTTCTTTTTATCAATGCTGGATTGGACCATGCTATCCAAGCCTTTATGGCTCACCACTAGTCATTCTGATTATCATATCAATATGATTTTTTCTTATTGTGAATGATCCACATGCAATGATTTAAAAATAAATGGATAGAATTATCTGAGTGAGACTCGTAATGATCTCCACGGATTCAAACAACATGATAGTGGTGAATAGCAAGCCAGATTGTTTGGCAAGGGCTCCATAATTAGCAATACTAACCGAAAGCTCTTTTCAATTGGGTTCCTTTGAATAATCAATTCAATCCAAGTCCAACTGAAATTTGAGCCCTGCTGTTGAGCAAGACTAGCCCCCTTAAGGCTCCAACTCACTCACCATATTTTACCAAACCAATGCATGAAGGACCAAAGTTGAGCTGTATAGCGTAGGCCTCTAGAAAAATTCAGTTTACAAGAATCATTTGGCAAGCTTGGTATTGCTTTCATATTTTATTTTTGTTTTTATTTTATTTTTTTGTGTTCTTAGAAACAACAGCGGTGAAAAGTTGAAAAAAAAATGTTCTTTTAATTTTTGTGCAACAATAGTTTTCGATAACAAAATTTTTGTTTAAGTTATTTTTTGAAAAATTGTTTGTTTATTAGTTATTATCTTCTAAGAAACGAAAACAACAAATTAGAAATAGAAATACAATCAAACAAGTAAAGAAACCAACAAAAAAAAAAAAAGAAGAATTAAACATTACCAATAGTGTTGCACTAGTCATATGCGGATTAACATTCAGGACCTTACTACATGTCCAAGTGAAAAAAATATCAGGCCAGGGGGATTAGCATACAAAATCTTACAACGCTTTAGATTGTCCCGTCTCCACCCCATTCTTGATTAGGGCTGGGACGATGAGGGGAAATCGGAGAGGTGGCAGTGGCAAGGCTGGGTGGAAAGGGGGAGATGTCGAGGAAATTTGCAACATTTCAAAGAAGACAAAACTAGATGAGAGAAATGATATGGCATGTGAGGAATGATAATTGATATGTTATAAGAGTTAAAATTTAAACATGAGAGATAGAGAAGTGAAAATCAAAGAGAAAGGCATGGAAATTAGGACAAGAGAAGCAAATCTCATCCCCTTGCTTCCTATTGAGACAGAAAAAATTCATACGAAACGGGATAGGAGATACAGAAGCTAGACAAATTATCATCTTTATAATCCTCCCCTCTAGTTTGCCAAACAAACATGTCCACCATTGTTAATGCATAACATAAGACAATAAAACAATATGTGATAAGAAAAATAATAATTAAACATTAGGTAGTGTTGAAACAATCTTCTGTGTATAATAAGAAAAACAGAAACAAATCAACTAGACAAAATAAATTTTACAGAAACAATTTAGAACTTTGATGATCAAATCGAGTGTGTGACACTCTATCCTTATAATAGATTCGTCACCACAGAGGTGCTCTATCTCTCAGGATACAATGATCAAGAACGTAGGATTGGAGCAACACTACACGTAATTTGCCTAGCGCAACCAGAGCCTGTGTTCTGTTACTCTCTTAAATGTCTCTAAGACTAATATGAAGAATAATGCAGGAGGGAAAACATAATGGAATTGAATGAAGAATTTCTAGAAATGGGTTGCTTTCATGTAGGCTGTCAGGAACCTATTCAGAAAGATCTGAACTAGTGCAACAATGGCGAAAAGTTGCCATTAAGACTTTTCATTTTTGAATACATGCCTATTTGAGAAGGAAGAAGGAAATCTGGAGAGAAACTCAAAATTCAATAAATTAATTTAAAAGAAAAATAATTAAATAATTTTTTTGCAAAAACTATTACACATATATCTTTTGATCCAACCTAACTTGTCCCAAATCGGAGCGGGGCGAGCAAGCGAGCATGTGTGTGGTAAACCACACTTTGGCTAGGTCATCCCCCTTCTACAAAACTTGGGTGTCTCTAAGGGCCCAAGCTTTACAACAAACTTGGCCTTAATAAACCAACCAAGTTTCCTTCTCTTTTCTTAAGTAGGACAAAACAAAACACTAACATACAAGAAACCCACTTATATGAACCATTTTTAAACGGCTCATTCCGGCGTCGGTTTCTTATTCACTCATACATAGTTTTAATCAACCAAATGTAGAATCTTTCTCTCCCCATAGCAACGAACAACTTTGCCATTTGGATCAACCAAAAATATTTAAGTAGATCCCACTTAATTTTGGCTCCATGGCTCAAACACAGGGTTATGAAACTATTTTCACAACAATCCCCTACATGAATGAAATTGACAGATAAGAAATGCAACAACATGATGATTCTAAAGAGAGAACATAAATTAAAGATATTTTTCATAGGATAGGTAGTTTTTGGCTTTGAACTTTTCCTTGTGAGACACTATCGGATTTACTAGCTAATCAGTGAATATGATGTTTTGAATTGTTCAGCTATTTTTATAAACCTAGACACTAGAACTCACACAGCATATTTCTAGACCCAATTTGGTTCTCATGATTGTGTTCATTTTAGAGTGTGTTAGTGTGTAGGGACAAATCTAGAATTATTACTATAGGGATGGGAAAGTGTGTTTGGAGGTGCAAACTCTCACGACCTAAATTCACCCCTATAGGTTTAGCATGGTAACCGCCTAGTAATCCTTGGATTACCAAAGGCCTCTGAACAGAATAACATATAATCAAGAGGCTGTGGAAGCAAATATACAAAATACAACGTCCATTGAGTTGTGCAGACATACATGGGACAAAATAATTTTAAACTTTATAAGCACACACATGACGTCACATAGATTCAGTAATTATACGTCACCCCATAAACAGAAAACCAAAAATAAACTGTTCATTAAACAAGAGAAAACAAAGTGTTAAACGTTCAAAAAGACATGGCCATATGGCTTGACTTGATCTGGAACCTCCTCGGGAGGCGCAAAGGGTGGCAGACAAAACAGAATTTTAGGCCATCAACTCTGGCTCTGATCACGTTCCTAGTTATCTACATACATAATATAAATAGTGAGTGAGAGTCCAGTGAATAATAACAAAGTAAAGGGTTTTACTGACTGATGTCCATACTAGATTCAGAAATCAGAATTTAGATTCAGAATTAGATTCACATTCTTGTTCAAATTATATACAGAAATCAAAGTTCATGGTTATTCATACGTGGTACATCCATTAGCACTAACAGAATAGTTACAGAACAGATACTGGTTATGAGTAACCAATTCCATAAAGGAACCTTGGGATCCGGATAACAGATAACAGATATGCTGAGCTCCATGATGGAGCCTCCAAGACGGGTAATAGAGTGCAGACACATTAAGTTCCATAATGGAACCTTCGATACCAGGTAACAGCTAACAGATATCACATTATACTAAGGATGCCACGAATACATTGTCAGAAATTGGACAATCATTCATTGTACAGAACATAATATTTTAGAAAACAGATCTTATTTCATCATACAAAAAATAAATAAAGTGGAACATAGCTTTACTAAGTTATTACTCACAATTAGCAGATGGCTCTAAGGTAACAAACAGTATGGCAAATCAGACGTCATGTGGCGTGTGACCTATACAGTTACAGAATGAACATATACCGAATTACATACTTGGAAACATTAATTTAATCCCTTGTTATCTTGGTGTGTTTCTACTTCTTATTCTCATTATTATGTCTTAAACATGGCCTAGGAATGCCTAGGATGCAGTGAGGATGCCAAAATACATTACAAAAAATTTGGTCAAATTTTTGAAAATAGGGTCCTCGTTCAAGTTCTTCGCTCGAGCAGACATGAAAAATGTGAGTGGTCACTTGAGCGTAACTTCCTTCGCTTGAGCGGTCTACAAACTTTGAAAAAGTGTTGGTTGCATGATTTTCACACTCGACGGTCACCCGAGCGTGAGACTTATGTCCTCGCTCGAGCGCAACCTTTGTCGCTCGAGCGGTCTGCAAAATACGTAAACTTTTGGGAACACGCATTTTACGCTCGAGCGTACTTTTGGTTGCTTGAGCAGAAGTGCAAAAATAAGGCGGTCACTCGAGCGCATAATCTGCCACTCGAGCGTGAAAGCAAAATTCTAGAATTTCCAGATTTGCTTTCCAAGCTTCAAACTCAAACTCCAAGCTGCAAATTAGGTTCTTTTGGGCCAAAAACTTAAGGAAACATTTAGAAACTCATAATACATGATGAATTACAAATTATTTTGCAAAATTAAGCCCCAAAACTATGCCAATTGTAATAAACAAAACTTGAAACTTAGATAACATAACTTGCATGTAATGTCATGAATTCCAACCTTCCAAAACATGATCAAATGAGTCATTAAGCTCAAAAACAAGTTGAATTCTTTGAAAAAAACTAAGATATGAACATGCATGTTAGAATTCTTGTAAAAATAACTTCAAAACTTCATGATATGCACATGCATATATGATTTGAGCTACAATTCTTTAATCCTATCTCATTCTCATGTTAATCCACCTCCTTTACTTGAATTCATACAAAAACTAACTCAATTACACAACTAAAGGTTGGACTTCATACCTTAGATGCTCAACTATGGTCTCTCTCTAGAGTTATTTGGTTGAAATTCCTAGCCAAATCTCCAAATTCTCAATCAACTGCTATGTTGAAGCCACTCTTCTCTTAGTCTCTCTCTCTCTCTCTACACATTTGAACTCAATCAAGAGGAAATGAGAGTGCAAAAAGTGTATATGAGGTGTTGAGGTGGCCTTATATAGGCTTGGCTAATGGCCTAATTACTTTGTTGATTAATTAATCAATTGGGCATTAATTTATTCTAATTTAATCGTTCCAAATCGAATTTCAATTAAATCTACCACAAAATTCTATAAATCCCAAATAACATATAAATCAAGTCAATTTCGTGATCAGATGCTGATAAGGTCTTCAATTTGCAAACCGAAACGGAAATGAAAGCAGATCTTTCTACGTTGAATAGATAAACACAAATAAGGTAACAAACACATACAATTTAGTTCGGAATTTCTCTTATTACTGATTAAGCTTATTTAACCATGAATTAACGTAATCAAAGGTCGGGGTTGTTATACAAACTCTTATAATTTTAAATTATTTTAAATTTTCTACTATAATATATGATATTTTTCAAATTAAATATTTCAACATACATTTCAACAGATAAGTATCATATATGTAAAAAAGTATAACCTCATTTGCACAGATAAAACTTTTAACAAATAAAAATATACTCAACATTTCAACATAAGAAAATCACAATCTCAAACATTTCAACGGATATCTCATTTGTAGATCTACACACCAAATCATAACATCATTTCCAGAGATAAAAAAAAATAAAAAATAAAAATAAATAAATAAATTCAACATTTGCATAGATGCATGTCATAAAAATCAACTTATAGCTAATTTGAACATATTTCCACATATTAGTAATTTTAACGGATAAATACATTTAAAAAAAATGCAAAAAATACATAAGAAACAAATAAATTTTAAAAGATAGCTGAATTTTTTTTTTCAACATTTGCATAGATGCATGTCATAAAAATCAACATATAGCTAATTTGAACATATTTCCGCAGATTAGTAATTTTAACGGATAAATACAGAAAAAAATGCAAAAAATACATAAGAAACAAATAAATTTTAAAAGATAGCTGAAAATAATTTGGATAGGTAGGTGATAGGTTAAATAATTTTGTAACAGATATGTTAAAATAAATTTGGACAAATTAACATACATAGGTTAAAAATAATTCGGACAAATAGATTAAAAATATTGACAAAGATATGTTAAAATAATTTGGATAGATAAGTTCAAAAAATTGAACAAATAAATAAAAATTTGGACAAATAGGTCATATTTACTAAACTAAATTTATTGCGCATAGACTTTTTCACCAATAAATAAAAATTTGGACAAATAGGTCATATCTACGAAACTAAATTTATTGCGCATAGACTTTTTCACCAATAAATTCAACAAATGGATCCTTATGTCCCCATGAAGAACCACTCATGTCCTCAGTGACTTCTATGAGTGGGAATGTGAATTTATCAAGGATTTTCTCAAGAAATAAACAGATGAGAAAGAAAAAGAGAGAGAGATGAACGATAGAAAGGAGAGAGAAAGAGAGAGAAAAGATCAAAAGAGTATGATATTTGCTTCTTTTTCCTTTTTTTTTTTAACTTTAATTTGTACAGAAACATTTAGCACACAGTTTATTAACTTCATTATAACACCAATACACTAGCTAAACAAACAAACTTTAACACATAAATTTAGTTCTACTTTTATAATGTTTTATCCTATAATAGATAAACTCACAATTTTAACATATTCATTGAAGATTCGCTATAGCACCATCAAAATTTTCATTTATTTTTTATTTTTATAACCTGATATCTAATCTATTGAACTGACTAATTTAGGAAACCAAACCTATAGTCCACTAATAAGAGGTCCAATTAAAATTGGAATAAAACTCCGTATAAACTGGCTCCAAATAGCGGATCAACTTGACCTTAGCACCTCCCTTGTTCAGTTTGTATTCAATTCATTCCTATTTTTCAGCCATGTTATGTTTAATGGTGTAAATAGCCCACTTGAAGCCATTTCGTTTATTGATGATAGACAGCTTTTCTTTTTTTTGCTTTTTTCAATATTCATGGTGATGTGAGAGGAAGGGGTAGCCTTCTCCTAACCCATGACACACCCTAATAAGAAAATGGTCAAGGTAGGGTATTAAACTTTAGTCAATAATAGTTTGCCACATGTTTCAAAATGGTGGTACTACATGCACCAATTAATGTACACATTAGTGTACCAACTAGTATTATATTATTATTACTAACCCCACTTATTGTACAAATTACAAATATTCCGAAACTTTTAAAATCATACTACATCATCTATTAATATACTAATTAATATATTAATTGACACATATAACATTATTAGTTTCAAAAAGCTTACTCAAAATTTCCATGTGGGTTGCAATTCAAATTCTACAAATGAATGAAACATGCTTCCGCATTCTAGAATTGTGCAGTTTTTCAAAATTTCCATGTGGGTTGCAATTCAAATTGTGCAAATGAATGAAACATGCTTCCACATTCTAGAATAGTGCAGTTTTTCAGTACTCACTTGTCACATTCAATTTGTAAAAGGGAAAATTAAATATTATTTTTACCCAAATATTACAAAAATATATAATTAGATGTTTCCATTCATCGTATATAATTACAAAATATTATCAAAATACAATTTGATATGTTTTGGTAAATCCATATTAATTTTCAAAAAAGCAATTATTTGCTCCACATATATACTTAGGCATCTAAAGTTACGCTCGATAGTTGACAATAGAAATGTAATACAAAAGTATAAATAGTTGACTGAGAATTACACAAATAGTTCCATTACCAGCATTACCAAGTTCATAATCCAATCTTTTTTCCCCAAATAATAAACCCTAACTCTTCGAGAGAGAGAGAGAAAGAGATAGACAGATGAAGATCATGGAGAGAGCAAGAGAGAGAGAGAGAGAGTGTGTGTACCAGAGTACTGCAGGAGGAATCATGATCTTGAACACAGGAAGACTCACGACGCACGAGAGAGAGATTGTGTTTTGGGTCACTGGTTTTGATGATTTGGGTTCATTAGTTGTGAAATAAGAGAGAGAAGAGAAGCTTTTTTGTTTTGAATATATGACGACTGCTCTAGGTAGGCTATTGCTGCCTACATATGATTGAGATTTGTATCTTTTTGAGTAATAATTTTTTTTAAAAAAAAATTATTTAATTATAAGCAAACAACTAAAAAATTTGGATCCTAATCAGATAAAAAAGACTAACATATTAACAAAGAAATTCTCAACTATTTTAACATTACTAAATTTAAAATAAAAAAGTAATCATACTTAAAAAATAAATTATTATTATTATTATTATTATTATTATTATTATTATTATTATTATTATTTATCAAATAAATAAATAAATTTTTAAATTTTAAAGTACAAAATTTAAGGGATGGAGGTTCTTAAATTTTGTACAAAAACTTTGGAGGTGGCAAACCTATGTAATTTAAAAATATTTATAATTGTATTACTATATCTAGGAGATTTTTTCAAAACTTTTTTTTTGGGGGCCCCCCTCCTCCTCGATCCATCCCTGCTAATAAGAAAATGGTCAAGGTAGGGTATTAAACTTTAGCCAATAATAGTTTGCCACATGTTTCAAAATGGCAGTACTACATACACCAATTAATGTACACGCTAGTGTACCAATTAGTATTATATTATTATTATTGACCCCACTTATTATACAAATTACAAATATTCAAAACTTTTAAAATTATACAACATCATCTGTTAATATACTAATTAATATATTAATTGACACATATAGCATTATTAATTTCAAAAAGCTTACTCAAAATTTCCATGTGGGTTGCAATTCAAATTGTACAAATGAATGAAACATGCTTCCGCATTCTAGAATAGTGCAGTTTTTCAAAATTTCCGTGTGGGTTACAATTCAAATTGTACAAATGAATGAAACACGCTTCCACATTCTAGAATAGTGCAGTTTTTCAGTACCCACTTGTCACATTCAATTTGTAAAAGGGAAAATTAAATATTATTTGTTATTAAGGCTAAGTCTGGTTACTCACTACAACATTTTTTTAGTTTAGTGACATTTGAAAGTGTCACAAAACTATTCTTCTAATGACATTTTTTTTGTCTTTAGCATTTTGACAAAGTGCACTTTCTATCGATGCCTAGATACTTACTTTTTGCCTTGTTAAAATGGCTAAATCATCAATGACATTTTTTCAATGAAATAGTTAATATTATTTATTGTATTTATCAAGCGCCATTAAAAAAAAAAAGTTAGTGACACTTATAAGTGTCATTACCATCCAATATAAATATAAACCTTTACTTTAATGTCATGGTGTCATGGTAAATTTACGTTATCAAGTGTCATTAGTGATGTCGTGTAATATATGTGAAACAATTTGATCATTTGATCGCTAACCTCCGCCACCCCAACCTCCCGCAAATCTCTTATACCCCACACACTATACTATACACATACTATACCTTATATATGCATATATATATTATATATATATATATTATTTATTATATGTATAAAAGTATTAATATAAATTATATGTATTAACATAATTATAAACTTGAAAATAATTTATTTAAAATATACTTTTATTTAAATGCATCTATTCTAGTTTTTTGTCTACTAATTGTTTTTTATCGCTAAAAACTTAACTTTAAATTGAATTTGGTCGCCGAAGATGCACTTTTGGTCTAAAAATTTTTATTTTTGGTCACCAAAAATTTTTTTTATTTAAAAGTCCTTTTTTTAAATGACCAAATTTTCTCTTTATTAAAAATTTTGTTTTTTTTTATTAAAAAAATTTTTTTAATTTTGGCTTTAAATTTTTTTACTTAAAAATTTTTTTTTTTTTTTTTACTAAAATTTTTTTTATTCAATAAACCCAACTTATTTTAATCGCCAACTTATTTTTCTTGCCAATTAAATTTTTAAAGCTAAACTTTTTTTTTTAAAAGTTTTTTTTAATTTTGCTAAAAAAAAATTTAGTCATAAAAACCCATATAATTTTTAAAATTTTAAACTTTAAATTAAGCCAATTTAATTTACTTTTGGCAAAAAGTTTTACTTTTGGCAATTTTTTAGCTATTTTTATTCACCAGACAATTTTTAATTTTGAAAATTTTACTTCGGAATAAATTTTTTTTTTTTTTATGCTTTTTAATTATCATTTGTATTTTAATTATTTTTAGCAGTTTATTTTTTTTTTTATTAATTTTTTTTAATTTTTTTAAAATATTTTAAAAATTTTATTTTTTTTTTTTTATTTTTTAAAAATTATATTAAATATTTATAGCATTTTGTTTTATTATTTTAAAAAATTCTAAAAATATAAATTAATGTAATTTTACCTAAAGTAATTACTAAAATTTTTTAAAAAATAACCTAGTTAATAAACATTTTTGCAAATGCCATTGCAATTTAAAACATAAATTTCATTGCATAACATTTATTTAATTTATATAATTTTTTATTTTTTAATTTTTTAAAAATGCATATTTTGTTGATTATGTTTTGTTGTTACGACATTTTTATTAAAATGTGTTACTTGGTTTTTTTTTCATTTTTTTCAAATTTTTTAATATTTTTTTTTTGTTTTTTTTTTAAAATTAAAACATGTTACTAGTGTAAGTTTTTTTGTAGTAAAATTTTTACACTTTAAATTTTTGAAATGTTTTGTGTTTGACATTTTGTTGATTTCTATAAAAATTTTCTAAATTAGAGCCTTTTATGTTTTTTTGATTTTATGGCATTTTTACAAAATTTTTTTTTGTTTAATTTTGTATTATTTTTATGAAAATACTAAATTTTTTTGTCATTAGTTGTGTACTATGTTTTCATTTGAAATGTTAGAGCCTTTTTTTTGTGTTTTTGGTTTGTGCATTTTTTTCAAATTTTATTTAAATTTATTTTTTTACTACTATTTAAAAAATACTTACTACTGTTTTTGTTGTAGTAAAGTATGTTTTATGTGTTTTTTTGTGACTTTTTTCATGTTGTTTTGTTTAAACTTTTTTTCACTTGTCGCTTTGAATTTGCACTAAAAAATCACATTTTGTGGCATTTTTGGCATTTAAAGACTACAAAATAATCTATCTTTTTATCTTTTTTTTATCACATTACCTCTTTATTTTTTTGAACATATTTTTGTAAAAAGACAAAAAGTACACTTATTTAGGTCATCCCAAACAACCCCTAAATTTAATTCTGTCTTGAAATAAATATTGTTTTTCTTTAAAATTATCAAGCAATTAAAATCTTGTCATAATTAGAAATAAGGATGACTTCTACATAATTTTGCATACTAATGTTGATTCCCATTTTACTTTTTTTTTTTTTTTTTTTTTTTGATCGAGAAAAAAAGGGCTCTGTGGTGTCATCACAGTCCCTGCGGGCCCTGACCCCAGGGTAGCCGGTTGTCAGCCAGGAATTAACCCCCACCAAGTGGGGGACCCACCACTGAGGCACCAACGGAGCTCATCAACCGTCTCAGCCACGGACAAGTTTCGACCGGAATACAGCACGAGGTCTCAAAGAGAGCCCTTGGCAAAGCCAGGATTTTTTGTGCCCCCCTTAAGAGTCGAACTTGACTCAGGCTGGTGAAGGCAAATGCATTCTCCACTGGGCCACCAACCCCAGTGATATTCCCATTTTACCTTACTTCCTAAAAAGAGGTGTTTTAAGTTTTAAGTATTTTATCGATAATTATCAGTTAAGATATCATCACTACAACAAAAAGCAGTTTTAGAGACCAAAAATGTAAATTTTGTCACTGAAAGTAGGACAATTTGCGACTAAAATTGAATTAGTAGCCAAAAATGAAGACTTTTGGCGACAAAACAGTTTAGTAGCCAAATATATACTTATTGGCGACTAAAAATCAGTTTAGTCGCTAATTATGTGGGTTTTAGCGACTAAAACAATTTTAGTAGCCAAAAGTGAAGGTTTTTGGCGACTAAAAGAAAGTAGCCAAAAGCATAGGTTTTGGCGACTAAAAAATGGTTTGGTCGCCGATTGTAGGTGTTTTACAGACAAAAAAAAATTTTGTAGCCAAAAGTAAAGGTTTTTGGCTACTAAAAAAATTTAGTAGCTAAAAGTGAACAATTGGCGACTAAAATTGAGTTTAGTCAGCAAGAGTGGCGGCTTTGGCGACTAAAAATCAGTTTTGTCGCTAAAAGTGGTTATTTTTAGGCGGAAATTAATTTTTTTAGCGACTAAATTATTGGTAGTAGCCAAAACTAAGGTTTTTGGCGACTAAAAAAAATTTAGTCGCCAAAAGTAGCTCCTTTTTTTTTTAAATAAATAATTTATTTTTTACATAAATTATATTGAATAAAAATAGTTATGTTTATATATATTGTTTAATATTAATACGGGTCAATATACTATATAAATAATATATTTTGCATATATGTTCATGTGATGTTATTGTAGCATAGTGGAGGGAGTGTGTTGTCAAAGGTTTAGAAGGTTGGTGGTTTGAATCTCAAAAAAAGCAGAAAAGTTGGCTTCTTTTTTTTTTTCCACCGAACAACCTTTGGCGACTAAACTATTGGTCGCCAAAAAGTATTTGTTTTGGCGACTAAACAGTTTGGTCAGCGTTCCATCAACTATTGGCGACTAAAAGATTAGTCGCCAAATGTATAATTTTAAACAGTGGAATTGAGTATTAGTGACCAAAACTTTGGTCGCTAAAGACCTGTCTTTTTGTCAACTAAAACCTTTTTAGTCGCCAAAACCTTCGGCGACCATGTATTCGCGACAAAACCGGCGACTAAAAAATTTAGTCGAGAAAGGTAAAAAGGCGACTTTTGAAGACTAAAAATGAAAATTTAATCGCCAAAGGTGATTTTGTCTTGTAGTGCACGTAATTTTTTTTAAACCAAATTCAAAATTTTCAATAATAATATATATTATTTAGTTCTTCAAAAGAACCTTCCCGTCATGTAGGGATTTTCAATTTGCATTATGTCACGAAAACAAAGCCCCATAGCAAGGTTTAGTCTTATTTATTTAAATTATTGATTTTTTAAAATAATCATTTAGGTTATAAGACCCAAAAATAGATTTGGAGCCTAACATAAGAGTACCGAAAAGACCTTAATTTAGGCTGAAATATGAAATCAAAATGAAAGGCTATGCATCACAAAATCTAAATGGCACCTACTGATGATGTTATTGAATAGGTATTTTGTGTGAATAAAATTCGAATTTATGATTGATTTTAAAATAGTGGGATCTGCAATTTTAGATATAATTAACTCACATTTTGGATGGAGCTGACCAAAGTTGTGGCAGTGTCAGCTTTGGGCCAAAAAATAGGGTCATATTAAGGAATACTATTTATAGTAAGGTTAGACATAAATTTTTTTATTAGACCTCAATGAAATAGAGTGCCACAATTATTTTGATTTTAACCCTCAATCCAAAACTTTCATCACCAAACCCAAAAATAAAATTGTTTTATTAGTGGAGTCTCCAATTATTTTGATTTTAAGTTATCAAAACTCAACTAAATCCATTACTAATACCAGACCCAACAGCAAAATTGTTTTTATTAGTAGAGGGTCCACTACCAAACTTCTCCTCAATCCAATTTACTATTCTAAGATTCAACTTTCTTAGGTTCTTTTTAGATTTCCTCAAATTTTGTATCATTCCAAATTCTATTTCAATTGTTTATTTTTTTTATTTTTTATTTTTTGATTGAGTGTCTGGACTAACATGCGCTCACCTTGACTGATCTAGGTTTCAGGTTCAACTCTTACTAAGTACTATCAACTACTTAGAGCTACGCTCATGAACTCTATTCGAGATTTACCTGATCCAAGGGGAGGGGGCTTTGCATGGGTCTTAAAATTGAAATATCTAGAATTTGAATTGATTATTGCTTACTGGATTGTGGACTGGATTATTTATTTAATTAAATTTCCTATAAGGTATTTATTATATATTTAAAAAAAAAGGGAGAAAAAAAGGAATAGTAGAATTAATTCAATCTAAAACAGGTGTTCTTTATTCAATTTTACAACTAAAAATGTTTAAGTGATAATGTGGTACAGTTGGCTCAATTTTTTTAAATATTATAACTCTAAATTTTTGTTTTTTTGTTTTTTTTTTTAATTTTGTATAAACAGTTAAAATATAAACTAACAAGATCATATTTTATCTTTTTAAATTCTTTGATTTTTTTTTTTTAAATTGATTTTGTCTTTTTTAAAATGTGGAGACCCCTTCTTAGGACTTTACTTCGGACCTGTGAAAACTCAAGACCGGCCTTGAATTGTGAACCCCACTCAAAGTTGTGAATAGTTCAAACTAATAGGATTCACAATTTGTTTTGATAGGATTCACAATTTGTGAATTATGAATGTTATTATGTTAAATCAATTGTAAATTATATTTGGGAAATTTATCGGAAAATCCCATATTGGAAATAGTTGATCTGGTTGGTCCCATATTGTTTTTGTTATACTGTTTAGTCTTGCATGCGGCGTCAATCGTGCGGTGAGATCCTTTTTTTTGAATTTCCTTGCGATGTGTGGACATTTGTGCCCTTTTCACACCCACAGTTGGAGTCAATAAGGGAAGTCGCATATTTTTGGTAGGTCGTATCCCGTATTTTCAAGGAGAGGGGTTGTGATGGTTATGTGTGTGTGGTTCACATATGGTTGTGTTGGTGGGAGGCTAGGTTTTGACTTTCAGAGGAGAGGGAGGATTAGGTTTTGAGTTTCTCACTCGTGCAGGGGTTTACATTGTTCTGAACACCGTCTCCCGATGTCAGGTACGTTGGACGATTGCTATCACCTTACATTATTCACGACGTGTAACGATATGTTGTCTATATTTATTCGGATTCACATTTACTTGTGATGTGTACATTTGTTATGTGTGAATAACCGTAATTGTTGTCCATCAATTTTGTGGGTATTTTCCATCTGTTTTCCCATTTTTTTATTGGATGTACGTTCGTAATTGTTCTACGCCTCTTCGTTTGTTATGTGCACACGCGATGCATTTCTTTTCCGACATTGTATAACGTACGTCTGTTTTTTTGGTTTTTTAGGTATGGAATGCAATGTAATGTTGTTGTGTTGTTACTTGTGTACAAACGTCGCGTGCATCTTGGAAACTCTATTCGTATTTGCCCACCTGGCAGACTTTTTGTGCTCAAAATTCAGTGCGTTGACACGGGACAAAATTGCATTATTTTACCAGATTCCTGGTTTCAACAATTTTGCGTTACTGAATGACATGGACATGCGGAACATGGTTTCCTTCGCACAGTCATTCAAGTTGCACCATGTTGGTGTGATTGTCGATTAACGTTGCAAACCCGGTTTGACGCCAACAAACAATGCGCACATACTAACATCGAGTGCAGTGAACCATAGCAAGCGCACGATACAGGAATTGAAATTGGACGACGATGTCGATCTGCTGCCAACGTTCTGCCGCCATACTAAAAAAGTGCTAATGACTGTGGCATGGGCTACCGGCATCACTCATGTTGGGCAGTGTTTCGAAGGCGGCGTGTAAGAATTCCAAATAGTACTTTCTAAATACACGGTGGACTGTGGGTTCCAGTACAAATACGTGAAGAACGATTCTGTCCAGATCACAGTTGTGTGTGCTATGAAAGAATCAAAGGGTTGTACGTAGTCTGCCCATGCTTGTGTGTTAAGTGCAAACGGTTTTTTCTATCTATGCAAATGGAACTCTGAACACAATTGCGGTGTTGCCGTTCGTACATCACAGCACCCAAGGATGGGGTATGAGTTGGTTTCCGATATTGTATCATCACATGTCTGTCACAGACCTCTCACACGTCCGACTGATGTAATTGTGGATTTGAAAGATGATTACGGGCTCGACATTACATACCGTATTACATGGTTACGCGTTGAGAAAGTGAGAAGTGAATTGTTCAGTGCCCATTATCTTTCGTTCGATTAGTTGTGTTGGTACAGCAACGCTATAACAGAGTACAACGCCGGGAGCTACACAAACCTTGACTACGATCACCACACCCATCGCTTTAACTGGTACTTCATATCATTCAAAGCGTGTATAGATGGGTTCACTCATTGTAGCCCGCTACTATTCTTGAAAGCCACTTTCTTGAAAGGCAGGTTCAAAGGGGTTCTACTTGCGGCCACTTCTAAGGATGGTAACACAGGTAAATTCCAACAAATTTTAAGCTTAACATTGTGTATTCTTCTGATATCATATTACCCGAAAAGTACATCACATAATATGTTACTACATTTTGACTTTTACTACAAGACTTCAAACAGTTATCTTAACACAACTGACCAGTTTGACATTGTACAAATAGGGTTGTTTCCATTGGCTTTTGCGATTGTATACTCGGAGAACACCACAAACTGGACATGGTTTTTGTAGAATTTAGTTGATGTGGTGGATGCTAACAGGCCACTCACCTTCGTTTCGGATCGGAACGTCGGTCTGCTCGACGCAATGCCTGCAGTTTTTCCACAATCACATCATGCATTATGTCTCTAACACTTGCAGCGTAATCTCTGAGATAAAATGCGGTACGTCAACAACATGCACCGTGTTGGGTTGCTAAGCAAATTTCGCGCATGCTCATACGCACCAATCGTCACCGCCTTCAATCAGAAAGTTGAAAAAATCAGAAAAAGTGGACATGTCGTCTTAACAAAATTCCTTGCCAACGCATACCCTCAACACTGGGCAAATGCATTCTTCAGGTATGCACGATCATTACAATGTGGATTACCATTCACTACCAACCTACCAATATATTTATAACGTGTTGAAATCGTTTTCCACATGCCTATGTTGTAAAGGTATATTATAGTGGACAGCAACCTACCAATATATTCAGGTACGCCGAGTCTTTCAATTCGTGGATACGTGACGCAAGTAATCTCCCAATCACAAAAATGATGGACAGCATCAGAGTTCAGTTAATGCGGTAAATGGAAAAACGTCGCGTCATGTCACAGACGTGGATAGAAGCAATTTGTCCTAATATGGAATCCCGTCTGGAGAAAGCGTTCAACAAAGGCCGATCATGAAAGGTTAGCCAGTCTAACAATGAGGTTTACAAGGTTCATTCATACTGTTCCGTGTTGGTAGATATCAGCAGACATACGTGCTTATGTTTCTAATGGCAACTTAACAAGTTCTTATGCACCCACGCCATTGTAGCTGTTCAAATAGGCAACAAAGATTTGAACGAACTTGTAGAACCATTTTTCCATGTGTCCAAGTATCGGTTGACATACGCCTCCGCCATATACCTAATATCCACAGTCGAACAACCACCATTTGACCCAGCAAACTATGTCATACAAACACCAGCAGTGAAAAAATCGCTGGGACGCCCAAAGAAAAAAAGAATATTATCAAAGGGCGAGCAAGTCCAACAGATACGCTGTGACAGATGTGATCACATGGGAAATCACAACAGAAAGGCATACAAGGAACCGCTACAGTGACTTACCCATCACATCGGTTTACATTCCACATCATTATCACGTTTTTATTAGCATATACCTATGGTTATCAATAAACAACTGTGTTCGGCACACCCATTGTAAATGGTTTGGTCATTCAAACAATCCCCTACCAATACCATCAGTGGTATTTTTTTTGTAAATAAAGTGTTCGAATGCATGTTAAGTACTTATATTTCTTACACAGAACATGTTTTGCCACAGTAAATACTTATATTAGTGCACTAGATGCACATTAATTACCTACAGTACTGAACGTAAACAGATCATCCAACTCATAAAATCACATAAACCAGACAACAACACAATTAAGCACTACACATGCATATTGACAACTTACCACACACACAAAGCACTTATTTACAAGGATGCACACCTTACCTCATTGTTTATTTTCCAACATAGTAATTCACAATTCATGACAGTGCAAATTCCAGAATGATTAGATCATGACACATGCAAGCATACGCGTTTGCACTGCACGCATCCCTAAATTTTAGATTCACACTTCTTCAGACTACATGTTCACAACATGCTATGCACATTTACGACGTGCGCAAACAACACTTGCATAACCATTATACCCCACCTAGCATTGCATACATACATTCACAATCACTACATTAAAGACGTGTGCATACAGCACCTGCATAACCATTACGGCAATACGCGCAACAACACAGTATATTGATCCCAACAAACCGGCCATACTACACCAATACGTACAACACGAGTAAACCACAAACAATAACATTTCAACACTTCAAAAATGACACACATAAAATAATATAAATTATCAAAATTAAAACTTTCTAAACTAAAAGCATGAGCATCAAAACATTCCATAAACCGAACCACGTTAACAACGACAAAAAAAAAAATTCACACATAATAGAATACTTCATCATTAACTGACAACTGTTGCTAAAGACTACCAACCAAATGTTCTGCACACTATTAACAAACAAAACTCATGTGTTTCATGTTCCAACAATAAAATTGGACCCCAACTAGCTGTGCAACTGTGTCAACCATGTGGGTCGAATACATTTACAGTCAATCCTCGAACGGGGTCATTCACAAATCCTTTCACCATTGCGCGCAGGACGCTGCAGTTCCTCCCATGTAACGATTTGCCCACTTCGATGTGATGAACATATTGTCTCTTGATTGCGCAGACAATCATAGCACAGTTCAACTTGCGTTAATTGCCAACGATTTAACCACACATAATGACAAAACTTGCAACGTAATAAATTAGTAAACAACAACACTAGGAACATACGTTTCCGAACGCTGCTGTGGACAATTTCTGACCGATTCCAGTAGGGTCTATGCAACTTGTGTGTACACGAGGTCTCTCAAATCACGTGAACTCAGCGAACGTTTGACAACATCTGACACAACGTTTTTCTGCAAGAATGCAACCACAACAAAACCACAATTAAACATCACCATAACCCTCTACAACCACAACCATAACACCTATACAACCACATAAAATCAAAAAACACACAGAGACAATCTTACCAACAAAGTACCTTCTGTGTAGTGCATGTCCACAATGCCGGTCCTCTCCCTCATCGAATTGAAATGTTTCTAACTACCATCATCCGTGTCATATACCATAAGCGTCCAATGAGAGTCATGGCATATCAGAAAGTAGATGTAACGTGCATCACCTACAGCGCCTAGGTTGTCCAGTATGAACCTCTCCATCGCATTCACATTGTTGTTTTTAATCATATCCTGCAACAACATAACATCACACCATCAGTAGAGGGAAACATTGAACTAGTATTTTTCCAGAGTAATAAACGGACTCACCAAACATATGCTACTGACAACATAAGATTTATCTGGGAATTCAGTGTCCTTGTTTATTTTCGCTTACTCAGTCATCAACAATGCCGCATACGCATCCATGTCCTAACACAAATCGTACGAACATATAGCAAGTTTACATTATGCAAGTCAAACAATTAAACATACCAACATAAACTACGTAACACATCATGTAAAGTGCACCACTTACGTTGCCACGTATACGGTCTTGCCGAACTAGGGCCAACACATCAAATGTGTACACCTCAACTCCATCATTGTGACTAGCCCACATAATAGCCCTACACACGAAATAGTTTACCCAAAATGTTGTGTGAAATATTCATACCTATTGTAAACACATTACAGACAACAAGTAAACACAATTACTTACCCGTCACCATCTTGGTCGTACGCATCAGTAATTCGTTTTTTCTAATCATCGATTAAGATTTTCCATACGGCCAACATGTTGTTCACCACAAAACCTAACCATTTTTTCTAAGCACCAATAATCTCATCCACGTCGATGACCTCATCACATACAACACTACCCTCCACACCATCTCTAAATGGCCCCGTAACACATCTGTCTGGTTTTTCCCCCGACCACGCACTGTGGGGTATTCAAACTCTAGGAGTTTCAACTCCTTCCTAACCTTGGACTTGATATTTCTCACAAACGAATTTGGACCACCATTTGCCCTGCCACCTTCTGCCATGATTGGGCTGACAATTACCACATCAAGAGCATGCTACTCAACGTCCACAACATTGGATTGTCCGACTACTTGAAGGCTCTCCAATCCCGCATTGTCCTCAACCACCTTATATTCAGCCTAGGAATGGCAACGGGCTAGGGTAGGGCTAGGGATCATACTCCTCATCCCCGATCCCCGATCCCTGATGGTAAAAATTTTCCCGTCCTCGGCCTCGATTTCTAGCAGGGAACCTATCACCGTCCCCTCCCCCACCCCCCAACGGGGATCGGGTTTTCCTGACCCGAAATTCTCTCACCTCTAAAAAAAAAAAAAGAAGCAAAACAGCATCTATTTCATCTCATCATCATCAATATCAATAACTACTATAGTTCACAAAATCATCATCAACATCAACAACAACATGTATATCTATATCTATATCAATGGTGTTGATATAGTGAAGATCTTGAGAACCAGTGTATATATATATATATGTATATATATATTACCTTAGATCGGAATATATATATATTCATCGCAGATTCGCCGATCGAAATATATATATATATGTATTCATCACGGTGGTGCCCAGAAATGCTCTCCGTCGCCGATCTCTCCATTGTGGCTTAGATCTGGAAGATGCTCTCCATCGCGGTGACGGTGGTGCTCAGAAATACTTTCCATTGCGGCTTAGATCAGAAATGTCCATCTCTCTTACAGAGAATAGAACGAGAGAGAGAGAGAGAGAGAGAGAGAGAGAAAGAGAGACAATTCAGATAGATATTATATTATATCTATATAATGAGACATATATATATATATATATATAACAATAAATATATATTATATTATATCTTTATATTATATTGAAGCAATAAAGCCTAAACATATATATATATACACAGGGGGACTATTCGGGGATTTCGGGGTAGGGCCGATCCAGGGCCAGGGCCAGAAAACTTATCACCGTCCTCGGCCTGAAAATCAATGGGGATTTAATATTTAATACCATTCCCGGCCCTATGGGGATTATTTTCGGGAAAAACCCGTTCTAATCGAGGTCGAGGGGTTGGGTTCTCGTCGGGCTGGGTTCAAATTGTCATCCTTAATTCAGCCTTGCTGACCAACCCACGTGGGCTGCAACCAGCACCACTAACAATGTTGTGCATATTCGCACTAAACAACTCCTTCTAAACCATCCGATGTGGCACCACGGAATGCATACGTCACATTGTGCACCTCCTGGTCTGCCAATTGCTCCTCAAGACTTGAAACGATCTTCAACAGTTTACCATTCTCAACTACAAGTCTTTCCACCTCAGCATCTTTCATCTTTAAAACACCTTGGAACCCACCCACGATATGAACCGCTTACATCTCATTTGACTCTGTCAGTTTCTTAACATATGACTCCAATCTTCTTATTTCATTATCCTTCGTGAGCAGTTGTAGTTTCAAGTCCTCGATTGTCTGTATCGCTTGTTCGTTCTCGATGCCACATCGTGCGCCAATGTCAACACAATCACCTACATTACCCACATTGCCACTATGATACGAACCCTTACTACCCGAATCCGTTCAATCTTCTGAACTAAAACTACCACTGGCCGCGGCACAGCCTGCCCACCCCTGCCGTCCATAAATTTGCCTTGGTGACGTTCTACTGAACTAACACCTCATGCCCCCACCCACTATTTCTCCACCAAGCATAACAATCTCTTCAGCGTCTACCACTAACCATTCACCTTTAACCAGCAACGAGTGCAAAAATCCATCATATTCACTCTCGTACACCACTACCAACTTATCACACCATAACAGCTAATAAGTCATGTACCTTTAAAGTTTACCACACCTATCAGTTTGACTCCAGGTGCAACTCTCAACACCTTGCTCACATTCCACTTCAGGAATCTTGGAAACATGTGAGGATGATCGGCGTTCACCATCGTTGAGTGCTCACACAACCAATACTAAATAAAAAATTAGTCCACATTAGTAAAACGACACGTGTAGACACAATACTACCAACCTACATACTCGCCCACTATGTACAACAAAACAGAAAAACATATCTACAGTGTAAACATTACCAACAAAGTGGCTACGCAACCAGTCACTTTTTCGGGTGTACGATGGAAGTCATGAACAGAAACCATCAATTTATTACATATTGCACCGGTCCAGTCATACGTTTTCATCACATCCAAGTTATCAATATAACGCATGAGAGCCCAACTAATCGTTTTGCCAGATATGGAGAAAAAAAACTTGCCACAGGTGTAAAGACATAACAATTTCGCTGTGTCTTCTTCGTCACATGCTGTTCTGCCGTTTGCTGCCGCAACTAATAAATCTCGGACAACCTTTGGGGTAATGCAACTTGTCCCAGGACACCTACGTTGAATGAAATTCGATGGCTATTTTGGCCGGGGTGTCATATTGAGGACTGCATCCCCACATTGAATCCCAAAAATCAAACGTATATCATCATCAGTTAGGTCAACAATATGGCCGCCAATGCGGAAACACCTGTTACGCACACTTTATGTTCGTATTATGCTCATCACCAAATCGTCCCCTTTACAGAATCTAGTATGGTCTAACTAGTTCCCTATAATAGATTCGAACAACAGCCGGAATGGTGTCTTCCTCAGATGAAATAGATGATTATCTTTTAACTTGATTGCAGACATCATCTTTACTAAGCCGGCAATGTTGGATCGAAATTTAACCCTCATTTTTGGCCGTCTGTTTGACCCACTCCCAAGTTTCTCACTCTTTGGCTGCTTGAACAGCCTCTGTCCTTCCATATTCACGCCAACTTTACTCATGTGGTTACTCCCTAGAGATTCTTGTCGTTTCTGCTCACAAGACCTCGTCTACGAGCTTCCCATTGATCCAACCTCTGCATTTAACATTAAAATGTTAGCACACACGGTCAACATAAACACACAAAAATTCTATCAACAAAAACTACACTATACACAACAAAGTTAACGTAACCTAAACATGCCAACACTATCAACGCATATCGAGCACCTCATCACCATACTATCACGCTTCTTACCTACACCCACCACTACCCCGCACATAATAGATAAATGCTACGTTGCCCACACAACTGTGGAAAACTTTCCATATCACCATGAACCGACCATGTCCTGTACTACCACTTTTTACATTCACCTGTATTTGTAATGTGGACGTACACACATTACAGTACCATCGACGAGCACCCACACAGATACGCTACATACTACCAACCCACATAACACGACTACCAATCAACATCAACACGACAACTACTAACTCAATAGGTAAACACATCCCATGAAATTTATACACATAAACATGTTATACAAACACATACCAACAACCATACATGCAAAACTAACCAACTATTCTTACATCATTAAGCATGATAGTGTATTTGTTGCCACACATTATTATATGTCATGTGCACAACCATTTCACTTCCACCGAAGCAGGACACCAGGAAAAAATTCATCATAAATAACAATCCACATAGAAACACATCATAGTGGGTTGATTGGGATCCCCAACAATGTGAACATACACTACGACAACAACAACTGACATACAAACATTCGAAAAACAAACAACAACATAACATACAACATATATACAGTATTCAAGACTTACATTTCTTGTCATCGGCACACAACTGTGGGATTAGAACATTAGTCTGTTTAGTCTACTTCGAAACACTCTGACAGTCATGACGGCAGCAAACCCACACGGCTACACACACATACAATACACAAACTCACAATCAATTATACGTTTCACAAAGATGCACACCTAAAACCCTAATACACGATGCGTGGAATGTAAATCAAAATTTTGAAATTCAAAAACCCCTTACAACTTCCCCCAAATCGCGTAGATCATCTCAAACCCTACCAACATAAACAATCTTCCCAAAATTGGGGATTACATTTCCAAAAATTGCGTACCAATTCAGGTTGAGCTCCACGTCGATGAAACCCACGCATCACAGCACCCTGTTTGCCAACATCCCACCCCAATTCCTATGAAACGCATGTATGCCCCAAATAGGCCCTACAATTACCACCATGACATGGAACCCCAAAACTAGTCCAATTGAAATGGCAAATTCGTCAATTCCCACACGAAATAATTTGGGACCATTTGGAACATCACATCCCAAAATGGGATTTACTAGTCAATTTCCCATTATATTTTATACACACTCTATCAAGTGTATGAATAAAACCGATATCCTTCAAATATGAGTGAAGATAAATTTCGTTTTACATCCCTAGTGAGTTAGATCTTTTATCATTATTTTCTCTTTTATAACTTTGTTGTGCTGTGTTGTTTTGAATGTTTAATTTTAAAAAAAATAATAATAATTATTCTTATTTTATTTCAATTTTAAACTTGAGTTGTTAAGTTATGTTTAGATGTTTTACTGTAATAAATAGTATATCAAAATCATAATATGAAAATCATAGTAAGAGATCCTTAATTCTCTCTAATACAATGTCCATAAGCTTTTACTTGTTAAATTAGCGTCACATTCCAAATTAACCCACAGTTTATGAAGTCGAAAGTCAAATTTTCAAATTGCCTTTAAAGAGTTTTTTAACCAAATAAAAGTTGGTTTGACACTTTATTTCCCAAACCATCTGTTATATCCACAGTGGTGTGTGTGTAAATCAAATGTATAATTTAAATAAACAATAAAATAAAATAATTTAGAAAATAATTATATAAATTATTTTTCCGAATTAAATGTTTACAGAAATTAATATCGAGACTTGTGTTGGACACAATCTCCTTAAAGTATATTTCGCCCTCGCTCTGGTGCTTCGAGTTTTAATCAACGTCTACTTCCCAGGATGCAACGACTAACACTTGATTTTACAGCATTATAAAATCAAGTCTAGCAAACCAAAACTCTGTTGTAACTCTCTCTTTTTCTTTCTAAAAGTTAAATGCAGAACAGAGGCGAAAACACAGAGAACTAGAGAAGGAATGACGAAATTATGATGAAATGAACTGTTGGAAACAGGCTTTATATAGAAGAAGAAGTGCTTTTTCAAAACAGGTACCTAACAGGAAAAACCTGTTCAGAACAGGAATAGAATTGTTCAAAATAAAAACAGATCCGTTCGGGTGGAAATTGCAACTGTTTGGGTGGGCCTTTTGAATCTGTTTAGGTATGGACCTCATGAACCTATTAGGGATCTATTTGGGTGAAGGAAACGTTCTGGACCAATTTATTTTGAATTTTGAAACCAAAATTAAAATAAATAAAGAAAAGATTTAAGTTTTTGCACCTGTTCAGGTGGACCTTTTGAATCTATTTAGGTATGGACCTTATGAACCTATTAGGGATCTATTTGGGTGAAGGAAAAATTCTGGACCAATTTATTTTGAATTTTGAAACCAAAGTTAAAATAAATAAAGAAAAGATTCAAATGTTTGCACCTGTTCGGGTGGACCTTTTGAATCTGTTTAGGTATGGACCTTATAAACCTGTTAGGGATCTGTTTAGGTGAAGAAAAAATTCTAAACCAATATATTTTGAATTTTGAAACCAAAATTAAAATAAATAAATAAAAGATTCAAATGTTTTTGGCCTAAAAAGATAAGTATTGGGCTGGACAAGCCCAACCCCACCTCACACCATGACACCCAAGCCAACCTGGATGGACAGTGGCGGCACGCGTATGGTTTTTGTTTTGGGTCTAACCCACTTTACCCATAACCTCAACATTCCACAAACTTGGATACCCCTTGGGGCCCATCCCAAGTATCCCAAGTTGAGGTATATAAACCCATTCAAATTCATAAGCCTTTTCAATGTGAGACAAGTACATTTCACAAATGTGTAAGAAACTCACCTAAATCCAATTGCACGAATCTGAAAATACATTTTGAATTCTCATTCATCCGAAAATGGTTTTGAGTAACCAAATACACGGTCTTTTTCACTACGTGACAATAAACATGAACCCAATAAAAAAAAGGATAAAAATAATGCTTAAGTACCACCTTAATTAATGTTCAAAGTTAGCAAAAAATAAGGATTTCCAAAACCATTTTCTAACACCATCTATAGCTAAAAAGAAAGGAATGAGTCAACAAATGCAAAAACTAAATACAAAATCGGAGAGGTCAAATTTGTTCGCAAGGATTAAAGGATGTAAGACTCATATTGTCAAATTTTATTTTATTTTTCCTACAATCCCCTATACCTATTATTCGGGTGTTTGTTTGGTCGAATTGCTAGTCTAAACTATCCCATCCAATCTTAAGACAATTTTAGTCTCCTTTTTCCAAATTATCTACCGTCTATCATCCAACATTAAAAAAAATAATCCTTCAAATCCCATCTCATCCTTTATTACACCTTAATTAACTAAATAATTTTATAATATTTATTATTTTATCTTACAATCTCATGCTACTAATATATATATATATATATATAAACATGGTTAGAATGTATAAAAAGAAAAATAAGATTTTTCAGAAGTAGATCTCTTCAAAATATCATCTTAAAATCTTATTTATCCATATGTATTGTATATTCAATTTATGTATGTGTTCATAGCAAGATTAAAGAATCAGTGACTCAATTCACATCATAAAATTATCTCATTACACCTCTGAATTTTTATTTTTTATTTTATCATAAAACAATAAAAATTCAAAATATAAGGCTCTGTTTGGTTTGATCTTTTAAAAATTGTTTTTAGATGAGTTTTTGTTTATTTTTAATGATTTTTTATATATATATTTTAATAAGTTCTTCATACTTTTTAGATGCACCTAATCAAGATACATCTAAAAAGTAAAATAAATTGGCTAAACTATTAAAAAAATACTAAAAATAGGCGAAAATTTGAACAAAAAACTGTGTGCATTTTTGTTCGAGTTTTTGTTTATTTTTAGTAAATTTTTTTTTCATATTTTAGTTAAATTTTTTTTTTTTTTTACTTTTTAGATGCATCTAATTTTGATGTATCTAGTAAATAAAATAAAATAAATTTGATTAAAAAAAATTCAATAAAAACAAAGGAAAACTTGTTTAAAAATAGTTTATGAGAATTGTAACCAAACAAAGCCCAAGTTTCTCACTACACCCACCTCCGTCTCCATCTCCACCTCCACCAATCTGCCATCACCACTACTTCCTCTCCTCCATTCCCTTCAAAAAGTGTGTCCCTAAAAATGAGAGTAAATGGCATTGACCTCCGTGAGATTTGGAGTAAATATAAAAAATTCTATAATTTTGATATAATTATACTGATTTTTCTTTTAGTAAAGTTAAAGAGACCTAAATTAATACACATGGCAGGAAGAGTCAAAGATACACAAGGTATCCTATACCATACGGATCAGGATCCTCTCCTGCAATCTTTGGTCTAGCATTGTCTTGCACTTTGCAGCAGATTGTGACGTGTGGCGGGAAGGCAATCTGACGAGCTGAATGACACCAAAAAACGACGTCATTTTAAGTGGATCCTCTTTCAACAAACGAGAGATACTCTCCTCTCTCCAATCCCTTACTTCACTCATGCCCAAGCCTTCGAAACCTTCATCTGATCCCAGCGAAGGTGGCAGCAACAAGGATCGGAGTGCAGCACCAGTGTTGGCATGTAGTAGCGGCTGTTGACAGAGCCTTCATCGTTGTTTCTTTTCCCCCAAATCATTTCTAGAGCTTCACTTTTATTCTCAAGATTCCCCAATCTCTCTTTCTCTATGTATATATACATATACTAGCCGTTGGCACACACATTGTGTGTGCAATTCAAATAAGTAAAATTAAAACAAAATATTTATTATATATTGTGTGTTGTTTAAATGGTAAGAATATTTTTTGTTAGACCTAAGGTTCAATTCCTACTTCCATCTATCTATTTTTATTTTATTATTATTATTATTATTATTATTATTTTTTGTTTTAAATAGAAAAATATGGGACACATGGCATAAGGAGAAACATGTAAGGCTTGGACACCAACCGAGTTGTTCACTTTATATAATAGTATAAATGCATAAAGTTTGCATAAAGTTTTCATTTGGTGCTTTTTTACGAATTGGGTTTTGGATACATCGACTCTAATTACTGAATTTGTCACAAATTTCATATACTACTTTGGGGTTTCATTCACACAAAGAGGAGTCTTTGAATCAATGTTTGTATCTAAATTTATTTTTTTATGAGAAAAGTTAGGGATCATGAAAATTTTTTTATAAAAATGATCATGAAAGATTTATGATCCTTAAATTACCTTGATTAGTGTGTGATATTTTATTCTAAATGTAATCTAAGAATCACAAAACTTTCATGATTATTTTTATAAAAGATTTTTCATGATACTTTTTAATATTGTTATTTTTTTATCTTCCAGTTGTTATCTGATTCATATCATGTTTGGAGGTGTGTTCTTCAATTCGTTTTTGCTCTTTTTGCTAGATTTTCTTGGATAGAATCAATGGTTTTTGTTGACTTGTTATTCATTTATGTTGATGTGGAAGACGAGGACTGGCGATGCCACAGCACTAGCGCCGTCAGTAAAGGAGACGATTTCTAACTCTAGGTGTGAGTGAAAATGTATGAGTGAAATGTGCAGTCCCACAACATTTGGAGCTTTCCGTTTGCCTAAAACGGTGCTATTCTCTTCGTCATATTTCTCTTCGCGATGTGGCATCATCATTCACCGCTTCGGATTGCCTTCCTGCCACGCGTCGCAACCTACTACAAAGTGCATGGCAATACTAGACCAAAGACTGCAGTAGAGGGTCCTAATTTATAAAACACATTTTAAGAGGAATGATAACGTCATTTTTTATTTATTTATTCGACTAACAATTTTTTTATTGAAAAAGACACCAAATATAATATAAATTTTAATTTTAATAGAGCTTAATATCATTATGTTAAATTTATAAAAATTATTATATTTTCTCTAAATTTTTTAAAAAATCAACTTAATTTATCCTAAAAATAATGACTTACCAATTCGAGGCACTCTTTATGGTCAAAAGGTTAGAACATAGAAAACCCTTGAAATAGCAATAAAAAAATAATATAAATTTCATGAATTTTTTATTCATTATTATGACACTTATCTTTACTATTATGACACCTATATTATAGCAAAAGAATTTTTCTTGTGTTTTGTGACAGCTCCAGAAGTTCCAACTAAAATTTTGAATTAAAAAATAATTTTAAAAAATGCTATTGGCTATCACATTAATGTAATAATTATAAAAATACTAATTATTTCATAATTTATGCCTTTCAAAAGTAAAGTTACAAGAAATTCTTCCTAATTTGTCAAAACCTAGTATCTCTTATAAAAATTTAAAATGATAGATTAAAATTCCTTTTTTTTTTTTTCCTCTCTCTTTTTTCTCCAATATATTATTTCTCTACACAAAACCCTAAGTGTTACACAATCGAACCTTTCTTCACACCATATAAAATTTGCTTATCTCCTTAAAATATTATTTCATGCAATCCACAACACTTTTATAAACTTTTTTGGCAAAGATATTCAAGGTTTGTTAATGTTTATTATTTTCAATTGATTATGTCCTAATTTTTTTCTTCAGAATTCATGGCTAGGTAATAGCTGTGGGGTGGAGAGAGGAGGGATGCATCAGCGGATCTAAAGTATAGATCGGCACTATTAAAAAAGTTAATGTTTTGGAGTTTTTCTAATTTTTTTAGAGAAATATGATAAAATGTTTGTAACGATTCAGTAGGTAAAGAAAATACATCTGTGTTCACATTTAAAAAATTAAAAATAAAAATAAGTTGTGCTTATATTTTTTTAACAATAAATATTTTAATTGTTTTCCCTATAAAATGTTGTTGTTGTTGTTTTTTTTTTTTTTTTTTTTTTTTTTTTTTTTTTTTTTGGAGATTGTAACCCTGTAGATACTTTTAAATACATTAAATTTATTTACTAGAAACAAGTTATACATGACTCTATCATATTTAAAAAATCAATCATGATTAAATTTAAGTATAGCAAAATTGTGTAAAATTAGTCAATCAAAGAATTTTTTTTTTTTAATATTTTGGATTACTCAGTTTTCAAATATATATTTTTAAGTAGTTTAATTTTGCATGTGTTGAATATTCGATGTGATTTATTCAGTTAGACATATATTTTTAAGAATTAGTGTCAAAGTATTTGGTTTAACATATATTTTATAAGGTAAAATTATTTTAAATAAATTAAAAAGTAAGAGATGAATGTTTTTACTTTGTATTTTATGATTTTTTTTTTTTTATACCATTAAATGTTTCACATATCATTATGTCTTGCAATTATTATCCAAAATTAGATTTATATAAATTTAAGTTTAAATTTTCAACTGTCTAAAAGTGTCACTTTTTAAATTTAAGTTTAAAAAATTGTCACTTTTTTTTTTTATATATATAAAAAAAAGTAAAATTTTTAGAGAGTTTAAAATTTAAACTTAAATTTATATAAATCTAATTATTTTAGATATTATAATTGTTATTATAATTTTTTTCCTTAAAATGTACTGCCATAATCACAGTGTAATATTGTTTGAAAATAATTCCTTTTGTAATATTTATAAATAATTCTCAATTTGGAAAAAGAAACCCTACACCTAAATCTTTCTATATTTAAAATTAAAATTTGAAAATCATTCCATATTAGTCTTTGAAAATAATATAATTAAAGGAAATTTGTAAAGTCATTATTAATGGATTAATTGTTACTACAAAAAAACTGACTTTTTGCGACGGTAATACTCCTAATGCCGTCGCTAATACTTTTTGTGATGGCAAAATGACTTTTTGCGACGGCAAGAGGGGGTCGCAACTGCAAGGGTTGCAAAAGAGTTTTTGCGACGGCATAGTGCTGTCGCTAATGTTTTGTGACAGCACTGTGCAGTCGCTAATAACGTTTGAAATTTCTTGACTTTTTTGCGACAGCACTATTTTGTCGTCGCTAAAAATGTTATTTGAGACGGCAAAAAATACCGTCGCTAGTAGTCTTTTTTTGCAACGGCAAAAACACTGTTTTGCAACGGTGTGGTGCCGTCACAAAAAGTATTAAAAATATGAAAATTTCTATTTTTTGCGACAGTGTAGTGCCGTCGCAAAAAGTATTAAAAAATAATAAAATTACTATTTTAAATAATAAAATTTCTATTTTTTGCGACAGTATAATACCGTCGCAAAAAGTAAAACCTGTAACAAAATTAATAAAAATATTAAAATTTTCTATTTTTTGCGACGGTATAATGCTGTCGTAAAAAAGAAAAAAACATCCTACGATAAAAGGGAAAATTCAAGTACAAAAATTGTTACACTGATATACATGATAGACATCTACTCCACCAATATAAAGATATGCAGGAAGCATTAAAACACATAATTTTTTCCCTATACCTAGCAATAGGGGTATGGCATGGTGAGATTTTTTTTTTGGGCGATACGTATGGCATAACGAAACTTTTGCTAGAATTATCACAAAAATAGATCACTGCATTAGACACCCAACTCTTGGAAGACTTAAATGCTAACACTTTCCTAGCCAAAAATTCATGCTTGGCCACACTTGCTTAGACATGCAATTCCCTCTTCCAGGTAATCTTCTCTGCTAATCCAAAACTCCGGTGCATCCTGCACGAGTAATCAAATTTCTCAATGTCCAACTTCATATCAATTCATGTTTTTGTTCTCTGTATCTAAAAAATTGCTTGTTGTTAAGAAAATTATTTTCCCTTTATTTATTTTTTCTTTTCTTGCTTTCCTTTTTTGCTCTTCATTTCAGTTTGCTTTTCACAAATCTGAAAGCAGCAAATGCACTGTCCAAATATTGTGGTCTACTTTTAGAAGTACAAGACATAATTAACATGGGGGTGAAAAATGCTAGTTGACAAAACACATCATTGAAACCACTGTGTCCTGGTTTGTATGAGAGTGAGAGAGAGAGAGAGAGAGGCAACATTGTACCTTCATAATTCCTGCAAGGACTGCTCCTCCAAGGTGCACCATATGCTTTCTTCGCGGTGGATCCTCTATCCGCAACCGTAGTTTCTGTTAGAAGTAGAGGAAGATCAGAAGAATTGTTAGCTAACATGAAGTGATAGCCTCATTGTTAAATTGGATGAACAAAATATAAAAAAAAAAACATGATATTTTTTCCTTTTTTCTTCTCCTTCCATATCATAACACATGTAACTTGGGTCTTACCTTCAACCCATCCTTGTTTCCCTTCGGAACAGCTTCAAGATAACGGTCTAAAATTTCTTTCTCCAGGCTATAGGAAAATAAAAATGAAAAACTTCAAGAACTAAATTTAAAGCTATATCGAAGTATCAGAACTAAAGAGGGCATCTCCTTGGGTTCTTACAAAACTAGATTAGCGATTCACTATTAAAATCACAGAGGCAGATGACTACTTTAGTTGCAAGACTGTAAAACATGTGGACATATGTTTTCCAAGAGAAGAACATAGAGCAATTAAGACCAAGTTTTCAAAAAGTCCAATAAGTTGAAAAATCACTGCAAATATAACTTGTGAGAGACAAATTAATCACCAAGAAGAAAGCAGTGCAATGATTTTATATAATGCAAAAGGGGATTTAAATTTCTTACCGACTAGGCAATCCAGGATACATAGTACTCCTCTCACTTAAAACTATGTGTTGGTAGAGCTGTGAAAAATAAAACAAATTAAAAGTTAAATAAAACCAAATAAATGAAATAAACCCAAATGCATTACAAAGTGTATATGGCACGAGATAGGAAGTGGTCCATGGCAAAAGGACCTGCCTCTATAGCTGTATTGCATATACCCATCAATTTGGATTCTTCAGTTGATCAAATATACCCATCAATTTACAAAGTGTCTTAGAAAGTTGTACAAACCAACAATTTTAACCTATTCACAATCATCTTGTTAAAATACATACGCAGAGGAAGTGTGCCCATATTTTAATTAAGGCACAAAGATCCATCAACCAGCCCTCATAGCTGTGTATATGTACCAAATAGTAGAAGAGATAAATTTCCATTTTCTTGAAGATAAGAAACTAACAAGAAAAACAGACTTACAGGAGTAAAAAGAGCCTTTGGAGCTTGGAACCGTTCTGTGCCAATTCCATCTGGTAGCTGATTAAAGTAATTTTCTTAATAAATTAACAAAACGCAAAAACAATTTTAACAAGAAAAAGAATCACCTATGTCAAACATATGGTTTTAATGTCTTAGAAACTAGAAAATGAAGACACCAATGAGAAAAGGTCAAATGATATATGTACAACTGCTAAAGTATTCAGCAGGAAAACATGAAACTTTTTTTATTTTTTTATATAAGTTACTAATAATGCTTGGAACCTCTTTATTTATAAAACTTCAGTGGAAATTCTCAAAAACTAAAAATAAAAAAACAAAATAGAAATAGAAATAAAAATAAAAAATAGTTGATGTGCTGAAAAAGGATGCAAAACACGTACCCACTAGAGATAGCAAAAGGGCAAATTCCTGCACCAGCTACCAAGTAACATACCTCAACGCCCCCCCACTCTTGGTCTCATAGGATGGACTTAGCTGGGGCAGTGGTTGGTCATCAAGTTAACCAACCAAAAATATTTGCCAACATATTTGCCAATTAAAAAAAAATTGCATATTACATCCTGTAATACACAACCTGTAGCATGTGAAATTGCATATTACATCCTGCATATTACATCTTGTATATTACATCCTGTAGCATACAAAACCTACACACAAAACCCACACAGTGCCATACAAAACATTGAGAATTGAGATAATGCCACACACATTACATCCTGCACACAAAACCCACAGTGCCATACACAAAACCCACACGTGCCATACATCCTGTAACATTGAGATCGCCATACAAAACCCATACACAAAACATCATGTAGCAGACAAAACATTGAGACTGTCATCATTGAGACAGTGCCATACAAAACTCATAAAATAGCATCCTGTTTCTCCAAGAAAATTCAGCAGCCCATACACAACCCACACACAAGAAAATTCAACAAGTAGCAAAGAAAATAATTAATCCCAAGCACAAGGGATAGGTTACCCAAAAATTGAAATTAAAACTTAAAAAAAAAAAATATCCATGACAAGATAAAAAATCAAATCCATTGTATTCCAATCCCAGTTAAGGACAAATGGGAACCCAACAAAATAGCATAAATGAATTAGTACATGCCTTGAATTAATGATTCACAGATCAAGATAAAAAGTTGACTAAAAGCATAAAAATTTCCATAACTGAGGAAAACTACTAAAACAAAAGGAGGCGTATATAAATACTAGACAAGTTGGAGACATGTTTAGATACCAAAAACAAACTCCCATTGGCATATATATATTTAAGAGATATATATATATATATATTTATATTTCCCAAGATCAATTATATATATATATTTATTTAACAGATCAAGAAAAAAACCAGATCATATATATATATATATATATTTAAAATAAATAAATAGAAAGGATATGTATGCTAAGCTAATGTATAATGTAAAGTTTAAAGGATAGAAATTGAATTACTCTTCAATTGCTTCTAAAAGAAGACTGTCGTGTTCGTCCACAGCAGAGAGGCTGGTATGAGTAGTAGTACTAGGCAGATCTGTATAGAAAAAACAGATCAAGAAAAAAACCAGATCATATATATATATATATATATATGTAACGGATCAAAAACCCCCTATATATACTCATATATATATATATATATTGTGTGTATGTGTGTGTATGAAAAGCCCCTATATTCGAAATCCCGAGAGAGAGAGAGAGAGAGAGAGAGAGAGAGAGAGAGAGAGATACCCTTTGAAATCGGCGGTGAGGGAAGATCGCCGGCGAGGGAGGAGTAGCGGTGAGGGGCGAGCAACCGTTAACGTCGTATGTGAGAGAGAGAGAGAGAGAGAGAGAGTGTGAGGCAGCAGTGGCGATAAGGGAGGAGGATCGACAGTGAGATACGAGCAACGGTGAGGGAGGATCGGGGGTGAGAGAGGATCGGTGGTGACGGATGATCGGCGTTGTCGTTGTGTGAAAGAGAGAGAGAGGAAGGCGAAACCCTAGATGGAGAGAGCAGGAGGAGAGGAGACGGCTCTAATGTGTTTGTGTTTGTGTGTGTGTTCTCAAACAAAACCCTACACACATCCACAAATGTTATAGTTAATGAATTTTTTTTATAGTTAATGAATTTTTTTTTTTCATTTAGTAAGGTTAAAAATTTATTTGTTTCATATTTATTTTAATGAATAAAAAATTATTTTTTTTTATTTGATAGAAGTAGGGATAATATTTTCCATTAAAATAAAGTTAATTTTTTGTGGTCAATGAAAAATATTTTTTTGTGACCCATTTTTTTTTTTTTTTATTAAAAATCAAGAACTAATTTTTTGTAGTAGAGGATAGGAAGTGGCAGTAATGGTGAAAGTGGTGGATAAGAGGTGATAGTAGTGGTGGTAGTGATGGTGAAGGAGATAAGTGGTGAAGTTGTGGTAGTAGTAGAGAAGATAGAATAGCAGTAGTAGAGGAGAGGTAATGGTAGTAGTAGTAGTGGTAGTGGAGTGGTAGCGATGGTGGTAGTAATGATAGTTGTAGAGGTGGAGTGACAACAGTGGTAGTAGTGGAATGGCATTTGTAGTAGTGGTGAATGTAGTAGAGAAGATAGGTGGTGAAAGAGAGATGAGTGAGAGACAGATAGAGAAGAGAGATGGAGAGAGAGAGAGAGAGAAAGACAGGCAGACAGAGACAAAGTGATGAGCGAGAGAGAGACAAAGTGGCCACTAAAAGTGCATTTTCTTGTAGTAGATAACTCGGTAAATAGAGAAGAGATGAGGGAGAGAATAAGCAATGTAAACACAATGGGGGAAAGAGACAAACAGACAGACAGACACATAGAGAGAAAGAGAGAAACAGTGGATCGATATTTACACAGTAGTGGTAATAGTGGTAGTAATGGTAATGGAGTGGTGACGATGGTAGTAGTAATTGGTGAGAGAGATAGAGAGAAGAAAGATGAGCGAAAGAGACAAAGAGAGAAAATAGATGAGAGAAGAAATAGATGAATGAGAGACAGACAGAGAGAGAAAGAGACAAATAGATAGACAGAGAGAGAAGAGTGATAAATGAGAGAGAGAAAGAAAAGAGAGAGAAGAAGATGAAAAAATGGGTGAAAAGATATAGACAAAGAGAGAGAGAGAGACAGAGAGAGAGAAAAAAAAAAGAGCGAAAATAGATAAATGAGAGAGAGACAGAAAGAGATAAGCGAGAGAGCGAGAGAGAAAAAAATAAGAGAGAGACAAGAGAGACAGAGAGAGAAGATATATGAAAGAGATAGAGAGAAGAGAGATGGACGAGAGACATAGAGAAAAAGAGAGAGACAGACAGATAGACAGATAAAGAAGAGTGATGAGTCAGAGTGAGAAAGAGAAGAGACACAGAGACACAGAGACAAAGAGAGAGACGGACAGAAAGAGAAGAGTGATGAGAGAGAGAGAGAGAAGAGAGACAGAGACACATAGAGAAAGGGAGAGACAGACATATAGAGAAGAATGATGAGTAAGAGAGAGAAAGAAAAGAGAGACAGAGACAGAGAGATAGGAAGATGAAAAAATAGGTGAAAAGAGAAATGTTCAAAAGAGTAAGACGACGTCGTTTATAGTGGATCGATAAATCGAGAAGGAGCTCGATAAATAGAGAAGATGAGAGTAAAAGAGTGAGTAAGGTGAACATAATGAGGGAGAGATAGACAAATAGACAAGTAGACAGAGAGAGAAAGAAAGAGAAAGAGAGAAAAAGAAGAGTGATGAGTGAGAGAGAGACGGTGAAAGAGAGAGATAGACAGAGAGAGAGAGAGAGATAGAGGGAGAGATAGAAAAAGAGAGAGAAACTAGAGATGAGCGAGAGATAGACAAAAAAAGAGAGAGAAATAGAGTGAAAAGAGATGAGCGAGAGAGAGACATAGAAAAAGAGAGAGAGATAAAGAGAAGAGAAATAAGCGAGAGAGACAGAGAGAGAAAACAGATGAGAGAGATAGAGAGAAGAGAGATAGGCGAGAGACACAGAGAGAAAATGAGATAGAGAAACAAACAGACAGAGAAAGAAGAGTAATGAGTGAAAGAGATAAAGAGAAGAGAGAGAGATAGAGACAGAGAGACAAGAAGATGAAAAATGAATGAAAAGAGAAACGTTATATCAAAAGAGTAAGACGACATTGTTTTTTTTAATTTTTTTTTACGACAGAAAAATACCGTTGAATTTATTCAAACCATTTTGTGACTGTATATATATGAAGCTATCTCAAAACCACAATCACTATGCTAGGTTAGAGTTTTTCAAAAACTCTGTTGAGAAATTATACTTTCTTGTTTCCATGTTATATTGTTTTTACTGAATTTTTTTAATATTTTAAGTATTTTTTTGTAATTTTTAGACACACCTAACATAAATACACCTAATAATTAAAAAAATTGTAAAAAAAATCTTTTAAAAATTCACTAAATACCAAAAATACAATAATTCAATATTTTTTTTGTATTTTTACGTATTTATTAATTTTAAAAAAAAAATCATAATTTTTTTTTAGATACATCTAAGTAAGGTGCATCTAAAAAAAATATTTAAAATTTTAAAAATATTCACTAAAAAAAAACACAAAAGTCACTTTTTGCGACGGTAGAAAATAATACTCTCATTTTTTGAGACGGCAAATTGTGCCGTCGCAAATACTCTGCTTTTTTGAAACAGCATTTTCTGCTGTCGCAAAAACTCTGTTTTTTTTAGACGGCAAGTGTGCCGTCTCATAAACCCACTTTTCTTGTAGTGTATTTTTCGTAGATGTAGGATTTCTTTTTTCAAATTAAGAATTATTTGCAAATAATACAAAAATAATTATTTTCAAATAATATTGTATTGTAATTATGATAACATAATTTAAGAAAAACAGTATGGAAGGACTAATATGGAAATATTTTCAAAACTATAAAGACATATGTAACAAAAATTATTAATAATTAATTATTTATTTTTATTAGAAAATACACTTATTAGATTTGTTTGATTTAATTTTTAAAAATTATTTTTGTCTTTTGTTTTGTTTTTCTTTTTCATTTTCAATATTTTTTTTTTCTTATTTCAGTCAAATACACCAAATTAAGATATTTATGACAAAATAAATTAAAAACATTACCAAAAATAAAAACTATGAAAAATGTGTCATTTTTTCTTTTTTACCTTTTCATTTTTAGTGATTTTGTTTTTCCAATTTTCTTCACAAATTTTACATTTTAAGTGCATTTACGATTTAGATTATTTGCATGAAGACCCCCTAAATTATTAAGAAGTATCATTTTAACCTCTAAACTATAAAAACGTACAAATTGACCCATAAACTATATATTGAGAAGTATCACTTTGCCTCATAAACTATAAAAGCTGCATAAATGGATTATAAAAGTGTATTAGTTGGATCCCCTAACCAAGGGATTAAAGTGAAACACACTAATAGTTTAAGAGGTCAATTTATACAGTTTTATCATTTTAGGGGATAAAATGATATTTCTTAATAGTTATAAATCTTTTTAAGGTTGGGTTTAGGATGACTACATTAATCCTGATGTTGTGTTGGAGTTGATTTGACACATAATCTTTCTGTATAATTCAATTCAATCTGACCCTAACTCGGTTGATGCCCTCCTACCAAATATAATTAGTAGGAAATTCAGGTAATCAATATAGAATATAATTACTCTGTTTGATTAGAGTTTTCCAAAAATACTTTTCAGAAAATTCAACTTTTTTATTTTCTGTGTTTTTTTGTTTTTACTGAATTTTTTTTAATATTCTAAGCAATTTTTTTTTTAATTTTTAGACATACCTAACATAAATATACCTAAAAAGTAAAAAATTTGTGAAAAAAACCTTTTAAAAATTCACTAATTACTAAAAATATAAAAAAGAATACGAGAATTCAGTACATTTTTTTTTTATATTTTTATGTATTTACTAATTTTTTAAAAATATTTTTAAATTTTTTTTTTTTACTTTTTAGATACATTTAAGTAAGGTACATCTAAAAAAGTAAAAAAAATATTTACAATTTTAAAAATATTCACTAAAAACAAAAAAAAAATACGAAAATCAAAAAATTCAATTTTAAAAAAACTTAATTCAAAAAACTCAAATCAAACAAACTAAATAATTTTTAATGAAACTTGACATTCCCATAACAATTAAATTTTAAGAGTTAGTTTAAAATTAATGAACTATTTTTGTTTTAATAAAAATTATTTTATAAATTTTAAATAAATACGATGAATTATTTTTATTTTATAATTTTTTTTTTTTAAAAAAATTATTCTATGAGCACGAGTTTGTTGCTAGTATACTAACAAATTATTTAATGATTTATTTTAATTTATTAATTTATATAATATATTTTTAATAAAAAAATATGATTTTTACTATAGGCCCCACAACCAATTCCAACTTTTCACCTGGCATGTGAATTAGAAAGATTTGGCTGTGCTTTTCAAGAGAAAGACAGAGGCGCGTGGGATAACGCTCGTACTCGTTGCGGTTGGGCTTTGCAGAAGTTATAGAAATCAAATGAAAAATGCTATACATTTACTAATAAAATTGAATTAAAATAAAACAAAAAATAAATAAATTTCCACGTGGACAATTGAGAAGGTATCCAATGACATGGCTAACTCTGATAGTCTTAAAAAGTCGGCTACTTCTCATATCGCGAGAAGATAAAACCATCAGTCAAATTGTTATTTATCATGAAACCCTATGAATATTAAATTAAAAATATATTTTTCTCTTTCTTTTTCAAACTAAAATAATTAAGGAAAAATTATAAGAAACTGGTACTTGTGTAAAAAAATTACAAAAAGATGGAAAAAAAATTACTTCCATTAAAAATGAAAAGTGCAAAGTCAAAACTCTAACCCAAACCCCAATCACCACTCGCTTCCATTATTTCTCCGATAAATTACAACGACACTTACTGAAATTTGGTCCAATTACATTTTATTTCCTAACATTTTAAAAATTACATTCTTATATATGTGGTTAATAGTTTCATTTTACAAAAGAGATTTGGTCAAAACTCTCTTATAATAAAATTTTAATACATAAGGATAAGTACAAAAGAAATTTCTTAAAAAATTTAACAAATATCACTATTATCAAAATATTAAACTTTAAAATAATATAACTTTTGATATAAATGTCAGTTTTTGATAAAATTAATATTTTTAAAATTCTCACATCAAAATCTATTAAATACTATCCATGTGGACTATGAAATTCTTTAAAAAAAAAATTTTATTACCATTTAAATTGATATAAACAGTAACAATAACAGTAACATGTTATTTTATCATACAGTAACATATTACACTATTTGACAACTATTCTATTTGACAATAATATATTATTTTGTTTAATAATAATATATTACTCTGACAATATTACTCAAGCCCCTGCAAACAAACCCCTAGCCCAAAACACCACTGTGAAACCTTGCCCCAAACTTCTGTCATGAATACCAGCCACTAAGGAGTTTTTTTGAAAAGTGGGTTATAATTCATTTCTCAAACAGTAATGTTAGGTATCATGAAAATAATTATAAAAATTTTGTGACTCTTACATTATACTTAGAATAAAACATCGCATACTAATTAAGGTAATCCAAGAATCATAAATTTTTCATGATCATTTTTATAAAAAAAATTTTATGATCCCTAACTTTTTCCTTTCCCAAATTATAACTCATAAAAAGTTGATTATAAGTATCTTTTTAAAACAATCCTAAATTTTACTCCAAATTCCTATCACGAATCCCCCCCCCCTCCTTTATCAAGAATCATAAATTTTTCATGATCATTTTTAAAATTTTTTTTTTATGATCCCTAACTGTTTCCTTTCCCAAATTATAACTCATAAAAAGTTGATTATAAGTATCTTTTTAAAACAATCCTAAATTTTACTCCAAATTCCTATCACGAATCCCCCCCCCCCCCCCCCCCCTTATTTTGTTGTTGATAATGATGAAGAAAGCTAGCTATAAGCAGAGATATGGCTAAGGAATGGGCCTTAAAGGCTAGGATGGATAAATAAATAAAGGGTAGGGGTAAAGTGGAGGGCCGGGGTGTGGAATGGAGGAGGAGGTGTGGAAGGTGACATGACATGAGACGGTAGATGAAAGGTAAAGGTGGCAAAGGAGGATAATGTTGGGTCAGCGGGGGTTTCACAATGATAAGAGAGAATGAGGGAAAGGTGGCTGGTGATGAAGGCACAGGAAGAATAGGAAGATAGCAGAAGAAAGAATAGACAGTGGGCAAAAATGAAAAAATAAAATAAAATCAAGAATCCATGAGTTTACAATTATTTTTCACATTCCATTTTTAGTATAATTAAAAATATATATATATATATATTTTATCAACAACAAAATTTTATTGATTTATCAAAAAGATAATTAAAAAAAAATTCTAGGGCAAAGGATTGAAAAATAAAATAAATTTGGCAAAACCTCTTCAATTTTCACTCTGGAGCTCCAGGTATATTTTTCTCTTTAATTCTTCTCTCTTTTCTCTTTTTGTTCTTATATATTTTGTTTCATTTCTTTTACTCAATCTCAATTTTTGGTTTCTTCTTGTTCTCTTCTTCTTCTGCAATATGGATGTGTTTCTTTATTGGAAAAAGTTCAACTATTTTGTGAAAAGCATGACATAAATGTTTCGGTTACGAGTCTTCATTATACAATTAGCTGAGGTTGGGTTTGTCGTCAAAGAGATCACATACCATTAAGCATTATTTTTGGGTTGATATTTTTACAGTTACATGTGATTCTTAGTTGCAAGAATTCAACAACATGGTGAAGGAGCATATGATAATATTACTTGTTCATAGCTCTATTATAAATCTTAGGGATAGTTATAGACTTTTCAAAATTGATGATATTTGAAAACATATAAAAGAATAAATAAATAGTGAATTTTTTTTTGTCAAAACTCCCTCATAGCTACCTTTTTTTGTGAAAAAGGACAACTAGAATTTTACTACTTTCTAAACTCCTCCAAAAATGTAATCCCTCTCATTAAGGACAAAATTTTGCATTGGGTGATTTTATGGATGATTTTTCCCATCATTATATATAACAGTGTTATGAATAATATTTTTTATTAGATTTTATGTGTTTGTTAATAAAATTTTCAATTTGTAAGTCTCTTTCTTTCATAGTCGACTACTTGATTTGTATGAATATATTCGGTGTATTACAATCATTGTTTGTATTATGATGAAGTATCAAACTATAGAATCGAGTAGTGCTTGTGCTTGCGATCATGTGATCGTTGTTTGTGTATTGCTTGGTTTCTTTGGAATCATTGGATGAAGATTGGATATTCAATTTTTGTTTGTAATTACAATTTTTGCAACTGATAGCTATACATTTAAATTTTGTTTTGTGATATTTGGAACATGGATTTTTGCTTTAGATTTAAATTTTCCGATTGTATCTTGTTTGTAATGGTGATTTGTTTGATGTTGATAACTTTGACAGTAATTTTTTACTCTAGTAATATGTATTAGAGTAGCGATTGGGAGCCTGAATCTGGGCTCCCTTGAATGCCCCGAATTCCTCTTTTTTTTTTTTTTTTTTTTTTTTTTTTTTTTTTTTTTTTCAGTAGAGGAAGGAAGAGGAAGGAGAAGGAGGAGGAGGGGACTGGAAGGGGCATACTCACAGGAAAGGAGAGGCGGAGGCGGGGCCAAAGACGGCGGCTACAAGGCGGTCAGCGAAGCTCTGAGGCTGATTTAATCGACTGACCGGCGACCTCTCTTCTCTCTTTCTCTCTGTTTCTCTTTCTCTCCCTCTCCCTCTCCCTCTCCCTCTCTGATTCTCTGGTTCAGACGAAAGAAAATGGAAGAAGAAGAAAAAAATAATAATAATAATGCCCAAAACGATGTCGTTTTGGGCATTAGGGGCATTTGGGGAGTGAGAATTCGGGCACAAAATCATTTTTCTCTGTATTATGTTTGTTGTTTATTATTTCTATTGTTTAAATCTGACTGTAAAAGTGTACTCTGAATAATAATGAAATTTTACTATAAGGCAACATAGAATAAGGGGAGGAAAACAAAATGGAAAAAAAAAATCTAAAATGTTGGCAAGAGGCCATCAGGGGAAAGAATGGCCCTAGTGTTTGGCAAAGTATTTTTGGGTTAAAATAGCTAATAAAGATAAAATAAATTAAAATAGTTAATAAGAAAATATGTCACATTCAAATCATAATTATTATTATTTTTTTCACAATCATCAAATCAATTACAAAAAAAAAAAAAAAAAAGCCAACAAACTTCCTAAACACAACTTTTTTAGCCAAGCTAAAATATCCAAAAAAAACAAATTTCCCAAACGAGGTCAATACATAGCTTTGCAAGGTAAAATTATCAGAGAAAGACATCTAAATTCATCAACACAACAAAATAAAAATAAAAAAAACTACTTGTAATGAAAATATAGTAAAATTTAACTTTGGTATACAATAAAATTCACTCTAATTAGATACACAATCCAAAAAAAAAAAAAAGATAAAAACAAAAAACTTAGATTTCACGAACCGAAACAACTCAATACGAATTCAACGAATACAATTGACAAAACCTAAAATTGTGTGTACTTGAATGATGATTTTTCTCATCGATTTGAACAACATCACTCTGTTGAAAATGATATCTATGAAAATCACCTCGAAATCCAATGTCCATGAAAATGACAACAAATCTGTGAAGATATCCAACAAAATGCTTACAATTTCGCCTTTGAATAAGGGTTTTATGAGAGAATTTTGGGAACCAATGAAAATGGAAACCTTGTCTCTCCCAATCATCTATCTCTCTCTACATATATAGAAGGTCATTTTAGTAATTTTCTCCTATATTTTAATATGAAAGGATGTTTGACAAGAATATTATATTTTTTTGTCCTTTTGGCCAAAAACTCTTCCAAAAAGGGAGTTTGCCACAAAACCCAAAAATAATTCCAATGACTTCAAAAAGCATGAACATTTGCATTTGAAATTCTTATTGCAAAAACTTTGCGATTGATACCCTTAAACATCTCAAGATTTAAAACTTGTTAACAATTTACGAATTGTTCAAAGCTTTTTTCTTTTTTTTTTAAAAGTTGATTATTTATCATTTTATTAATAGATTGATTTGTCACATTTTAACTTCATGGATTTCTACAGTGACAACAGAAAGTTCATTTTTTGTCATAAAAATTGTCAAGCCTAAACTACACAACATAATAAATTATGATTTTCTAGCAAGCTACTTGGTCACAGGTAGGGATGTGCGCGGTGCGGGCCAGTGTGGTTTGAGAGAAAAATATAAACCGTATGGTGGGTGGCGGATTGATAAAAGTATCACAAGAATTTGTCATTTTTCTTATCAAAAATCGGCTGTTCGGTTGGCAAATAATGGCGGATTTGCCTTGGCGGTTCGGGCGGATTGACGGTTTATAAAAAATATAATTCAAATTACAAAACTTAAATCAAAGAGTAAAAAAAGACGAGAGATACCGTGATGTTAAGCATTTTGCGAAACTTTCTTCTAATGCAGCAAGTGTAGCAACAACATGATAATATCAACGACTATGCCATCAGTTCATTACAAGCATCTGTGGAAGCTACAATGATCAAATACAATACATAAAATTAATATCATTCAAGGTTTATAATATATTGAAAATGTTTACTGTTGAAAAGTATTTAGATTGAAAAGTGAGTTGATGCAAGTTTGCAACATGGCCAAAAAAAAAAAAAAAAAAAAAAAAAAAAAAAAAAAAAAAAAAAAATTGAAAAGTGAATTGGAATCCAACTTTATTTTAGATTACTGACATTTTGAATTCTCCTCGAGCAGTAATGTAATACTATATTTTAAGGTATAGAACAACAAGCAAATTTAAGTAAAAAAGAATTTTTAGAATCTTATAAAACATGATTTAATAACGGTGCGATTTGGAAGAAAAATAGAAACCAGCAGATTGATAAAAGTGTCACTAGAATTTGCTATTTTTTTTTACCAAAAATCGACGGTTCGATTGGCAAATAATAGCGAATTTGCCTTGACGGTGCGGCTCGGTGCAGTTTTGGCGGTTTCACCTGTATTATGCACACCCCTAGTCACAGGCATGGAGAACCACAAAGAATCACTTTCTTGGTTAATTGATAGTGATCCTATCATTGATGCGATACTTTTTTTTTTTTTATCGGCAAAAGAACTTTATTAAATAAGAATCAAGGAAAAACCTTACATCAAATATCAATAAAGAACAAAACCTAGGAGGTGCTATAAGCATCAAAGTGAAGGCCATTTATCCCAACTAGGTTGGCAGAAAAGGACTCACCTAATCATATACAGCACTTACAGAATAAGGCTAAGGAGAGATCAACCAGACAGAAACAAAAAACACAGAAACCCAACAAGCCAGCTACCCCCTTATGGCTTTGATTCTAAACACCAAGTCAGAAACAGAGGAATTCACCCATATGACATGGTATTTAACCCATAAGGCTATAAGCAATAAAATAGATTCACCCAAACTTTCCTGGTTAATACTAAGACCAGCAAACCTGCACCCATTTCTAGCCTTCCATAAATTCCATATCACAGCAGCTGGAATTGCACCCCAAATACTCTTTTCCAACTTTTTGAGTTTGAATCCATCCCACCACTCCAACAAATGACTCACAGTTTGAGGAACCACCCAGATAATACCCTATCAAGACAAAATCTCTGTCTAGATTTTCCAAGCAAAACTGCAATGAAGGATCACATGGTTCACATCTTCAACACAAGGATTACAGAAAATGCATAAAGGATCTACAGTAGGATCAATAACACCAATTATATAAAGAAACACTTAAGTTTTTAGTCTGCCTTTCCAAGTTAGTCAACAGGTGAATTACATCTTAGAAGGAGCAATATTCATCCATATCGCTCGAGGCACAGAAGGCAAAGGACCAGGATTCAAATTGAATTGATCATAAGCTGATTTCACAGTGAACAACCCGGATACTTCAGCTTTCCAAACCAATCTATCATCCTTGTCGAGCACAACTCTAAATGCCTTTTGTATTTTGGTTGTGTTTTCTTTAATCATATATGTTAATTAATAACATCTAATTGTATATTTTTATGATATTTTTACATTTGTGTTGATAGAAAACTAATGTTGTAAGTCACATATACTCGTTACAATTTTTATGGTTGCATATACATTGCCCTCCTTGTGAAGTTCGAATTATGCATCTATCCTCACAAATATAAACTTTATCAAATACAAGTGAAACTATACCCATGCAAGTGAAATCTATGAACATAACATAGGCAAAGAAAAATAGAGAAGGAGCTAGTAGTGGCGGGTGAAGATGGAGGAGGGTGGGTGTGATAGGAAAGGCTACTAGATGGACTATTGATAGTGGCTATTTATGGTGTGATGAGAATGCTACTAAATGGAATCTCTTGGTACACTATGTTTGTGGTTGCTTTATGGAAAATTTGGAAAAATAAAAACTACTTTATTTTTGAGAAAAAAACTACTATGAACCAAGAGAGTTTTTATTTTGGATTACTCTAGAGTGATCCACCTGGTTTTCAATAACTCAATAACTAATCCCAAACCATCCTTTAAACTTATTAATTAGGTTTTGCCACATGTAGGTGGGACTAAACTCAACACTGATGGTTGCAAGAGAGTTGGAGGTGAAGGAGGATTTAGAAGACTGCTTAGAGACGAAAGAGGAGCTTGGGCGTGTGGGTTCTATGGTAGATTGCACAATGTCACAATTCTAGAAGTTGAATTGTGGGCCTTGTACAAGGGACTTACTGTCATCCTACAAAAGAGATAAATAAAATTATCATTGAAATTGATGCAACACGGCTAGTGCAATAGATGGAAAAAGAATCAGGTGATAACTTCCTATTCAAAAACTTGGTGGAAGATGCAAAGATCATACTCAGGGGCTGTGAGTGCACTGTGCAACACATTTTGAAGGAAGTAAACCTATGTACTGATGCATTGGCTAAATTGGGAGCAGATCAACTAGAAGAAATGTTGATGGCGAATGAACCACCAACTGAAATTAAAAACACGCTAGTTGTAGACATGATGGGCTTTTTCAGGGAAAGAGCTTAGGCCGTGTTGTCGTTTTTCTCATTTCAATGTACCCACAAAAAAAAAAAAGAAAAAATAGTGGCAAAGGGACTTGTAGTAGTAGTTAAGTCTCGTTTGGGAACATACTAATTTAGTAATTTTTTGACTATTTAGCTAAAATATGAGCTAAAAAAAGCTAGTATGTTTGAGATAACTTTTTGACTTTTTACGAAAAGATATGCAAAAAGTAGAGAAAAAAAAAGAATCTTTGACTTTTTAATATGAGTTGTTTGCTTTTTGACTTTTTTAATAACTTTTTGACTTTTTAGTTAAACCGGCCTGTTGCCAAACGAGGTCTTAGTAAAGTGATTTGTTGAAAAACAAAAAAGGGTCTTTAGGATGATTTGTTGAAAAACAAAAAAGGGTCTTTAGGATAATTTTATGAATCCAAAACTAGCATGGCTTTGAAGTTTTTTCCTCCACAAGGTACAATTTAAAAAAAATAAAAATAAAAATAAAAAAAACCATTAATTTGATAATAATTTTATCATTTAAGATTCACCCTTGTATGTTTGACTTCTAATTTTATACGTTTATTTTTTGAAACTTTAATGTGCACATAAGAGTATTGATTAATTAACCAACAAGGGTTGGTTTAATTGGTAAGGATCGTCCCTTCGCCCATTTGGCTTAGGTTCGAGTCCCACTGCCGCGCCTCCTTGTTGGTGGAAGCGATATTGCAGAACGCTTGGCCCCTAATGGGGTAGCTGCGTAACGCTTTCCTTGGCCCTGGAATGGGGTAGCCTCCCCTCCTCCTAAACTTTTTTTTTGAATCAAAAAAAAAAAAGAGTATTGATTAACAAAATATTTTACTACATAGAACCCATTGATAACATCTTTTGCATTTTATCTAAAATCTCTTTTATATAAAAATAAATTGCAACACTTATACAAAGTTTAAAAAAATAATAAAAAAATTTAATTTATTTTCTTAAAAAAATATTCTTTCCTAAAAAAATTTATATGAAATTTTTTGAAAAAATATTTTTATAAATCAATATTTTTCTATATTTGGTTGCAAATTTGAATTAATATCCCAATAATTGCATTGCTGGTGAGTGGAGGAAATGGTGCTAGCTATGGCACATTGATAAGATTTTAATTTTAGAAAAATATTTATTCACTTTAAAAGGAAATAATATTTTTATTCGGATAAATTTATTTTTTTAAGTACCTTTTTTTTTTTTTTTTTTTGTGTGTTGAATTTCATATTATGTCGTGTTAATTCACGAAAACACAAAATTTATTTTTAAAAAAATATTTTCATTAAAACAAATGCATAAGAGCAATTTTAGGAATACAAAAAAAGTTTCTAAATATTCACATGAATTTAAAACCCACACCCATGTAAATGTTTAATAAAGAATTTAATAGAAAATTTGAGATATATAACATTTTTTTGAATGCAAATATATATATATATATATGTTGAAATAGAGGGATTATTTAGAAAGAGAGTTAAGTTAAAGATTAATGATTCAGGCCTCGAATTTGAGGTTCGAATTTTTCGAGAGAGAGAGAGAGAGAAAAGAGAGAGAAAAAGGGCTCGCGATCGCCGTCCGATCGCCGGCGTTCTCATGAAGCAAATCTTGCGTCACCCGGCGTCGCCTCGATCGTCGCCTCGCCTCGCTCGCCTCCTCCTTCCCCTGTAATTAGGGCCCCCTCCAATCCTCCTCCTTCCTCCTCCTCCTCCCTTCTCTTCTCCTTCTTCCTTCTTCATCTTCTTCATTTTTGATTGAACCAAAAAAAAAAAAACTCATTCGAGCCAAATTCGAGACCTCTATCATGACTGTAAGTTAAAATAGCTCGTTAAAGAATAAAATAAGTTAAAAGAGTCAATAAAATAAAATGTTTTATTTAATTTATAAGTAATTTATTTTGTTTTATTTTTTTCACAATCATCAAATCAATTATAAAAATAAAAAAAATTAATTAACTTTCCAAATATAACTATATTAGTCTAATTAAAATAGAAAAAAAATTAAATAATCAATTAAAATAATTAATTTTTTAAACAAAATATCGTGAGAAATTGAAAAGTACAGTTCCCTGAAACCCAAACCCAAACCCAAACCCTGCTCTTCTCTCTCTCTCTCTCTCTCTCTCTCTCTCTCTCTCTCCCTTTCCCTTCTCAAAAAGGCAGTACAAAATACACTGCATACTGCCCCACCTTTCCCCCAAATCCCTTCTCTCTCTCTCTCTCTCTCTAACCAACAACTGCAAACCGCCCTCTTTCCCCTCTCTCTCTTCTCTCTCTCTCTCTCTAACAAACAACAGAAAATCAGACACTTCCTCCCATCCCCATCTCTCTTCTCACTCTTCAGCCAATTCTCCATTTTCCTCCACCTGTATTCCCTCTCTGTCTTCTTGCTCTCTCACCAACTCCATGAAATCTTAGCTCCACCACACACAAAAAAAAAAAAAAAACAAAACAAGAAGAAGCTCATAGATGGGTAAGTACATGAGGAAGGCTAAGACTTCAGGTGACCTAGCTCTCATGGACGTTGGCCAGTCCTCTCTTGGCGTTCGGACCCGAGCCCGAACGCTAGCTCTCCAGAGACTCCAGAAATCGGCGGCTGCTGCTTCCTCCGGTGGTGGGTCTTATCTGCAGCTCAGGAGCCGGAGACTCGAGAAACCCCCAATCTTTGTTGATTCGAAGAGGCAGAAGCAAAACCCTAAAGAGACTTGCTTGGAAAACCCTAACCCTAACCCTAATTCGAGTTCTAGATTAAGGGTGGTTTCTTTGAATTCTGGGTCTGGTGGGTCGGTATCGATTGATTGTTTGAAGAACAAAGAGGGTGGGGCTAAAGAGGAAGAGAATCAAGAAAACAAAAATGTTGATGTGGGTGGTGCTGAAACTTCGTTTGGAGAAAATGTGCTGGAATTTGAAGGTACAGAGAGGTGGGTTTCTCGTTTAATTGGTTTTTTTTTTTTAATTTGTTAAAAGCATTATTCTTTGATCACAGTTACTTTTCCCCAAAAGGGGTTTTCTTTGCCCTGTTTGGTTGCTTAGAAAATGTGGGAAAAGGACGAAATAAACATTTTTGAACCTATGTTTTGGAGATTGTTTTTGTGTGTGAAAATGAGCTTTCTTCGTTCTTTATACCGTGGAAAATGGTACTGTAAAGGTCGATTTTATGCCCTGTTTGGCTGTGGGGAATTGTAAAAAAGATAAACAATTAAAATTCATATATATTTTTATATTTGCATGGGGAAATTTTTCTGTGGTTTGAGAAAGGAGAGTGGGTTTTTAATTTGGTTTTAATAGTTTGGTGTCAGGACTATAGTTTTTTAAGTTGGTCTTTTGTTTGGGGCCTTCGTTCCTGCTCTGTTTGGTTGCTGAGAAAATGCAGGAAAATGAAACCAAATCTTATTTTCCCATTGTTTTGGAGTGTGCGGAAAGATGTAGGATCCTTTTGTGCGTTTATTGTTTAAAATCCATGTTTACCAATTAGGTCCTCCTTCTGCAAGTACTTTGGTGGAAATTGGAAATTGGAGTTTTGAAAATATTTATACTTCTTGTTTCCTTTTTCTTGTTTTCATTTATCTCTGTTTAACCTGAGGCAAAGCGCGTTCACACACTGTTTGGCTGCTGAGAAAAAGTTGGGTAAGAAAAGAAACTATGCTCTACTTTGTTTTGGATTGTTTGGAGGCAGGGACTTTTAGTCCTAAGATAACTATTCTTGATTAAGTTGATGTCCTCTGTTTATGTTGCTTAGAAAACAATTTCCATTTTACTCTCTCTTTCCCAGGTGGATTGGTTCTTTTAGAATAGCGTTCGAGAACCTAATAATTATGTGGTTGTTTGTGTTTTCATTTTTACTTTCTGGTGTAAGTGTCTCAGAATTGTTGTTGATTTATTCGAACTTCTCTGTTTTGTTTTTCATGTTTTTTTCCTTTCATTGATGACTTGTCTAGTAAAACAGTAGTAGTTCTAAGGAACTTCTTTATGATGGTCATCATTCTCTCACCAATATGTTGTTCTCTCTTAATTTTTTGTAGTTCTTTACCTGATCTGTCTCCATCACTTAGTGGAGTGAAAAATAAGTTGAAAACATTTTTGTTTCAGAGACATATTCAGCATCCCTTAATGTCCATTTTCGTAGTTTGGGATATTTCTCAAAATTGTTTAGTGTCTTGAGATGAAGCAGTTATTTTAGTTCATTATCTGGTCCCCATTCCAATTAACTATTCCTCCTGGTTTGCCTATTATACAGTGTTTTTTTATGAATATTTGCCCAATTTTTGAGTTGCTTTTTTTCTTTTTTTCCTTTTTTCTTTTTTGGGTGCGTTGGAGGGGATGGGGGGAGTCAAACTTATGACCTCCTAGTGAGCGACTATTTTTTCAGGAACATCGATGGTTTTAATATTTGGCATTTGTGTTTTATGTCTGAAAAATATATATTTGTGTCTCCCGCATCATGGTGTTATTTTTCTTTAATCTAAATGAAAATTTGTTTCCCTTTGTGATATATCTTTTAAGTGGGGTTTTTTGTGTGCTTTGGGAGAGATTATCTATGGGTTAGTATTTGGAATAGAACTCATGTGAAAATTGTTTGTGTCCTTGAAGAAATGGCTTTAAATCTGGGTATTAAAGAATTGAAAGGTTGGAAGATTCTGGTTCTTGGTTGCTCCTCTGTATATAATGATCTATTTCAAGTTTTATTTATTTTTTGATAAATAAAGATAGTATTGTATTGTTATATCAGTTTCAAGATTTTACATTGGCTTTTTGCTTGACTGTGGTTTATAAAATGGCTAATTATTGGAAAATCGTTGTATTGAAGTGTGTGCATATATATTAAGATCATATATACATGTGTATTGTCAAAATCAAAAACAATATATACATGTGTATTGCAGCCTTTTTGCAGGAATCTTGGTGATTAAATCATTTCCTAGTGGAAAAAGGTTTCTCATTATTTTCACACAAGCATGATCAAATGCATTTGGTGTGTTGTCTTTTTGAAGTGAAAAATTATAAATGATTAGTAGGGCCCCACTTCATAATTGGAGCAGTGGTTCAGAGATGAAAAATAATGTGCTCTGATGCCATGACTACCGAAGTTAAAGCTTTCAGCTTTTAGTTATTGGCAGCTTGCTAATGGCTTATAAATTTCTTTCTATATCAATGTTAGTTGCAGAAAGCTTAGTATCAGTTCTCATGGTACAGGAGACAGTTGATTCATTCATAGCTTTTTATTGTTTTTTTTCTCTCTCTCTCTCTAGATGTTAGTTTGATTGTAAAAGGAAATACACATTATCTTACAGGTGCACCAGGGAAAGCACACCTTGCAGTTTGATGAGAGATCCAGAGAGCATAAGAACCCCTGGTTCTACTACTAGGCCTACTTGTTCAACTGAGGCCAACAGGAGAGTGCAGAATCCCATGCCAAGGCCCATCCCGACCGCCCATGAAATGGATGATTTCTTTGCCGGTGCAGAAAAACAGCAACAAAGACAATTTATTGAGAAGTAATTCCATATTCTCACTCAATGTGTCAATTTTATGATTTTGTTTGTTTGTTTTTTGTTTTCTTGCTTGCCCACATGTTTTATGTCTCTCCCAAATGGAATTCTTTTGCAGGTACAACTTCGATCCTGTGAATGATGAGCCCCTCCCCGGACGTTATGAATGGGTGAAAGTGGATCCATAGGTGTCATCAAGACTTCTTCTCCTGCAAATCCTCTGCTGATCGTTAACTTAGCCTAGTTGAAAACAGTTGTTTTAGTTTTCATGGTGATGGTGGTATTTTCCATTTCCCATCACCTTTCTTAACTTGTAAAGAAATTAGGGCTGTTACTTATCCCCAAAAAAAAAGAAAAAGAAAAAGAAAGTAGGGCTGTCAATGGTTAGTGGTGTAGACTAATGATCTGTAACATAACAAAGCTTGTGAGTAACATAACAAATACAACAAGATCCTTTGTCTAACAGATCATCTAGAGAGGGGAAGGGAAATAGGGATTTTAGGGTTAGGGTTCAATGAATTAGATCAGTCTTAGCTGGTACAGAAATTTACTTGGTTTTGTTTTTGTTTTTGTCAGTGTCCTGTATTTTCCTCCCCTTTGTTGTCTATACTTGTAGTGATGGAACTCTTTGGAATAATTATAAACATGTACCCATTTCCCCCCACTTATATGTTTTTGTCTTGGTCTCACTCGTCTTTTTATATTTTGCATAGTTCTTCTATGGCCTGTTTATTTTCACATAAATGTCATGTATATATATACATTTAAATTATAGGGGTGTTTGGTATTGACCTATGGAGCTGTTTATATATATGTATATATATATATATTTGTTTTATAGAAATTTGTACTGAAGTGTTTGATGTAGTTTCGGCTTTCAGATTGTGAAGCAAATATAAACAAGCTGAAAAAAGTTTATGATTGAGAAACAGGGAAAGTTGCTTTGAATTTATGTTTTTTTGGTTATTAGTTTTAACTTGTTCGAAGCTGCACTAAACAGATTCTTTGTATAGTGTAGGCTACACTAAGGGGTTGTTTGGGATGTTCTAAATAAGTGTACTTTTTAACTTTTTATGAAATATGAGTTGGGTTTGAAGTGATGTGGTAGAAATGTGATGTGATTTAAATAAGATGATGTGACTTAAATAGGATAGTGACTTTTTAACTTTTTGACTTTTTTGATACATGTCAAACTTGGCCTTAATATGAATGCGATCTATACATTTTAAATTTGAAACAATTTTGTAAATACATGTATATGTATTTGTTTTTGTGCAAGTATGTAACATTTGTGTTATCTTCTTCATGTGAGATGCAATGAAGCTTTCATAAACTTTTAGATGTGTCTGGCCCTTCACTGTGGTATGAGGCCAAGATGATTGTTCATTGACCTTACTAACTGTTTTTTTAGGTTATTGTGAGAATGGTTGGTGATGTTACCAATAGTGGCTTTATTTGGCAAGAGGTTTTTTGATTTTTGATTTTTTTTTTAATTAAAATTCATAAAAAGATAAAATAGGTTAAAATAATTTATGAGACAAAATGTCACATCTAAATAATAATAATTTTTTTTTTCTTATAAATATCACATACAGTTATAAAAAAATTTAATCATCTTTTAAATATAAAAATTTTAATCTATTAAAATAATTAAAAATTAAAATAATATACTAAAATAGTTAACTTTTCAAATGAATTTAATATTGTATTGTAATGGGAGTGGTATGATAATGGGAGTGGTAGAGGTAGTAGTGGTGGGGTAGGATTTGTCTGTAGACATGCATGTGTATTTTAGAAGAATCTTGCCTGGCACCATTATCTTGTCTAGTTTATACTTTTTTCTGCATGAGACAAATACATACTTTGTCAGAGGCTTGGGAAATGCTAGCAATGGTGTAGATAAGAATATATGGTTTTTGAGGAAGAAATCAGAATACTATCAATTGTTATCCTTGAGATGTTGCATAAGGGACTTAAAATACAATAATGCCGTCATGAGAACATTTGTTATCCTTCAGATGTTGCATAAGGGACATACCTTGAGATGTTATTCTTGAGATGTTGCATAAGGGACTTACCTTGAGATGTTCCATAAGGGACTTAAAATACAATAATGCCATCATGAGAACATTTGGCTGTGTTTGGTTAGATTTTTAAAGTGTGATTCCACCATTTTGATTTTAGTATGGTGTTGTTTTATAGTTTTTAAAAATTGATTCCACACTCACTCTTCAAAATACATCTATTCGGAACTTACAAACTCAAAATACAATTCTATTTTTAAATCATAATTTTAAAACTCTATCAAAAGTAACTTTTGTTATCCTTGAGATGTTACATAAGGGACTTAAAATACAATAATGCCATCATGAGAACATTTGTGTTTTCAAAAGTTGTTTGGGTTATTATGTGTTAGACCATCTCCAACGCTTTAGCAAATTTGATATCAAATTCAAATTTTGATGAAAACGGTAATATTCATGGCTCCAACCGTTCACCAAACCTGATACCAAAATGAGATTTCATCAAAACTTTCATCAGATCGACGACGAAGTAATGAATTCATCAAAACACTGTTCATGACCGTTGGAAAGAGGAGCCGGTTGACCAACCGGTTGCCCGACCGGTTGACCAACCGGTCAACCAGTGAAAGGTTCAAACAGTTCAAGGAAAAGAAGTTCAAACCGTAAAAAAAAAAAAAAAATTTGCCTAACTTTCGGCCGTCCTTTGAAAAAGTTCAAAACTTCAAAAAAAAAAATAAAATAAAATTTTTTGGCCTAAATCAACTGCCGGTCGACCACCCGGTTGTCCCGGGACACATTTGGTGAAAGGTGAACCGTTGGAGCATCTGTTAAAAAATTTGGTGAAATGGGTCATTTTTGACTCAAATTTGGTGAAAAATTTGAGTCACCGTTAGAGATGCTCTTACTAGCCGTAACTCAAATTATGTACTTGATTTTATAAACTTAAAAAAATATATATTATAATTATTTTGAAATTAATTAATATTTTATCTTGTGTTATATATGAAATTTGTAAATTAATTTTTATGTTTATAACTTTTTTAAATTATTAGTTTAAAAAAATTAAAATATATATATATATATTTATTTATTTATTTAGTGCAATTTTGATAATTTGTATTAAAAAAAAATTAAACCTGATTAAATGAGGTTAAATGAGTTATGACATACATCTTTTTGTTATGAAAATATACAAATTTAAAAGTTATAATTAAGACAAATATATAATTTTATTATTAAATGTGAAATGAAATGATATTTAACAATAATTGATATGATATTTCTATTATTAATCCAATAATTTAAGTTACATTTCTTTTGATTGCAATTTCATAATTAAAAATAAAAAATTAATATGATATGCATACGGATTTCTAGTCTTTAAGAAGGTTTCAAAATATTTTCAACCTTTTATCATTTTCTTTTAATTTTTTTTATCTAATTTGATATTAAATTTGAATAAAAAAATTTGATTTGATATGAATTATTTTAACTTTTTCATTCAATTTTTATCAATTTTTAAAAGAATTTTCATTCTTATTCGAATTTTTTGCCTTTTCATCAATTCTGATGGAAAAAACAAATCACGCTGTTTGATTTTAGTTTTTAAAATTCACTTTTTAGAAAATTTATTTTTTTATTTTTAGTAATTTTTGTTTTCACTGAATTTTTTTAATATTTTAAGCAATTTTTTTAAAAAAATTTTTAGACACACATAACATAAACACACTTAAAAGTATAATATTTGTGAAAAAAATCTTTAAGAAATTCACTAAATATCAAAAAATATATAATAAAAAAAATAAAAATTCAGTACATTTTTCGTATTTTTGTGTATTTATTAATTTTTAAAAATATTTTTCACAAATATTTTACTATTTAAATATATCTAAATAAGGTGCATCTAAAAAAATATATAAAAAAAAATTACTTAAATTTTTAAGTAAAAAAAATGAATTCAGAAAACTGAAACCAAACACACTAATTTAATTTTCAATGCTTCATCTTTTTAAATTTTTATCAAATTATAATTTGATAAAAAAAAATATATTAATGATTGAAGATTCTCTTAATTAGAATTATAGTGAAATAACATATTAAAACAGTGAAAGTTTGAGTATGTGGTTGGTTGAAATGTATAATTTGATTAATTTTCTTCTCATATTTGTATAAAAATTGGCACTTATGACCACATCATTATAAGTCGAATTATGAAAAAAAAAAATTGAGGTGTCAAATATTTTTTATTTGTAAATATCCTACCTATTAAAATGATTAAGGCTGAATTGTACATCATTGAGGCCGTTAATTAGGATCTCTTAACTTCACTTGCTTGTCAAAATGTATACTTTATGTGTGTTGAATGTCAATTAGATTGTACATAGTCGGAGCATAAAATGGACAAAAGACAGAATTTGGAGAGAGTTGACTTTTCCGCACGTGCGTTGACTTTGTTCACACATGCGTTGACTTTTACACACGTGCGTTGACTTTTTTTAGGAAAACGTGCTAGATGTTTTAAACCTGTTTGGAAAGACACCAGAGGTATAAATAGGCAAGAAAATGGCTAGATTAGGGTTCTGAAGTTGTTTTGTCAAGAAAGGGAGGCTAGGGTTTGAAAAGAAAAGGAATTTAAAGCTTCAAGCATGTCTCTCATGGTGGCTTCTTTTCTATCTACCTCCTTCCACTCCTCCATGAGTGGCTAGTCTCATTTTCTAGGGTTTTGATGAAACTCTAGCCATGTAATTAATTTTTTTTTTTGATTTTCAATTATGTAAAGGTTTGAACAATTGTATGGTGTTTTAGAAGTTTTATATATACACTTTCCATTATTTTTTCAAGTATTCAACTTTCTGTGATTGTTGAATGTTTTCCATATAAGAGTTTTCTATTCTTTCACATTCAAGGTATGAGACGAATCATACTACAAGGGACGAGTCGTGTCACTACCTTAGTTTAAAGTGAACGATTCGTACTACTTGAGATGGTTCGTGCTCGTACATTGAACGTCATGATTTTCTTGTTAAATGCTTTGAACTTGTAGTTGCAAAGCATTATTCCGTTCAAACCATAACATAATTGATTTCAATTGGAAACTCTAATTCCGTGACTAGTCGTGGACTCTTTGCCCTAGGTTTTCCCCGAATTCAGTAAATCCACTTTCAGTTATAATTGATAATTTAATTATTTAGTTTAATTTATTCGTTATTAAATTAAGTTATGATCAATCATTCTTTTCATCAAAATTAATTTAGGAATTTATTAATTAAACTAGTTTAATTTCACAATTGTCCCTGTGGATCGATACCTGGACTTGCCATTATTCTAAAAGAATTTGGTGTAGTTTAGTGTTTATTTTTAGTGTGTTCAATGACTTACCAAATTTTGGTGTCGTTGCCGGAGACTTCTGGCGAAATTAGTTAATTTAAAGTTACATTCTTATTTTAATTTTTAGTTTAGGATTTTATGCTTTCGTGTTATTAAGTGTGCAGAACATTTGAAATTGGAGCTATCACCGAAGTGCAAGCGAAGCGCAACCGAGCTTTAAAAAAAAAAAAAAAAAACCACAACACTAAAGGGCGTAAACGGAAGCAAACACTCGCAAGCAAAGCACCAAAGTGCTAGAAAGAAACACTACAACAAAAAGTAAAATTAATAACATTTGTTTATAGCATTTTTTAATAAATGTTATAAAATAAAAGGTATACATAGCATTTTTTAATAAAATGCTGTAGAAGATTTTTAAATAATAACATTTAATCTTTTATAGCAATTTTTTATATTTTAATAGCAATTGAAAACCATTATTAAAGGTTGGCTAATGCGGAGCTTACTTCTACAGGCTATAGCAAAGAAAGAATGCTATTGAAACCTAAAAAAAAAAAAATGGCGCTCAAAATTTGCTGCGATTTTTGCCATTCAGTTTCCATCTCTTGCACGTCCCCTTTCTGGCGTTGTATTCTTCCAAGTAAATCACAAATCGAGCATACAAAAAAAACCCTAGAAAACACTTGGAATTTGTTTCAAGTTTTTGCTTTTGATTTGGCAAGTTCGTGTCTCCGATTGGACGAGTTGGTCGATTAAGTGGATCAAAGCTATAGGGAGTTGATTTTGCTTGGGAACAGATTGTAAGTATTATTTCTCTAATTTTTTTATATTGATTGATACAAGCATGTTGTTTTTTGTGTATAATTTTTGGGCTGGATTGATTTTGCTTGTGCGTGTATATATATATATATGTGTGTGTGTGTGTGTGTGTAGATTGGGTTTTGATTTTGCTGATTGTATGGATTGGCTTTTGATTTGGTTGATTTTGTTGATCGCAACGATGCTTGTGGAGACCCCAAAGTGTAGTTACGCAGTCCCCAAAACCATTCACCACCATTGTTAAGAATATATATATATATATATCTCTCTCTCTCTTCTAAAACAGAGATGAGATACAAATGAAGGTTTAATAGATTATAGTTTCTGTAATGAGTAATTTTTTCCCAATAAGCTACTTTCCCTAATGATTGGGACACAAGACTTTGTTTGGTTTGGTAACTTTCCATATTGAATTAACTTTCCATCAATTTGGGTAACAATTGATAAATTAGTTGGGTTTGGTTTTGAATTGCTCACATTTATTAGCATTTACATTTTGATTTTACATTGTTCCTTTATACGAATTAGTGATAAATCTATAAATCTGAATATGTTTAATTAACAATTATTAGGTTTTTTTTTTTTTTTAATACATTTACATAGATTTTAGTCTGTGTTTCTAAAGATTTCATTTATTTCGAATTCTCTCTCTTTCAAATGTCTCGGAAAGTTTCTGTTTCTGTGCTTGCCAAAACAATACACCTGAAAAAAAAATTCTAATCCCTGAATACAAGAGGAAATTAACAGTATGAAACAGGGGGATTTGTCTAAAGTAATGTTCCATGGAACCATAAATGCTACATCACAAGGAACTGTCACATAATGCAACTCAATATTATGTTGTCAACGTATATCCTCACTGTGCCCGTGTCATGTCTCTTTGGCAATTGAATTGCCAACAAGTCTGTGCCTTGTCATACTGTTTGATGCAGATCATAAAAGATCAAGAAAAATAGAGAATTAAAGAAGCAACAAAATATGGAATTGGTTGGTTTCAAACTGAACCCACTTGGGACCAACTGAAAAAACTTTGTAATCAAGTTGCCTTCATGGAGTCTTATTTTATACTAATTAGGCTAGGTATTAATATGGTTGTTTTCCTTATAGGATTTCTATTATTTCATAAGTAAGTATTTTGGTAATTTCAAAACACGGGCTGTAAAGGTCACCAATGAGTGCTTGGTTGGCAGGGGTGTATTGCCTTGGTTAATCCTATAGGATGGCTTAGTCTGCTGGGTTGGTCTGTAAAGCTGTTGGGTTGGTCTGTAAAGCTGTTGGGTTGGTCTGCCTGCTGGTTCTCTGCTGGGTTGGGTCTGGATGCCTCTCTGTTGTGATCTGTGATTTGTATTGCTCTATTGTGATCTGTTCTGTTGGTTCTCTGCTAGGTTGCTCCTGTTGGCTCTCTGCTGGGTTGGGTCTGGATGGCTGGTTGGCTGTGATGTTCTTCTGAGATCTGTTGGGTTGTTTCTCTGCTAGGTTTTTTCTGTTGGTTCTCTGCTGGGTTGTCTTGGTTAATCATATTGGTTGGCTAGTCTGCTGCTGGGTTGTCTTGGTTAATCATATAGGTTGGCTTAGTCAGCTGGTTTAGTCTGCTGGTTGCAAGGTGCTGCTGTGCATCTGTGTGGTTGGGTCTGGTTGGCCAATCTGTGCTGCTGTGCATATGTGTGGATGGCCAATCTGTGGTGTTGGGCTCTGTGTTTGCTATTCAAAGGTTGCAGAGCTGGCTTCTTTGTCTTCCACCCCTGTAGCTTCATAGGTTTTAGCTTTTCTTTTCTTTTCTTTTCTTTTCTTTTCTTTTCTGCTTTGGGTGCCCTTCTCTTTGGGTGTCCTTGGTTGGCTTCTCACCAATCCTGGGTTGAGTGCTAGCATATGATTGCGCTTTCTTTGCGGTGCCAACCTAGTTGGGATCGTTAAGTTTAGCTATGATGCTCTCTGCACTCCCCTGATTTGTTGATGTAATTTTGCATGTTTCATGCCTCTTTCATCAATAAAGTTTTTTTTGCTGATCAAAAAAAGATTTTTTTTTTTAATACATTTAGATAGATTTTAGTCTGTGTTTCTAAAGATTTCATTTATTTCGAATTCTCTCTCTTTCAAATGTCTCGGAAAGTTTCTGTTTTTGTGCTTGCCAAAACAATACACCTGAAAAAAAATTCTAATCCCTGAATACAAGTGGAAATTAACAGTATGAAACAGGGGGATTTGTCCAAAGTAATGTTCCATGGAACCATAAATGCTACATCACAAGGAACTGTCACATAATGCAACGTAATATTATGTTGTCAACGTATATCCTCACTGTGCTCGTGTCATGTCTCTTTGGCAATTGAATTGCCAACAAGTCTGTGCCTTGTCATACTGTTTGATGCAGATCATAAAAGATCAAGAAAAATAGAGAATTAAAGAAGCAACAAAATATGGAATTGGTTGGTTTCAAACTGAACCCACTTGGGACCAACTGAAAAAACTTTGTAATCAAGTTGCCTTCATGGAGTCTTATTTTATACTAATTAGGCTAGGTATTAATATGGTTGTTTTCCTTATAGGATTTCTATTATTTCATAAGTAAGTATTTTGGTAATTTCAAAACACGGGCTGTAAAGGTCACCAATGAGTGCTTGGTTGGCAGGGGTGTATTGCCTTGGTTAATCCTATAGGATGGCTTAGTCTGCTGGGTTGGTCTCAGAAGCCGCTGGTTGGTCCGCCTCACGGTTCTTTGGTCAAGTTGGGTCCGATGCCTCTCTTTGTGATCTGTGATCTGTATTGCTCTATTGTGATCTGTTCTGTTGGTTCTCTGCTGGGTTGCTCCTGTTGGCTCTCTGCTAGGTTGGGTCTGGATGGCTGGTTGGCTGTGATGTTCTTCTGAGATCTGTTGGGTTGTTTCTCTGCTAGGTTTTTTCTGTTGGTTCTCTGCTGGGTTGTCTTGGTTAATCATATAGGTTGGCTAGTCTGCTGCTGGGTTGTCTTGGTTAATCATATAGGTTGGCTTAGTCTGCTGGTTGCAAGGTCTTCTTGTCTTGCATGTGGTTAGGTCAGTTGGCCAATCTGCCTTGTGCATATGTGTGGATGGCCAATCTGTGGTGTTGGGCTCTGTGTCTGCTATTCAAAGGTTGCAGAGCTGGCTTTTTTTGTCTTCCACCCCTGTAGCTTCATAGGTTTTAGCTTTTATTTTCTTTTTCTACGCTTTGGGTGCCCTTCTTTGGGTGTCTTTTGTACTAGCTAATGCTAGTTCCGTAACCATTGCTTAGAGGAATTTTGTTGATGATGTCAATAATGCACTAAGTCAAGTCACATGAATGGGAGATCATTTTGAGTAGTCCAAAGTCCTTGATGGTAACATCACTAAATGAACAAGTGAGAAGCAAAATATACCGGTAGAGGGCCATGTTAAAAGTCAATTTAGAGTGTGTGTACACTGACGTGATATGAATTATTTTTGCACAAGACATGATTTAGTAGTAGCACAATTAAGTGCATGATGTGACCATCAAACTCATGCATTTTGCCTCTAATCCATTAATCTACAAGAAAGCCAAACCTATAGAGACAAACTGATACTTCTTAGAACATACAAAGATGACAAAGCAAATTTTTAGTCTACATTAAATCTGAAGACCAAGTTAGTAACAATTTTATTATAAGGCTACAGATTTTTCGGATGTGTAGCTTCTCAAAGCTGGGCTTTTATTTTTTTTGGAACCATATAAGCTCCAGCTGAAGATGGAGTTTTCAAGTGGTATTACGCAATAAGGGTAAATTTTAAGTTGAATTTCCAATAGAACAAGTTCCAATAAAATGTCAAAGAATGTCATTAAAGAAAGCACAATATCAATAAGCAATTCATAATCAAGATGAATCAATTTTGTGGTCACATAAAAGAGATATCTATGTAACAGGCATTCAAGCTGCAGAAATTATGAATTTTAAGACTAAAATGGTGGTTTATATTATTTAAAACCTTCGACAGTTCATTATAATGCTCATCATTATGCCCACTTGTAGTAAATTGACCAAAGCGAAGCACGCATAATCGCTCCCAAACCATTAGCCATAAGAGCACCACCGGAGACGCCCACAATTGGACGATCCGCTAATATAACGTAAGTTCCACTACATTGAAGAACACATGATTAGTCATACTACATCAAATAAGAAGAAACTAGAATCAAATGAGAATACCAACATATCATGTTAAAATGCTGATAATGCAAAAGGCTCAAGTCCACTCATTGAAGGATACATGGTTCATCAGACTACCTCATACAACAATAAGAAACCTAAAAAAAAATATTATTTATATTAAATGACAATTCAAATTAAATTCACAAAGCGTTGCAAAACTGGAAGGTTTAGCCATAGAATGGTGGAGGAAATAATCTTAGCAATCCATTAGCTTTTTTCAACTAAAAAACAATACGAAGAAAATAATTTGAATATCCAATCTCTCTCCCTCACTCTAAAATCAAACTCTAATGCTTCATGTGTCATTCTTCACTCATGAACTTCACTACATCATGCTGGGAAGAAAAAATTAAGCAATCAACAACATAAGATCAAAAGAATTCACCTCATTTTTTTTTTTTTTTTGATAAGTAAAAAGAATTCACCTCATTGATGTAAGAAAGCCAGAACAACAGACAACAGGCTACAACACACTCCAAAGAATATAGGGCTCACTGTCATGCAACCCTCAACAAGAATTTCCTAACCCCCATAACCAGCCAATAAGTGCAGAAATATAAGGAAAAAATGTATAGCCTGCATGTACTCCATCATGCACTATAGAAGGGTTTTTTTTTTTTTCCCTATGGGAGGGCAGGGGAGGGGAGGAATTGTTTGGCTTATTCAAATTTTGTGGTTGAAATTTCGTCAAACTATATTAGTTTAGTTATTTATTTATTATATGTATTTTTATTTGATTTGGATATTGCTTTGCTGTTTATTAGAACTATATTTGTTTTATGAAATTTCATGTATATTATGATTCTCTTTCTTTATTGCATTCTTGTTTTTTTACTCTAATCATATGATCTTCTCATTATACATGACCATTTGTAGGCAATTTTATATTTTTGCCTACTTATGAAAGTTAAGGCAATGGAATTGATGCCTATAATACACTTTTAAAATATTCATTACAGTTATCACAAAATGTCTCAAACCTTAATATAGTCTTGGTGTAGCATTGCCTAAGACTAAAAATCATAAATGTCATGTTCAAGACTCAGATATTTATGTATTAAAGTTTATTAAGAAATCCCTATTTTCACACTTTAGATGCACTTCTATTTGTGTGAAATTTCTCCACTTTTCTGATCTAAGCAACTATATGTATTACTTGGCCATATTAGGAAAAGAGTTACTTCGTGATTAATGATGGAGAAAGATTGGGTGCATCTTAATAGGTAATGAAAATTATATTTAGAACCTATTGTGCTTAAAATATTCATTCTCAAATGTTTTGATAAATTTGGACTTTGAATGGTAAAATAGAACTACTGATGAATACATGAAAGCAGCATGGAATTTTGTGGACATGGCTAAAAGGAATGTAGGGTATCCAGAGAAGATTATTTGTCCTTGCAAAGATTGTCGAAACTTAAGTCACCATTGTATTGAGGTTGTGTATGAGCATTTGGTCATAAAGGGAATGGATGAAACTTATACTAATTGGTTTCATCATGGAGAACAACCAAATGTGAGTGATAAACCTGATATGGAAATGTTAGGCTCATACAATTTATTTAAAGCTGCATGTGCGCAAGATGACAATTATGAAAAATCTGTTGACGAAAGTGGGGATGAGGATTTTTTCAAATTACTTGAAGAGGCAGAAACCCCATTATATTTAGGTTGTGAAAAATACACCAAGTTGTCAGCAATTGTAGCTCTTTACAAGCTCAAAGCTGTAAATGAATGGTCTGATAATGCTTTAATAAACTTGGAGATATTACATGATATGTTACCAATAGGAAACGTCATTCAAGTCTCATACTACGTGAAAAAATTTGTCAAAGCATTTGATTTAGGGTATGAGAAGATTCATGCTTGTGTGAACGATTGCTGTTTGTTTAGAAAAGAGAATGCTGAAATGGAAAGTTGTCCAAAATGTGATTTTTCACGATGGAAGGTCGATCAACGCACCAATAAAATTAAAAAAGGTGTTCCTGCTAAAGTGCTAAGATATTTTCCTATAATCCCAAGGTTTAGGAGGATGTTTAGGTCATCACAAATGGCTGAAGATTTAAGGTGGCATTTTGCTCATAAAAGTGAAGATAACAAGATGCGACACCTAGTTGATTCTTGCTCATGGGACTTGGTTAATGATAAGTGGCCACTTTTTTCATCAGATCCTCGCAATCTTAGACTAGGTCTAGCTGCTGATGGTTTCAATCCATTTCGTAATTTGAGTTCTACGTACAGTTGTTGGCCCGTGATGCTAGTTGCATATAACTTCCCACCATGGTTATGTATGAAAAGAGAAAATGTTATGTTGACATTATTGATTCCAGGAAAAAAGCAACCAGGTAATGACATTGATGTATATTTACAACCGCTTATAGAAGACCTGCAAGAGTTGTGGAATAATGGGGTGAATATTTATGATGCTTTCACAAAAACTGTTTTCAATTTGAGGGCAATTTTATTGTGGACAATAAATGACTTTCCAGCATATGGAAATCTCTCTGGGTATACTACAAAGGGTAGAATAGCATGTCCTATATGTGGCAACAATACTTACTCACAGTGGCTAAAATTTAGTAGGAAGTTTGCATACATCGGCCATAGGTGCTTCCTTCTGCCATCTCACTCTTTTCGAAAGAAAAAAACTTGGTTTGATGGTAAGGAAGAAAAGAGAAGTAATCCAAAAATCATGACTGGCAACAACATTTGGGTTTCTATTAAAGAGATGAAGAATGATTACGGAAAAAGTGGAAAGAAGAAGCGAAAGCGAGATAATGAACCTGTTCAAATGTGGAAAAAGAGGTCAATTTTTTTTTGAATTACCTTATTGGAAGGTAATTGTTATTGACTATTTTGATATATCTTATTTATTTATTCTATATTTTTTTTGAGTTTTTGATAGTAGCAATTTTATGAGTATTTTTATAATTATTTCTCAGGAACTTACATTACGTCATAACTTAGATGTAATGCATATAGAGAAAAATGTTTGTGAGAGCATCATTGGCACCTTGTTGGATATCAATGGAAAATCAAAGGATGGTCTCAATGCTCGTAAGGATTTACAAGAAATGGGAATACGACACGACTTGCATCCAACAGACCATGGGACTAGAACATACCTCCCTCCAGCTGCACATACACTATCAAGGACTGAAAAGAAAATATTTTGCAAGAGGTTATTTGACCTAAAGTTACCCGATGGGTATAGCTCAAATATTGGGAATTGTATATCAATGGAGGAATGCAAGATTATAGGCCTCAAATCCCACGATTGTCATGTTTTGATGCAACAATTGTTGCATGTAGCTTTGAAAGGATTAATGCCGGAAGGACCAAGAAATGCCATAATTCGGTTGTGTTCATTCTTCAACAAAATATGTCAACGAGTCCTTGATAGAGAACAAATAGTCGCCTCGAAGAAGAAGTCATTGAAACCTTATGCATGTTTGAAAGGTTCTTTCCACCTTCATTCTTTGACATCATGATACATTTAACGATTCACATAGGACGAGAAGCACGATTATGTGGACCAGTCCAATACCATTGGATGTATCCCTTTGAAAGGTGAACACCTATTTTATGATTATTAAATATGACTATGTGTTAAGAAGTATCATTTTAATATGATGTTCATTTTTATGAAGATATATGAAGATACTCAAAGGATATGTTAGGAATCCTGCACGACCTGAAGGCTGCATCGTAGAATGCTATCTTGCAGATGAGTGCATGTCATTTTGTAATAAAAATATGAAGACAACTATTGAAGTAGATTATCAAGTAGGCCGCAATCAAGATTTTGATAATGATGTGATTCTTGAAGGTCGTCCAATTTCAGGTGGAACATCAATCACATTGAGTGATGAATTGTTGGAAACTGCACATCGTTGCGTGTTGTTCAATACAGCCATAGTGGAACCCTATTTGGAGTAAGTATGATAGAATTTCCAATGCATAATTTACTAGGTACCTGATATCAGTTGTAAACCACTTACATATTTTGTTTTCGATCAGGATGCATTTAGAGGACTTAAAGCAATCAAACAGGAGCCTTGGTCTTCAAAAAAATAAAAGCTTACTTTTGAAGCGACATGCTGAAAATTTCGCAACATGGTTAAAGGAAAAGGTTACATGTTATTTCAAATCTGTTTGTCTAGAAGAATATGATAACATAATATATGAATTTATTTCCTTATTTTTTAACAGATTCAGTTTCATACCCCATCAACTAATGAGTTGGACAATGATGAGGTGGACAAACTAAAATGGCTTGCATATGGTCCTAGAAAGTATGCAATGTCCTATAATGGATATATAATTAATGGGCAGCGATTCCACACAAAGGAAGCAGAGAAGTCAACTCAAAATAGTGGTGTTTCTATTGAAGCTAGCACCATGTGCAGAGCAAGTGCAAAGGACACTTCACAAGTTGTTGATGTCGTTGCATATTATGGTGTGATCAGAGATATAATTTTATTAGATTACCATACATTTCAACTTCCAATATTCAAGTGTGATTGGGCAAATATTGGACATGGTGTTAGATTTGAAGATGGTTTTACACTTGTTAATCTACCCGAAGATGAGAACCAATATGAGAGGGAGCCTTTTATATTGGCCTCACAAGCAAAACAAGTGTTTTATTCGAGAGAAACTGATTCATCGAATTGGTATGTTTTACTAAAGGCACCGCCAAGAGGTTATTATGAGTTGGAAATGTATGATGAGAATAAGGATATGTCTTTCAGGCCACAACACGTTTCATCACTTGATTTGAACATTGATGATGATAATGACGAAGGCAGTTTTGTGAGAGAAGATTGTGAGGGCATATTGGTGTGATTTGTGTGCTACTCTTGAAAAGATTGTAGTTTTTATCTCAAGTCTTTTTGAGTTTATAATGTTATTTTGAAATTTCTTTTTAAAGCACTAGTTTACATTCTAAATTTGTTTCAGAATTATTTATGGTGGTTTGAAACAAGATAAAAGAGTTTTAACTTATGATGAATGTATAATATTGCACTTTAAAAGTTTTTATTTAAATTTTTTTGGGAAATGATAGTATGTACAGGGTTTTTTTTGCTTGGTCATTTCTATCACTTTTGTAGCCTTTATGTATTTATAAGGTATACAACTCAATTCTTGTTTCAAGATACTTTCTTTATTTCAATTCATTTCTCTAACTAAGTTTGGAATTTGATGCTATGTTATTATTTTGTTGAATAGGTTGGTTACCATGGTTGCTACTTGTGAGGGGAGGTTACGTCTGAGGCAGACATCAAGTGAAGTCTCTCTTGAAGGACCATCCAACCTCTTGCCTCAAGATTCCCTAGAAACAATTGCAGTTCCTACAGAGGGTTCACAAAGTCTTAAACGAAAAAGGGGCCCAACCAAATTGAAAACAATTGCAGTGGATGGCGGAAGTCGAATTGAAATAGTGTACAATGACTTGGGTCAACCAATTGGTGATGGATCGGTCAAATTATCCTCCTTCTTAGGAGCTCTTGTTCGAGAGATTGTACCTGTAACACTTCCTGATTGGAGGAAACTTCCCTTGGGGATGGAAGAAGTCTTATGGAAATCTATTCAGGTGTAGTATACCAAACTTAAATATCTTTGCTTTGAACATAAAATAATCATAACATTAATGGTAATACAACTTGCAGGTAAGATTTAAGGTAGATGAAGAGTGGCAAAAAGATCATATATTTATGTCAATGGATGATCTTTGGAGGGCCTCCAAATCAAGATTAGTTACCAAAATAAGGAAAGCATCAAACGAAGAAGAAAGGCTTAAACTACGACCTGATAACATCAAATCAATTCATGAGTGGAAGGATTTCTTGAAGGAAAAGACAAGTGAAAAGTTTAAGGTAAGAAACTTCTGAAGTTGTCAATGCTATTTTATGAAGGCAACATATGATAAAGACATTCTATTGTTATCAACACTATTTTATAAAGGCAAATTGTATTTGTATCACTACTATTATGTTTCTCCACCTTTTTGTCATGTTTTGTTGCAAGGGGATCACTAATCATCATTGTTGATTGATGTTTCTTAGGGAGCATGCTGCTATTCCATTAAACATGATTGTCTATTTTACTATAATGTTGTATCAATTTCAATAAAATAGAATGTTTTCGTTGACCAAAAAAAAAAAAAAAAACTGAAATTGATTAATTGCTTTAGGCTAAAAGTGAGAAATTCAAAGCAATTAGAAGGAAACAACTCCCACATACATGCAGTCGCAAGGGATATGCACGGTTGACTGAGGACATGGTAACATTAAATTTTATTATAAATTTTATTTAGTTCTGTTTGTATTTTTTTATAGTATGAATCTTTTGTTTCCCCCCTAAAAAAACAAGGGTGCAACCTCCTCATCTCTATCTAGAGTTCCTGTCTGGATTCAGGCACATACCAAAAAGAGTGGTGAACCCATAAACACAACTGTTGCTGAAACTATTGTAAGAACATTTCTCTATTTAATAATTTTTATTTTTTATTTTTTTATAATATATCTTGATATTCATATTGGTCATCCTTATCTACTCTGGCATAATAATAATATTATTTTTTTTTCAGGATAAATTGAAAGAAGTTGAACTTGATGATCCAGTATCATCATCTATTCTTAAGGTAAAACAAGATGCTCTTTCAAAAATACTTGGTCGTGAGAATCGCGGGCGAATAAGAGGGCTTGGCAAAGGAGTTACTCTTACTAAATTATGTGAACTCTCGCAAATGGATAGTTTTAAAACTCAGGAAAAAGAAGAAGCTACTCAATTGAAAGAAAGAGTGGCACATTTGGAGAGCGTAGTTAGTCATCTACTGAGAAACGAGGCAAGTAGTTTTACGCATTTATTAAATTTACTTATATAGGTTTCAAATTTTTTAACATAATTACATTATTGTCTTTTATTTTTTGGTGTCAGAAGCAAGCAAGCGAGGAAGGATCAACAAGACCTATAGTTTCTCCCTCGGTAAAAAATATTATTTACATTCCATTTTACATGAAAGTAGTGTGCGCACATGCACACACATACATTTCCATTCTATGAGTATATTTATATGTAGAGATCAACTTCAGAATACCACTTAAGGGGTTTGGGTTTTCACTATTCAAAGGATACTACATGAATTAGAAATAATTAGCTAGAATGTGAGGGGTTCAAACACCCCAGATAAGATGATGGTGGTCATAGCTCCCCTTAATGATTGGAAGGTTGATCATATTACAATTACTTTAATGTTTTGGAAAATGTAAGGGGACCGTTTCTATAATATAATTTAAACAGCTTGAGTAATGTTACTTCAATAAGTTGTTTACTAATACCAAGTAAAAATAAGAAGTTAGGGAAAAAAATACATACAGGCAAATAAACATAGAATTTACATAATAGAAATGTTCTCTTTACTAGCAAATGCGAGTGTCTTCTTCTTCAAACATCATACAAAATTAGAGGATACAAATGTCTATATTGGGTATAGGTGTTCGACACATATCCCCATGTTTACCCTTGTCATATCCAAAGGGACACAAGTACAATGGGAGAAGTAGAAAAGTCTCATGTAACACATCTTATGAGTATTGATTTAGACAATTAAAATTCTTGGTTGACTCATCATTATTGTGTATATATATAGAGAAAGAGGGGAGCTAACAACCATATATGACTGACAGTTTCTCTTGTTTGTCATTGCCTTGTTACTAAAATGTCAGAACACTAACACCCCCAACAAGAAATGCAAGTTGCTGGATTGGATGGGGTCAGGGGAAGTAGTTGCTGAAGGGCGTTGGTCTTCAAGTGATCCGAAACAACTTGTCCATCACATTCCTATTGGACCTAATGCCATGAGAGTATGGGTAGATCTCGCAAGAGAAGCTGGAGCATATTTATGGAGGCCTACTGCTGACATGACTTACATTGAAGACGCTGTGGGTACTACAGTTGCATGGCCAGCTGACAAAGTTGTTATGGGGCAGTGATCACTTCTACAGGTTGGTAATTTTTTAAAAGATTACAAATATTACTCTTCATGAACAATTTAAATCTTATTATATTTGTTTTTATTTATTCCACTGCGAGAAATGTATTTGCAGAAAATGTAGAAATGTTTTTTTCTTTTTTATGAATAGACGGGACAGCATTGTTAGCTTCTGTCATTGTTTTAACTCTAGAATCCTGAGAGCCTGAGAGAGAGAACAAGAACAAAGTTCACCAACACAATATAAAGGAGTTAGTAGAGAACAAAACTCAACTTTATGTTATATTATATATAATTTAAAAGTCCACAAGATTTGTTACTCATAAAAAAAACTCCATTGTGTTTTTGTTTGGACCATGAACAAAGATTGCTACTTAGATCCCAATCGAGGGGACATGAACCCTCTTGCTAAAGCAGTTGTTTTGATTTCCTCTTCTACAGATCGATATGACATTAACACAAAGATGACCTTCGAAAAGTGATAACTGTTGAAGATAACCCCCTTAGAATGAAGTTAATCCCATTGAAACTCTTACATAAATCTTTCTTTATTTTATTTTATTGTATGACTAATACAGATAATTTCAGTTATTGTGTAATAACTGCTTGCTCCTAATGCAAGCATCCCTAAAAGTGGATTTGAGTTTGAGCACAGGCACTTTGTGTAAATAATGGCAATGATTTGGTGAATGTCCAATCTCACTCCTCCTAACACCCACAATGTGAGGAATTTAATTCACAATATATATATATATATATATGTATGAGGATCAGCTAGTGAAGTTAGACAAGAAGGGTAATACAAGGAAGAGGATGAGCAGAGGTTTACATAACTAAAAAAAAAAAAAAATCTATGTAAAACTAGTTAGAGTACACCGTGGATAGATGCCATACCATACCATACAATACCAGACAAGACAACACATTTTTCATGTTGCTATTATTTAGAACCAAGTGATAAAAAGGATCCTTCCTTTTGTTGGAAATCCAAAGCTAAAGGGAAAATCCATAAATTAATATGATCCAAGTTCATAAAATTGAAATTCAATCTTGTAAGACAGCATTTCTTAATAAAGAAACAATTCACGAGTTAATAAAAATAATAATAATTAATGAAGAAGATCAAAGTCCCAACTTGGGGTAATCCAAGGAGATGGGAGGATGGAAAAAGTTGGGGGTGGGGTTGGATGGAGTGGCGGTTTGCCTGCTCTGTTTTGAAATCTGGCCTGTTGCTGAGTGTATGTTATCCAGCCTTGCTGCTGTTTTGTGTGTTTTGCCCTGCTCAGTTATGATCTGTTCTATGGTTTTTAGTTAGTGCTATGCAATCCATAGTGACTTCTACTATATTAAGATGGTGTGGTGTCTATTCCAAGTGGTGTTTCTATGTTTCTTGGGAGTGCAACTGCAATGGGTTTAGTTCCGGGAGTGCAACTGGCTGCTGGTGTAATGTCACCTGCTGGGTTGTTTTGATCTGAGTATGCAAGCTGCTGGTGTTCAGTCCTTAGGCATAAGCTGGGATCTGCACTAATGGTGCTGGTTTAATTACTGCTGCTATCCTAATGGATGCTGGTGTTTTTAGCTGGTTTGTTGGTGCATCACCTCATCATCCATTTCCTTGTTCCCTTTGGCAAAAGCTGATCTATGCAGAGGGGAGTTTGTTGTCTGATGGTATGATGCTGGTGCATGGGTCTGGTCTGCTGGTGCATGGGTCTGGTCTGCTGGTGTTTTTGGTCTTGTTCTTCTTGGCATCAGCTGATCTAATGCAGAGGGGAGTTTTGTTGGTGGTCTGCTGGTCTGATGCTTAGGGGAGCACAGCATGTTGGTGGACTGTTTTTGGTGCTTTGGATTTTTTGTGTTTTTTATGGTTGTTCTCTTTTCAACCTTGGGGTGTGCTGGCAAATGATTGGGCTTTCCTCGGGGTGCCAACCTAGTTGGGATCGTGCGGATTGTTTTGATGCCTTTTGCACTCCCTTTTCCTTTTTTGATGTAATTCCTATTTGGCAATTTTCATCAATAAAAGGTTATCTTGCTGTTCAAAAAAAAAAAAGGTTAAGTAGAGGAGGAGGTTGAAATGCCAGAAACGAGAGCTAGCTAAATTCGAGAATTGAAAGGCTAATTCATTTCATATAAATTGAAAGGCTGCAATGGATGACAAATATATATGGATAACAAGTGGTTGAGGTAGGCACGGGACAACCAACCATCTATATAAGATACAATGGCGTTATGTATATCTTCATGGATTTGTGAGGCCTTCCTCTTGATTTTAGTCAGTTTACTTATAGTTGGTGTTGAATTGATACATTTGTATATTGTATTGCTTAAAAAATTGCCAATTGGCAGAATGTTCGTGATTTTGGTAGTTGAAGCATTCTATTCTATTCTTTTCTTGGTCTTCTTTTGAACTGGACTTTGTGCGATGTATATCAGTTGTTGAAAACTCTTGTTAGATACAAACAATATTAAGAGTTTTTAAGAAGAGTAATGTATTTATGCAGGCTATAGTTTGGTTACAATATCGTTACACTTATCATCTTCTTCTTCCTTCGTTGCTATGTTTTTTAACTGCATAGATTGGAATTTTGAAGATTAGATTAGGATAATTGATTAGGGGGTTATAAATGGCTGATTAAACTCTACATGCTCATTCCACAGGCACAAGTTTTTGTCACTGATTGGTCTTACAGGTTATGCACATCGATTTTATTTATTTTTCTGGTCCAATGGTGGTAAGCTACATAAGTTATTTCAAACCATGAAAGTTGCCCTGTTTGGTTATTTTAGGAATTTGTGTGATGTTATTCATTTTGGCAGAAATAATGTACATAAATTGAATATTTTAAAGTTAGGAAGGAAGTATTTTTAGCTTTTTACTTTTTAGTAAGTTTCAAGCAAGAAAAAATGGAAAAAGGAAGCTGCACTCTATTACACCCAACATAAAAGGTAGAAGGCAATATTCAATTGCAAGTATCTGGGAGAAGACTTTCTTGTCTAAGCTACTTGACACCTTCCATCATGTCCATTATGTGTGGTGTACAATTGTGATAATTTTAAAAGGGGCCGGCTTACCTCTAGTCTCAGATAAGGTTGGAGGGTACTGTTGGGTCTATGAGGGTTCATCACAGGTTCCTTTTCGATAATTTGAACTGTTTAATATGTAAAATTCGTTGGCATTATATCATGCAAGGAAAATAGGAAAGACGGACTATATCCCATGTAGAATTAACTAGATTATAAACCTAGGTAGATATCAGAACTAAATGTAGCTCAATGGTCTATAATAGTAAAGAAGTTCTAATCTCTGCTTTGTTGCTTTTTTGCTTTTGTTTTGATATAATTATATTTTTATTTTTCCTTTTTAATGATATACAGTATTGTTAAACTGATTATACTTATTGTGACGTGTTGATTATTGTTTTACAGTTATTAGGTTTGGAAAGAAGATGGAACCAATAGAAGTCAGCTTGGAAGTTTGTGGGTGCAGAAAAAGGAATTTGAATGTGTTATTGTCTTGTACATACCAACATTATGACTTTAAGTTTTAGTTTTTATTTTTATTTTTTTGAACATAGTGACAGATTGTGTTTTGGTACTTTATTAAGACAATGTTATGACGATTTTATTATTTCTTGAAATTTGTGGTGATAAGTTATTTTTCAATGATGATATTGTTTTGTATGTGATGGATGAAAATGTGTTTGTTGCATTTACAGAATTTAGGTTTCCAATATTGGTGTTGGAATGGATTTTTATTATATTTATAAATACTATATGATAGCATTTAAAATTGCTATCATAATGAGGTGTTTGTAGCATTTAAAAAATGTTATCATGCTTTATTATAACATTCTTAGTTAGTTATGATATGGTAAATTGTAACATTACTAGATTGCTATAAAAACAATTTTATAGCATTAACAAAATGTTATCCTTTGGTATTTGTAGTAACTTTTAGCTATTTCATAGCATTAAAAAATTGTTATAATATATTTACGATAGCGTTCAACGATAACATTCGATAAATGTTATTAAAAATGATACACTTTTAATAACATGGGCAAACATAGCATTCGAACGAATGCTATTGCTTACTTTTGATAGCATTCATCGAATGCTATAAAATGTGTTTTTTGTTGTAGTGAAAGACGAAGCTTAATTAGAGGTTGGAGACAAAGTCTACATGTCAAGCACCCGCAAGACGAGTAAAGCATTTTTGTTAAACCGCTGTGAGTATTTCTCCTTTTGGTATTTTGCTTTCATAACTTAGTGCGCAAAGTCAGAACTTTTTGTGTGTGTGTGGGTAGTGTATGCATGGGCGCCGTTCTTGTCGCCCTGAATTGTGGAGTTTGGACCTTGAAACTAGAAAGGACTCTAAGGAGACTTAAGGCCTCTGCCCGTGTTCCTAGGCTTGAGTATTCATATTTATACATTGAGCCATTAGAGATGGCAGATCCAAATGTCCCGAATGTGCCTAACCGGACCCTTAAGAATTATTTCACACACACTGCATATACATCACCATCATGCATCCAATTTCCCAACACCACTGTTGCTCATTATGAGATTAAGTCCAGCACCATACAAATGCTTCCATCATTCCATGGACTAACTTATGATGATCCTTACAAACATTTGAATGAATTTTCTGGAAATTTGCTCGACAGTGAGGATCCAGAATTTCACAAATGAGGCCTTAATGTTGTGATTGTTTCCATTCTCATTAAAGGATAAGGCCAAACACTAGTTGAATTCCTTACCTGGCAATTCAATCACAACTTGGGACCAATTACAGCAACGGTTCTTGGAGAAATACTTTCCCATAGGTAAAACCAACCAACTTAAGCGAGCCATCACAAACTTTGCTCAAATGGATGGCGAGCAATTCCATGAGACGTGGGAAAGATTTCGAGACCTTCTCCAACAGTGTCCCTACCACCAAGTGTCTGATTGGCAACTTGTTCAAACATTTTATTATGGCTTAACTGAGCAGCACCGCCAAATGGTGGACTCATCTTGTGGTGGGACATTCATGTCCAAAAATGATGCTGAGGCATGGCAATTGTTTGAGAACCTAAGTGATAATTCCCTTCACCATGCGTCCACAGCCCGGCAAGTCCGACAACTAATAGTTGGAGCCCTGAAAAGATGGGGCATTTATGAGGTCGGGCAAAACCTAGAGTTAGCCAAACAAGTAGAGGCACTGTCCCACAAAATTGACCAATTATTAGCTGCGGGACATGCCCCTACCCAGCAAGATCAGCCACAATTTCACGAGGCATGTGTTATTTGTGCGAGCCCTGCTCATGACTTGAGTGAGTGCCCTTCGGCATCACAATTTCCGGAGTTAGTCCAAGAGCATGTGAATGCGGCTCAAGGATTCTCCAACCCAGGTAATGATCCTTACTCCAACACATACAATCGGGGATGGAGAAATCACTCCAATTTTTCATGAAGACCCCCTTCACAAGGCACTTTTTACAATCCTCCACCACCAAGGCAGAATTTTAATAATTTTGCTAACCAATCATCTTACCAACCACTGCAACCTTATAGACCCCCACAACCGTACCGACAAGCACAACCCTCGCCTGTTCCTTAGGGAAACCCTGCCTTTGAGACTCAAGAGTTGGAAGTTCTCACAGAACTTAAGGGGTTAGCACTGGTAGTTCACTCCCATATTCACTCTATTGCCAAGCTAGAGGCCCAATTGGGTCAAATGGCTAACAACATGAATCGGAGAGAGGAGGGAAAATTACCAAGTCAAACTATGGCCAACCCTAAGGAACAATACGAGGCAGAGAGTTCGAGTGGGAATGGAAAGCCCCATGAGCAAGTGCAAGCAGTGATTACTTTAAGAAGTGGGAGGGAGTTAGAGCCTCAGTCAGTTACGTCTGATATAATTAGAGCTAAGAAGAGTGACTACGGTGGTACACCCAATGAGAGCAAGGGTGAGGGGGAAACACTTAAGAGGGATGACTTAGTCCCTAGCACTTCACATGAGCCCAAGGCACCATATGTGCCTAAGGCACCCTTTCCCCAATGCCTTGATACACCGTCCCCTTTTAATAAGAAGGCTGCATCTATGGAAGCAATGATGGAGGTCTTTAAACAGGTAAAAATCAACCTCCCCCTATTGGAGGCGATTAAGCAAGTACCCTCCTATGCCAAATTTCTGAAGGACCTTTGTACGCAAAAGCGTAAATTTAGAACACACATGTCCCAAAAGGTCCTACTCACGGAGCAAGTAAGCTCCATCTTGTTGAATGACACACCTCCTAAGCTTAAGGACCCGGGTGCCCCAACCATTGCATGCATTATAGGGGACCATTTCATTGATAGGGCCTTATTAGATTTTGGGGCTAGTGTCAATTTGTTGCCGTACTCTGTGTACGAGGAATTTGGGCTTGATGAGTTGAAGCCCACTACTGTTACTCTTTAGTTGGCTGATTGGTCCCTTAAAGTGCCACGAGGCATGATTGAGGATGTGCTAGTAAAGGTTGATAGGTTTTACTCCCTGTTGACTTTTTGGTGTTAGATATGGAACCAGTAGCTAGTTCTAGGAAACAAATCCCGGTGATCTTAGGTCGACCTTTCTTGGCTACGGCCAATACATGCATTAATTGTCATACCGAGGTGATGGAAGTTTCATTTGGTAACATGCAAGTGAAACTTAATGTTTTCCAAGCATCCCAACAACCCTATGAGAGAGAGGAGTGCTTATTTGTGGATGTTGTGGATGAGGTTGTGGAGGAAGTTTTGCCCTCCATTCTTGTAGAGGACCCTTTAGAGGCTTGTCTAGCTCATTTTGGGTTTGAAAATTTTAATATTGATGGGATCTGTTAACCACCAACTGGTTTTGATCATAAACTCTGACTGTCTGAAAGTATATGTAATCCGTATGACTGCTGTCGTGTTGACATGTGCTAAGACTGAATCTGTGAGGACTGGAACTGATAAATGGTAAATGAATGGTTACTACAGAACTTTGCCTACTGCTATGGGAGTAATGTACAAAAATCGCCTTATGTCCCCAATAACTCCCGAATGAACTGGACTGACTGTGATGGATTACTGAACAGAGAACCAAATTGAATAAAGACCGAATGAATGACTTTGTAGTAAATGACTCGAAACTCTGTAATTTAACGGGGAAATTACTTATGAAATGGAGACCAGTGCAAATCTCTAACCCCGATAAGCACTTGATATAAGTGGTGTGAATACTACTATACTATTATCAGATTGTTATCATATCGACATCAAGTTAATGTATCACTATCTGTCATCATATCGCATCTGCATCGACATTGCTCTTGTATTGTATTGTTACTACCATTTATCGTATTGTCACTTTGCTTTATCGCTATGTACTACTTGTACAATCAGATTCATGTTCGAGTCACGAAATAAGTTTTGTTTCCAAATGCTATATCGATATCTTGAATGGTTGTTCGATTTGGTATGTATTTGTGACTCTTGGTATTATGTATTATATGTTAGTCGCCCAGACGGTAGTTCCTTTATGGAACTTATACCGCTACACACTCGTTATCCGCATCGAGGCCTCGTCATAGGGGCTCACTCGACCGTTTCTGCTCGTCATATCGGATTCGGATTCCTTTACTGAATCGGGTTTTTCATAACCGCTACATAATCAGATTCTGCTCCATAATCAGATTCGCTCAGATCAGAATCGTTGATCAGACTGCTGCATTGTTCATGTTCTGTATCTGCTCTAGTAGTGCTAATGAATGCACCGCATATGCTTAATGCAAGAATATGGAAATGAACATGTAACCGAAACTGTCCTTGACTGAAATCTGACTGTGCAAAAACAAAATTTTTGATACGGTCCCCAATCCTTATACGTGATTTCTGATTACATCGCGTGCATTGCTAAGATTGAGATTGGGCCATGAACCGTTTATGAATATGATTATACTTCATTATAAAGTGAAAGTTGCCTTATGATAGGCATCATCTCGCTAGTATTATGTTGATTCGAGTTTGGAGGACCAAACTCTTTATAAGGAGGGAAGACTGTAACAACCCTTATACTGATTACCGAGTAATTACTGAATTAACCACTGATTACCGTTAACTGAGACTGATAATAACTAATAACTGGAATGAATTAAATTATCGAATCGATCGACGGAAATTTGAGGTCAATCGATCGACCGTATTCTGCTCAATCGCATGTTTATCTGTTTGACCGTCCGATTATCTGCTCATGGTTACATGTTTAAACGGCTAATTGAAGGCCTTATCGTGCCGAACTGAAAATTGTTTAGTGATTTATGATCATCGTAATTTATGTGATTTAATGGTATAATTATCTCGAAAATTGATTAGGAATGATTAAATTAGATTAAAAAGTTAATTGCAAACTTGGCCATAATTACCAAATTGCCATGTTGAGTGGATATTTTGTTTAATCACTTATATTGAGCCTTTATGCACTAAATCAAAAATTTCTTCTCCCACTCCTTGCACTCAACCGATTCTAGAGAGAGAGAGGAGGACTTGAGTGAATTCTTCTTGTATGTTTAGAAATTGAGGGAGATTTTGGCTACACTTTGGGGAACTTGAAGAATTGAAGTGTGTATTGGCAAATTGAACCTCAAGATTAGTAATTAAGGAACCTAGGTATGAATTTCATCCTCTTGATTGTGCCTTTAAGTGGATTCATGCATGGTTCATGTTTAATTGAAAAGCTAAGACTTGATTGAGTTCAAATATGTTGGATTATAGTATATATCATGCATGCATGTTTGAATTAATGAGTTTTGAGTTGGATTCATGGTAGAATTGTACATGCATGCTCATGTTTAAGCTTAAGTCCATGTTTTCAACTTGTTTTTGGAACAATTGGCTCTCTAGAGCATCAAATTGGAGCTTTGAAATGATTTGAATCCATGCTTGTTTGCATGTTCTTCATGTTCATGAAATGGGTTTGAAACTTGACTTTAATTGACTCCCCATTGGGCTTTGAAATCTCAAATTGAGCTTTAAAACTTGTTGTATATTGAGTTTAAATGTGTTTTCCAGAATTTGGGCCCAGGAGGGCGAGTATAGGGTGGTAGGAAGCTTGGTGCGAGGTTGGAAGGCAAATCTGGAAATTCCAGATTTGGCTTCTTCGCTCGAGCGAAGGATTCCTCGCTCGAGCGACCAACGCTATTTCTGAGCCACGCTCGAGCGAAAGATTGGTGGCTCGAGCGTAAAATCGAGCATCCAAAGATTTTTATCGTTTCATCGCATCGCCGGCGAAGGATTGTTCGCCGAAAGCATTTGATTTTGCAAACTCGCTCGCGAAGGAAGGCTCGCCGGCGAGGCCCCTGCCAAAGAACTTTTGAAAAATGCCTTCCAACCGTATTTTTGCATCCTCATCGCATCCTAGGCATTCTTAGGCCTAGTTTAAGACATCTTAATGAGGATTTAGATGTAGAACACACCAAGGCAAATTAGGGACTAAGTTATCATCTTTCCCAACTGTAGCTTAGTGTGTCTTCAATCTGTTTACTGTGTAGGGTTGGCTTACCGAGGAGACGCTCTAGCTTACTGTAGCCCAGAATGCTGTGAGTAACAGATGTGTAAAGATATGTTCAAAATGGTTATCTTTTGAATATCATTTACCAATCAACTGCATCGAATCGATATTATTTCTTGAATGAATGTATGTCCTATTTCGAATCAGACAGGCATCCTTAGCACCTACTGTTATTGACTGTTACAGAGCTCTGTCGGTTTCCTTGTGGAACCATACTGGTTACTGAATGATTGGCCATCATTATTGTTGGGTCTGTTAAGGCCCGGTCCTTTTGGACCTACTGTTTATAGGCTAATGGATGTACCACATATGACTGATTGATTGAAATACTGATTGACTGAAATACTGTATAATGAATTGATTTCATTACTGTAAGGGACATTCATTCATAACCTCTTTACACGTTATGTTATTCACTGGGCTTTAGCTCACTGCTCATATATATATATATATATGTAGGTGCTCAGCCGCATCAAGCTAGAGCGTGGGTTAGTCCCCGCTTTGTCAAGCCACCAATGTGCCTCACCGCGAGGTTCCGAGACGCCATGCCATGGCTTGGGGTGTTTTGTGTCCCCACTAGTCTCCTCTTGTTTTTGTATCATAGACCGTTCTTGTCTTTGCATCTTCGTAATGTTAATAGGGATTAGGTCCTCAGATTGAATGTTTGTAACTGATTGTATAGACTGAACTGTTCTGAACGAATGAATGCATGAAAAATCTTTTTAGCATACAGATTAACACAGCTCTATGGACACTAGTTTTACTGTTTTGGCTTCCGCCAGTTCGAACTCAGATTTATCAGATATCGATTGGTGCCTTTGGTAATCTTGACATCGCTGCGATTCTGATGCTAAACCCATAGGGCCGGGTTTGGGTCGTGACAGAGTGGTATCAGAGCGATACTTAATCACGAGTTATACCGCACACACGTGTCCAAATGAGCTATAGGATGTCCTAGAAGAGAAATTAGGCATTGCATGAGCATGAAAAGTGTGTGTGACAATGACGTGATCAATACATGCCAATGTGATAAACTGCTTAAGTATGCAATCTTATGTTTATGATTACCGCATCGCCTATGTGAATGAAACAAAACCTATATGCATACTTAATGAAATTGAGTGGAATAATGTGTGAAGTTAATGTTAATATCGACTATGGAAAATCTATGTAAAGGAAATGAACGTGAAAGTGAAGGGTTATGTGATCATGCCGAATCGAAATGAAAATGTACACACGCCTCGATATGAAATGAAATGCAAAATCTATAAGAACCTTTCCTATATTGATAATCACCCGCTTGTGTGTAAACAAGGGAAAGGGTGAGGATTGTGAACGGACTGAAACTTCTAATCTGAGGATTTAGAGGCTAGAATGAATGATTGAGGCCTTAATCGAAAATTCGAGAGAATAAAGGCCGACATACGTGCCTGAATCAACTGACTATGATCTGATATTACTGATACAGAAACCCAATAAACTGAAACCGCCGGAATTTCTGGGAGGTAAATTTAACTATCAAAACTGAGACTTGGGTTTAGAAACTGAGAAAATCGTGAAGTTCTTCAAGAAATGCTTTCCCAATACATCCGAAATAGGAAAGTACCGAGTTCCGAACAACTTGAGTAAGGTAATACAACGTGATCGATATGAGGTAAAATTTACCTTTCTAGTTGATAGGCACCCCACCGATAGATACGCTACAAAAGACTAGAAAAGAACTGAAGGTGGGTGTGACCTAGATGTGTTTGACTGAATCGACGTTTTAAAACCGTCAAAGTGTGTAAATGTCCTGGATAGAGTATTGATGTCTGAGACAACATAGCATTATTGAAATATCCAAACCAACATCGTTGATCAATCCAAAGAATGAAATGAAAGTGAAAATGACCGTAATTGAATGACCTCCGTGAATGGAAAATCCCGGACTAGCTTTGACCAATGAAGGTTGAAAAAGCAATATGAACAATGATATACCTATCCGCACTATATGTGGGAAATATTATTGGGCTACACCGCCTATCCAAAACTTAGTCTAGGCATGGATAGGGAGAACACCCGCCTAAATCTTACCCACGAACTGAGTTTAGATAGAAAGCACGGAACACTGAAATGACTGACACGGGTATTACCTTGATTATATGTAATTGCTTGTACGAACGATTGTGTGAGGTTTGTATACTCCGTAATTTGGTATAGACTGTGGACATATTGACTGAACTACTTGAGCTACTGGAATTATGAACTATATACTATGAGAACTGTTAGGACTTGTGAACAGCGAGAACTTGTTGCGTTAGGTCCTTGTATCGCATTGCAACAACTGATTGTGAACTGTCAAATGTGGCCTTTTGAACTGTTGAATATGGGAATACCGTATGATTGACTGTGATTTGATAAATTTGTACGACCAGGGTTTGTACTGAACTGCTACGTATTGACGGACATTATTGAATGAACGAACCCTTGAACTCGAATTATACATGCGTATGCTAAATTGAACTATGAGAATATCTGGAAATCGAGGAAGTTGTTGATCCATAAAATATGTGGAATGTTAAACCATAGAGTCTCATGCCTTTATAGAATGACCTTGAAAGTCTGATTAGAATCACGTTCGGCCAACGTTGCTCAATCGAATTTCAGGTAAATTCCATGGAATGAATAGGATACTCTACCGGTTCCTTAATCGTGTGTGAGACTATCGACATCGAGAACCCATATTGACATGTCAAGATGAACTTCTACCTATAAATTGTGAGCGAATGCCTACATGAAATCGATTTTGGAACTCACGCCAGATATAAATGTTCCCATGCCTCGTAATACCGTTAAGACTGTGAAGAATAGACGTGGATAATGAATCTCTTGAAATTCATCGTTGATGCGAACTATATGTACAACATCAGAAAATCACATGTTAACGACACGATATTATGAAGATTGCTTATGTACATATCTGCTACCTTTGCTTAAGGATGTTATTGACCGCATAGACGTATGACTTGTTACCTTAATTATTGTATCCGTGAACTAATTTGTATTGTACATCGAACTTGTGAAACTCAGATTGGGATCATAGTGAATTCTCAATATGCACATACATGACCGTATTTGCTCGTAATGATTAATAAATTGGTTTGATAAGTTAACCGCTGGGCCTATGACTCGAATCGCATGACGAAATAAAGACCCCAACCGATAAACTCTAGACGTGAATTGTGATCAGAGAAAATTGACATGACTGCTTGAGTAAACTCGCGAGCCTATGCGTTAGTGATCAGACGACCGATCCGAACCCTCGTAGGAAACTCACTATTATGGGTCACCGAGAACCTTGGGTGATGTATTATCAGATACCATATACCTTTATGGAAGATTCATTGGGAAATTGCTATATTGATCGTGATGCTTACCTCTCGATATGAATAATCGCATACCAGACATTTATTCAGAACTTATTGGGAGGAACACATTGTATATGACCTGCATCGCTTGATATGAACTGTAATGGTACGGACTCGATATGAGTTTAACAATCGATGAACTCGCACTAATTGTGAAACTACCGACTATGTACCGCGATGTCCGTAGTGTGAACTAATGTGCCTCATCTCGAAATGATAGGAATAGAACCGTTATCCGATCCGATCCGATAGAACGGGTTAATGAAACCCTTTTGGGTAAACCGATGGAACTTATGTCCGATGCTTGCGCTTCAACTTTTACTTGATATGATTGGACAGACTTGCATCCTAAATGACCTAGTCGAACTTTCATCGAATTGATTTGAGAAAACTCTTATTGATAACTATTACCTTATTGCTTGTAACGTAGGGAAAATCGGGTACATGCCATATGATTACTTACCCGAATACCGCTTTTGACTAAGAACCGGTTTGACTAGGAAATGACTGCTTGGTGATTATCAGATTTCAAAATTGATGGGATCTGTTAACCACCAACTGGTTTTGATAATAAACTCGATCGTCTCGAAAGTATATGTAATCCGATGATCGCCGTCGTGTTGACATGTGCTAAGATCAATCTGTGAGGATCGAACCGATAAATGGTAAATGAATGGTTACTACGTAACTTTGCCATCAAGCTATGGGAGTAATGTACAAAAATCGCCTTTATGTCCCGAATAACTCCCGAATGAACTGGACAGACTGTGATGGATTACTGAACAGAGAACCAAATTGAATAAAGATCGAATGAATGACTTTGTAATAAATGACTCGAAACTCTGTAATTTAACGGGGAAATTACTTATGAAATGGAGACCAAGGCAAATCTCTAACCCCGATAAGCACTTGATATAAGTGGTGTGAATACTACTATACTATTATCGCATCATATCAGATTGTTATCAAGTATCGACATCATTAATGTATCACTATCGCATCTTTATCGCTACTGCATCGACATTGCTATCAGATTGTATTGTTACTACTCATATCGTATTGTCACCGTGGTTGCATCGCTATGTACTACTGCATAACCAGATTCATGTTCGGAGTCACGAAATAAGTTTTGTTTCCGAAATGCTATATACTGTATACTGAATGGTTGTTCGATTTCTGGTATGTATTTGTGACTCTTGGTATTATGTATTATATGTTAGTCGCCTGCAGATCGGTAGTTCCTTTATGGAACTTATACCGCCTACACTCGTTATCCGCATCGAGGCCTCGCCATAGGGCTCACCGTGACCGTTTCGCTCATATCTTGATTCGGATTCCTTTACTGATCGGGTTTTTCATAACCGCCACATAATCAGATTGCTCCATAATCAGACCGCTCAGATCAGAATCGCTTCGATCAGACTGTTCTGCATTGTACATGTTCTGTATCTGCTCTAGTAGTGCTAATGAATGCACCGCATATGCTTAATGCAAGAATATGGAAATGAACATGTAACCGAAACTGTCCTTGACTGAAATCTGACTGTGCAAAAACAAAATTTTTGATATGGTCCCCAATCCTTATACGTGATTTCTGATTCTGTTCTGTGCATTGCTAAGATTGAGATTGGGCCATGAACCTGTTTATGAATATGATTATACTTCTGTTATAAAGTGAAAGTTGCCTTATGATAGGCATCATCTCTGTTGTATTATGTTGATTCGAGTTTGGAGGACCAAACTCTTTATAAGGAGGGAAGACTGTAACAACCCTTATACTGATTACCGAGTAATTACTGAATTAACCACTGATTACCGTTAACTGAGACTGATAATAACTAATAACTGGAATGAATTAAATTACTGAACTGACTGACGGAAATTTGAGGCTGAATCGATTGACCGTATCTGTTCAACTGCATGTTTATCTGTTTGACCGTCCGATTATCTGTTCATGGTTACATGTTTAAACGGCTAATTGAAGGCCTTATCGGCCACGAATCCGAAAATTGTTTAGTGATTTATGATCATCGTAATTTATGTGATTTAATGGTATAATTATCTAAAAATTGATTAGGAATGATTAAATTAGATTAAAACGAGTTAATTGCAAACTTGGCCATAATTACCAAATTGCCATGTTGAGTGGATCTTTTGTTTAATCACTTATATTGAGCCTTTATGCACTAAATCAAACATTTCTTCTCCCATTCCTTGCACTCAACCGATTCTAGAGAGAGAGAGTGAGGACTTGAGTGAATTCTTCTTGTATGTTTAGAAATTGAGGAGATTTTGGCTACACTTTGGGGAACTTGAAGAATTGAAGTGTGTATTGGCAAATTGAACCTCAAGATTAGTAATTATGAACCTAGGTATGAATTTCATCCTCTTGATTGTGCCTTTAAGTGGATTCATGCATGGTTCATGTTTAATTGAAAAGCTAAGACTTGATTGAGTTCAAATATGTTGGATTATAGTATATATCATGCATGCATGTTTGAATTAATGAGTTTTGAGTTGGATTCATGGTAGAATTGTACATGCATGCTCATGTTTAAGCTTAAGTCCATGTTTTCAACTTGTTTTTGGAACAATTGGCTCTCTAGAGCATCAAATTGGAGCTTTGAAATGATTTGAATCCATGCTTGTTTGCATGTTCTTCATGTTCATGAAATGGGTTTGAAACTTGACTTTAATTGACTCTATTGGGCTTTGAAATCTCAAATTGAGCTTTAAAACTTGTTGTATATTGAGTTTAAATGTGTTTTCCGAATTTGGGCCCAAGAGGTCGAGTATAGAGTGGTAGGAAGCTTGGTTCGAAGTTGAAGGCAACTGAAATTCCAGATTTGGCTTCTTCGCCGAGCGAAGGATTCTCGCCGAGCGACCAACGCTACTCGAGCCACGCTCGAGCGAAAGATTGGTGGCTCGAGCGTAAAAATCGAGCATCCAGTACCTTTACTGTTTCATCAGACCGCTCGAGCGAAGGATTGGTCGGTCGGGCGAAGCATTTGATTTTGCAAACTCGCCCGAGCGAAGGAAGGCTCGCCGGCGAGGCCCCTGCCAAAGAACTTTTGAAAAATGCCTTCCAACTGTATTTTTGCATCCTCATCGCATCCTAGGCATTCTTAGGCCTAGTTTATGACATCTTAATGAGGATTTAGATGTAGAACACACCAAGGCAAATTAGGGACTAAGTTATCATCTTTCCCATCTGGGTAGCTTAGTGTGTTCAATCTGTTTACTGTGTAGGGTTGGCTTACCGAGGAGACGCTCTAGCTATCAGAGCCTGTAACCGTGAGTAACAGATGTGTAAAGATATGTTCAAAATGGTTATCTTTGAATACTGCTACCGAACTGCTTATCGAATCGATATTATTTATGAATGAATGTATGTCCTATTTCTGAATCAGACAGGCATCCTTAGCACCTACATATTGATCGTTACAGAGCTCACGGTTTCTTGTGGAACCATACTGCATCAATGATTGGCCATCATTATTGTTGGGTTCATAAGGCCCGGCCTTTTGGACCTCATCGCTTATAGGCTAATGGATGTACCACATATGACCGATTGATTGAAATATCGATTGATCAAATCAGTATAATGAATTGATTTCATTATCAGAAGGGACATTCATTCATAACCTCTTTACACGTTATGTTATTCACTGGGCTTAAGCTCACTGCTCATATATATATATATATATGTAGGTGCTCAGCCGCCAGACATCGGGCTAGGAGCGGGTTAGTCCCCGCTTTTGTCAAGCCAGCCAATGTGCCACACTGCGAGGTTCCGAGACGCCATGCCATGGCTTGGGGTGTTTTTGTGTGCCCACTAGTCTCCTACCGCTTTTGTATCAGAGTAGACCGTTATCAGATCGCACTGCATCGTAATGTTAATAGGATTAGGTCCTCAGATTGAATGTTTGTAATCGATTGTATAGATCGAACTGCTCAACGAATGAATGCATGAAAAATCTTTTTAGCATACAGATTAACACAGCTCTATGGACACTAGTTTTACTGTTTTGGCTTCCGCCAGTTCTGAACTCAGATTTATCAGATATCGATTGGCATGTGCCTTTGGTAATCTCGACATCGCTGGCGATTCTGATGCTAAACCCATAGGGCCGGGTTTGGGTCGTGACACTCCTAGGTTCCAAGGTCATAGTCTTTACTGATCATGCTGCTTTGCGGTATTTATTATCAAAGAAAGAGACCAAACCTAGGTTAATTAGATGGATTTTGTTGCTTCAGGAATTTTACCTAGAGATCCGAGATGAGAAAGGATCTGAGAATGTAAAATTCTAGGTAAAATGTGCAAACCTAGGTTAATTAGAAAGGATCTGGAAACGAATCATGCAAAATGTGGTGGCGGATCACCTCTCCCGAATCCTCGTCGAGTATACTAGTGACCCTTTTATTTTGCATGATTCGTTTCCAGACGAACAACTCTTTGAGCTGTCACGAACGAGCCCCTCATGGTTTGCACATATTGTGAATTACTTGGCCATTGGGCAAATTCCACAGAATTGGTCTAAGCAAGACAAAGACCGATTCTTTTCGCAGGCTAGGTATTACTTTTGGGAGGATCCGGAGTTGTTTAAATATTGCTCTGACCAAGTGATCCGACGGTGTGTGCCAGAGAGTAAGGTGCATAGCATTCTTACATTTTGTCATTCTTCTACATGTGATGCTCATTTTAGTGGGCATAAAACGGCCGCCAAGATTTTACAGAGCGAGTTTTATTGGCCCACAATTTTTAAAGATGCCCATCAATTTTGTAAAACTTGTTTGCGCTGTCAACAAATGGGTTTGATATCTCGGCGTGAAATGATGCCAATGTCCCCTATTCTTGTAGTAGAGATATTTGATGTTTGGGGGATTAATTTTATGGGACCTTTCTTGTCCTCATTCGGGTTTGAATATATTCTCTTGGTAGTTGATTATGTGTCTAAGTGGGTGGAGGCAATAGTTACCCGAACAAATGATCATAGAGTTGTAATCAAATTCTTGCATGAAAACATCTTTAGTCATTTTGGGTTTTCTAGAGCCATAATAAGTGATCATGCTATGTATTTTTATAACTGGTTCTTTGAGTCGGTAGTCAAGAAATACTCTATTACTCATAAAGTTGGCACTCCGTACCATCCTCAAACTAGTGGCCAAGTAGAAGTCTCAAATAGAGAGGTAAAGCACATAATAGAGAAAACAGTGAGGCCAGATAGGAAAGATTGGTCACAACGGTTGATTGATACATTATGGGCCTACCGCACTGCTTATAAGACAACCATTAGGATGTCACCATATAGGGCAGTGTTTGGCAAAGCTTGCCATCTCCAGGTTGAACTTGAGCATCGAGCATTATGGGCCGTAAAGAAGTTTAACTTCGATATGGCCGTGGCTGGGCTCAACCGGAAATTGCAACTCAATGAGTTGGAGGAATCCGGAATGATGCTTATGAGAGTTTGAGAGTTTTTAAAGCTCGGACTAAAGAATTCCATGACAAGCACATTAATAGAAAATCCTTTGAACCAGGCCAAAAAGTGTGGCTTTTTAATTCAAAATTGAGACTTTTTCCGGGTAAGCTAAGATCAAGATAGGATGGCCCCTTTGTGGTTGTTGAAGCATTTATTCATGGCGCTGTTGAGGTGCAAGATCTAAAGACTAGCCACACTTTCAAAGTGAATGGCCAAAGACTGAAGCCATATATAGAGGGGATTGGTAATGGGGATATGATTGAGTCCATTGCTTTGATGGACCTATTTTACTATGATGGATAGATTGATTTCTTTGTCTATTTTCTTTCCTTTCTATTCTATTCTGTTTTTCTTTGTTTGTTGTGCTTTATTTGCGTCTAGGAGACTTTAAATCCTCTAAAGGTGTAATTCCTTTGGTGTTAGCCGTGCCCGAACGGCATCTGACGGTCTGGTATAGCCACCTAACCATGTTTGTAGTGAGTTTCTAGGAGACCAACTGAGACGGTGAAAACTAGAGTTCGAATGGCAAAGCCTAGAACACAAAGGTTTGGAATTTCCGAAATTAGAGTCTGGTTTAAATACACAAGGGTGTGGAGATTGCTTCAAAACTATCCCGGCTTGAACTCTGTATGGCAGCCCCATAGGTTGATGTAGCTTTATGCGCCTCGATTCTGAATACCGAATCAACCTAGTCTATTACCCTGTTGAAGAATAGGGAAAGTTACAAACACAGTTAAGAAGAAAAGTAGCACCCGTGGTTTTCGCGTGAAGATTATACATTTATTGAACCATTTATTTATGTTCATAAATATTCTTATTTTGGCTGTAAATTTAAGGTTCAAGTTGGGTTGAAAGAAAAAAAATAAAAAATTCCCGCACGTACGGCACCACAAGCGCATGTGCAGCGCAAGATCACTTCACCAACTTGTGCACATTACTTTAAAAGTAGGTGCGGCGGAAGTGCTGCGGAATACCACCACACTCGTGGCCTGGGGCCTCGCACGTACGGAACGTCGTTCTTTCCCAAAAAAAAAAAAAAAAAATCCTTGCACGTGCGACACCACCCACACACGTACGGGAAAATTTTCAATCTTCAAATTGCATACTGCTTAAAAGCAAAACTTGTAAGGGTGTAAAGCGTCCAAGACGCATACAGACACTCAAGACGTATGGCGATTTTTGTAAAAAAAAAAAAAACATTGTAAATTTTTATTTATTTATTTATTTATTTATTTTCGATGTTGAAAAAGTAAATGGAAAACTTGATCTCATCAAAACCCTATCCACTCATCTCACAATCACTCACAGACTCTCTCTCTACCTCTCATTATCTCTATCTCTCTCTCTCTCTCTCTCTCTCTCTCTCTCATAAGCCCACAAACCCACATTCTTCCTTTTTCTTCCCTTTCCTTCTTCTTCTTCTTCCTCACCATTACCATCTTACCGCCGGTATCACCATTTCCTCTTCGTCCGACGAATACCATTTTTCTGGTGAATCTCCATTATTCTTCTCTCTTTCTCCACTTTTTCAAGGTAAATTTTCCTTTTTGTGTAGATTTGTGGGTGTAGGAGGGGATATGTGCAAATTTTGTGTGTTGTTCATCTATGGTTCATTTAAAAAAAAAAAATCGCATGGAGAAGATTTACCACCGCGACGTCTGAAATTATCTCCGGCACGTGTGCTACACAAAAAAAATAAAAAAACTGTTTAATTGTTTATTTATTTTATTATATTTTATTTTATTTATTTAGTTGTTCCATTTTTCTTTTTTTTATTAATTAATTCTTTGCTAGTTTAGGTTATTTAAATAGTTTAGTTCTGTTGGTTTAATTATTCAGTCATTAGTAAATAAATAAAAAAAAGAGGGTTTAGTTTAGTTTATTTTATTCTATAGCTTAGTTTATATTATAGTTTAGTTATTTTATAGTTTAGTTTAGTTTATTTTATTCTATAGTTTCATTTATAGTTTATTTTATTTTAGTTTCGGTTATTTTATTTTCTTAATTCATTATCTACTTGATAGTTTAGGTTGTTTGAATAGTTTAGTTTTATTATTTTAATTAGTTAGTCATTCGTTATTTAGTCATTATTTAGTTTATTTCTTTTAGTTTATATATATATATATAAAATAAAGAAACCCACAACTGAGAATTGCATGTGATTTATTGGTGGGCAATCTTATGCTTTCATATTTTGCTTTATTCTCATGATTGGTTCTACGGGTTTGTGTCCATTTGCTTTTGGTGTGTGCAGAACATGAGTCGATGTATTTCCGCTTGGGCCTCCAAGAAGGCCAGAGGTTCCACCTCTTCGGCACCACCACTGCCACCGTCACCACCATCGTCGCCACCACCACCGGGTGACTTGCCACGGCCGGAGTGGGCTTCACGCCCGCTTCACAAGCTCACGCAGTTCAACATTCCATATTTTCAGCATGACCCGAACACTTCTTGGGCCTTTGAGCAGCTCCAACTCCGGCAGCAGTTGGGCATTTGCACTGTGACAGTGCCCACTTATCCTCGTCTAGTACAACTCTTCCACCAGAACCTATATGAGTCACTCACCGAAGATGGACTCCTATCTACCATTGATGGTTATATCGTCCACATCACCACATCCATGATTGCCACTGCATTAGGGTTTCTCGCCAAGCCAGAATACCAGCCCTTCCCGGAAGTTGAGGGTCAACAACCTGTAGACCGCCCGGAACTTTGCACCATGCGCGAGGGCACAAATCGTTGTTCTTAGCTACTACAGTTCGGACTCCTATCACGGTTCTGAATCTAATCTCACAAAGTGCAATGTAAGACTGATAAATCACTAAAGAGTCCAAATCCGGCAAATCGTTTTGGAAAATCGATTTTAATCAAAAAGTGCCAAACATGGACTGCTTTGCCAGATTTCAGAGTCGCCACCTAAATATTTTGTTTTGAGAAATTTAGGAAACCCTGACTCGTGCCTAAGGCCATGTGTCCATCATCACCAAAGTTGCCTCGGCTCGAGAACAGGGGTACGAGAAGGGAAGGTCCTAAAATGAGCACCCCTCCTCGCCCGATCAAAGGATCGGCTTCTACTAACATGATATGTTATTTTTGAAAACACATGTATTCTTATTCCGATTATTAATCTAGAATTACTATGTGATGTGCACAACATACAAGTATAGACTAAATCGCTCAAGTTGGAACAAAACATCTCATGTTTGTTTGTTTGAAAATGGTTAAAGGTGCTACTCGCAAGTAGGCTAAGACGCGGATTTTGCCACCCTCAAGTGAGTTTAGAAAACAACATGATTTGCCACTTCAAGTGGGCTTAAAACGTATATTTTGATGAATTGTTCCAATTCAAGCAATGAAGCCTTCATCCACAGGCATTCATGCAGTTAAACGCTTAAGCAGTTAGCTTCATGGCAAGTATGCTATCATGACAGTCACTTACACACATGCAAGGATGCTAAAGCGTAAACACTCACAGTGTACTCCGAGCCAAAAAAGAAGCTAGTTAGTAATCAATGCATGATCCTAGCTATGTCAACGATGCCTAATGCAACACATGCAAAAATGCAGCTACAATAAGCTCGTCTATTCTAAGATGTCATGTGAATGCAATTAGATAACATGTATTTAAGTAGGAATTGAAATACAATGCAGTTTGTATGATGCGCTGAGTCCGGTACATGCAAAACAGATGAATGATGCACGCATGCGAAGCATAAGTATGCTAATTGAAATATGTCCTAAAACTAACCATCGAAAGCGGTTAAGTAAAAGGGAGAAAGAAATGGGGGTTGGAAGACATGCATCACATACACGCACACTTATTACAACAGTTTGCCCTCTCGACGGAGGGTCCGAATAATAAGCTAACTAGCTAATCTAAGCTAATTAAACTAATTATTACAAACGAAACTAATTAACTAATCCTAGTTAACTAATTATTACAAAATAAGCTAATTAACTAACAAGTTAACTAACTAGTTATTACAACACAAATTAAATAGCTAAGGGCATTAACTAATTAAGTACAGAACCAAATAGCTAATCTAAGCTAGGCAATTAAGTAAAGAAGCAAGAAGAAGTCCTCAGGGCGAGAAGTGTATGCATGCTCGGTCGCCTTGTTTGGAAATCCATCGCGATACCCCAACTTGCCTCTGTTTGCAATTGATTTCAGATCACTGCACAAACTTCAGGGTAGCTTCTACTCCATCATGGGGACCTCCAGAAAGGTGGCCGACCAATTATTGGTGTTGCCAACCACTTGTAAACCACTTACCATTGCTGCAGACCAGAAAAAGTGGTCAGCCAGCCACTTTTATTGGTCTGCCGACCAGAAAATGCTGCATTTCTCCAGTTTGTTGCAACAGAGAATAAGAAGGGGCATGGCAATGTATTTGCAAGATATGTGTGCATAACCACTCTCCCTATCATTTTATGAGCTCAAGGGAGTGCGGTTCTCGACTCTCGAGCCACCAACCGAGCATCGCAATGCACGATGGCCGAGATGCCAAGATTGCACAATTCAATGTAAATGAATGCACAAATAACACATAAAGCCTTAACCTCTATCATGCATAATTAAAAGGGTCAGCGACCAAGAATCGAGGCACGTTTCATCACTTCAAGTATGAAACATCCCTCGTTTCTCGTGTTTGGGCTAACACCCTATCCAAACACAATGCAATGCATGCACATGGAAATACAATGCAATGCAACATGAGCATGGCAAGTATAATGTAAACAGCATGAGTATGCGACCACGTAATACAATGCACCAAGCATGCAACAACATAATGCAATGCAACAAGCATATAACATACTATTCTACCAATGCTAGGATGGCATGCACAAAATTCCAAACGCAATGCAAGGCATGCACACTCTATGCAATGCGTGCACATGCAAACAACATGGAATGTCACAACATGCGAACAACATGCAAGCAAACATGCTCAATGGTGTAACATGCACGAGGGTACCCGGGCGCGTTAAACAGTTCGGACTCCCGAAATTTCTTTGATCTAGTCTCACGAGTGCAATGTGAAATGTAGATGAGAGTCCAGATTTGGCAACTTTTATTGAAAATCCACTTTTATTGCAATTTTACCAAAAATGGACTGCGTCATCAGATCTCAGAGTCGCCACCTAATATTTATTTTGAAAAAATTAGGAAACCTATGACTCGTGCCAAGGCCACTGTTCGTCGTAACCAAGGATGCTTGGCTCGGAACCTTAGGTATGAAGGGGGAAGGTCATTATTTGAGCACCCTCGTTCACCCGATCAAAAGATCGGCCTCTACTAAACCATAATATGACTTTTATTTTCTTTATATGTTCATGTTCTGATTATTTAATAAATCCTAAAATTTACTATGTGAAACATACAAGTATAGACTATGTCACTCATTTTGGAATAACTTGATTTCATGTAGTTTTGAAAGAGTTTTGAAAATGTATAACCCAAATAAATTGAATTTACAAACACGAAAATCAATATCATTCCAAATTGAGCGACACAACCTCCATCCACTGGCATTCATACAGTTATATCACATAAGCAAATAGCCACATGGTAGGATGCTTAAACATAGTAAGAAAAACACACACAAACGGGATGCTAAAGCATAAAAACTCACATGCTTGACGACCCGCGAACAAGCTACAAAACAAAGTTAGTAAAACATGCATGATCTTATATACAAAATCCTAATGCAATTCACTCATGAGATGCAACTAAAGATTCGGCTTCTAAGATATGACATGTGAATCATCTCAAGAACATGAGGTAGCGCACATAATCAGATAGGAATTGATTAAATCCACAAATGCAGACTTAGCCGAACCAAGATGCATGAAACATGGATGCAAAGCATGAATATAATGAAAAATAAACATGATGTTTATGTACAAATAAGGAAAGTAAGTAAAAGAATGGGATAGAAAGAAGCGGGGATGGGGAATTATTACAACACTTGAATTATTACATATCCAAATAAAGGAGGATGAGGAAAACAAATAGTACAACAAACTATAAAAAATCCTCACAAACTCTCAAAATAAAAAATAAAATAAAGAAACTTCATATGCGCCGGAAAATATTCTGCTTGACGTAGGAAGACCGCTCCATTCTGTCCGGGAAAACTTATTTTGCGGGGGCACTATTCATCCCGAGATACTATTCACTGTCGGAAGTTACTATTCACCTTTTTTGATCGTTATTCATCTTACCGGGCATTTTTCATCCGCAGTCACTATTCATCGCCGGAGGTACTATTCATTGTCGGGGTTACTATTCACCGTCGGAGGTTACTATTCACCACCGATCACTATTCATCCAGTGGGGTCACATCTTTTTACAAATTAGGTGGTTCGACCAACCATTTAAAGTGATAAAATTATAACAATTTATAAATAGTAAACTACAACATTTTATGTAAATTACAACAATTTATATACAACAGTAAATTACAGCAGATAAAGTAATAAAATTAGGTGGTTCAACCGACCATTTAAAGTAGTAAAATTACAACAATTTATAAATAGTAAACTACAACATTTTATGTAAATTACAACAGTTTATATATAACAGTAAATTACAGCAGATAAAGTGATAAAATTAGGTGGTTCAACCGACCATTTAAAAAAAAATTATGAAAAGCAATAAATGAAGTACTTAAACAAATTATATCATATTTTGAAATTAAATGAAAGTTTGCGAAAACTCACCTTTCGGGGAAATGATGAATTTTCTTATTCACAAACTTTCTTTTGATTACCCTCAAGTTTGTGGAATGTGCTTTCAATTCTCAGTCCCAAAAGTTGGAATTACAACTTCTCTTTCTGATTCTTTTTTTCTCTCAAAATTCTCGCACTACTTCTTTTTTTTTTTTTACTTTCTCTCTCAATCAAACTTTTCTGATCTCTCCAGCCCCTGCCCAAAAACTTTTTTTCATTCTGCTGTTAGCTTTCCCTTTTTTATAGAAAACATTGGGAAGAAAAAGACAAGAGAAGAAACGGTGAAATTTCAAAAGATGCGCAGTGATTTTACTGTGCATTGTACAGTAAATTACTATGCACTTTATAATATAATAATATATAAATGGGATTATTAGCATAATATATGTACAAATACCCAAAAATATATATATAAACACACAAATATGTAAAATTAAAATACATGGGCTAATAAAATATATTTTAGTAGGCCAAATATGTAACATAATTTGACCAAAGCGGGTCTAAAGGCACAGAAAATAAAAAGCACACGATGGGAGTGTAGAAAAAAAAATTTCAAAGGAGAAATAGTACCCTTATATAATATAATAATCTATAAAATATTTAATATATATATATACAAAAGTATGGTGCGTGAGTGGAACCATGGTACCGAATACATTTAATAAAATATTATATAATAATATAACATAATATATATATATATATATATAATACATAATGGAGAATGAGTCTAAAATAATTTGGGAAAAACAGGTGTAAGACCAGGATTAAAATTTACATTCCATCTTTTTACTGAGAATTTTGTGAGATAACATATTCTTATTTTCATCATCGGGTAATCAAAAGAAAGCGCCCAAATCTCAGGGCCGGTCAAAATGGGGTGTCTACAAATGGACTTAAACCGAATATGGACAGACCTCAATCATGCCCAAAATAGTGGCCAAAATGCATCAAAACTAAGACACAAAAGGGCCAAGAACACATGCTCATGTGAGGGCCCATCAACTAAGCATAACAACACAACTCTCAAACATGATCAATGAGTGACAAACATGGAAGTGTGACAACACTAAATACACTGAAATCATGTATGAAATGGTGCCAAACCACTCATACAACACAAGTATGGCATGCAAGAGCCCTTAAACATGAAAACTGGTGAATGGGACTACACAAGAGGCATGCAATGCATGGCACAAATGGATGGACCAGCCATAAATAGAGCTCAAATAGGTCAAAACAAAGACCAAAACATACTGAGATCGGAGCTCAAAGGTCTAGGCATGCGTGCATACAAACTAGGCCATAAACAAGACAACAAAGGCATGACCCTTAGAGGCACTCAAAGGGTGAAAGAAATGGGAATATGGCAATGCTATATGCTCTGAAATAACATGTAAAGTGATGCCAAATCATGCACATGTTACCAATGAAGCATGCTAGGAGACTCAAAGCTTGAAATGAGCATAGGCACTTGCACTATAGCTATGCAATACATGAAGCATGTGGCCTATACAACCCAAAACAGTCCTAGAGCATGCCAAAACAATGACAAAACATGCATGGACTAGAGCTAAAACAAGATAGCATAAAGGGCATGAAGCATGGAGTATGCAAGGCCAATAAGGGAGGTTACTACACCTACCAAAACCAAGCATGAGATGACTTTACCAACAAAAATCAGAGTTATGGCATGTCAAATTAACACAAAAAATGGGCTAATACCAAGTCAACACATGCTAGAACAACAAGCTCACTCATTGGGCAGGCAAGACTAGTAAAGAGGACTTACACTACAAGTGTAAGAAGCAAATGAGTGATGCCCTAACCAACCAAAAAAAGAGTTGTATCATGGCAAAACAACACCCAAAACACACTAAAATGGTGGCCCAAAAGCCTAGGCAAGATGGCATACACAATGGCTCATACTTAAGGCATAAAACACCAACCCTCCAAAGCATTGAATTAGTGAAAGATGTGAGGACATGGCAATGAAACATGGTCTGAAATCACATAACGAATGATGCCAAATCATGCAAATAGCCCAAGCAATGCATGCTAGTGGCTTGGAAACTCAAAGCTAGTGAGTTAGAATGCATTATGGCTATACAAAGCATGGCATGCATGACTAAAACAACAAAAATCAGAGCTTAATCATGGTAAAACATGAACAAAAGTTTCTTGGAGTTAAGCCAAAACATGCTAGAATGATGGTCCAAAAGCTTGATGCATGTTAGGTTAGTTTAGTGGAATTGCACTACAAGTGCAAGGAACATGCAAGAGGCTATTAAACCAACCTAAAACAAAGTTATGATATGTCAAATAATGGCCAAAAACCTGCTGAAATGGAGCCAATACATGCTAGAAAGACATGCTACTTTGCAAGGCTACAAGTAGGTTTACATTACAAGTGTATAAAGCATGCAAGAGGTGACCAAACTAGCCATGGACAGAGTTATATCAGGCCCAAAAAATCACAAAAAAATGCTCAAACTAAGCCTCAAGAGAATAGAAATACATGCTCCTTTGGAGGGCCATCAACACAAACAAACAAGAGAAGAGGAGGGGGTTTCCTATTTAAGACCTCAAAATACACTTTCCACCACTAAAATTCCTCTAGAATTCAGTGGTAGAAAGGTCATGCAAAAGTGATTACAAAGGCCTAAAGTGATGGCTCAAAATAAGGCCAAACAAGGCACAAGAGGGGGTAGACCACCCCCAACACCAACAAGGCCTTAAACAAACATGTTAAGCCTTAAAAAATAGAACTTTTTTCAGTAGAAAGTTAGGCCTAAATCAGCATGCAAGTAGGGCCAAAAGCTTAATAAAAAATAAGGGTTTAAAAGGTTAGAAACTCACCCTTGTAGAACCACTTCAAAGCTGCAACTCCAGCAACCTTTTTGAGCTAAAACCAATCCAAAAACTCCAAAACCAGCCTCAAAGTGCCTCAACTCCAAGAGTATGGTGTTTCACTATGTGTTTGTGTGAAAAAGTGTGAAGAAACTACACTTTTGAGCACAAAAATGAAGAGAAGAAACAATATAGAGACAAAGGTGTATCTATAGCTTCAAGCAAGTTTTTCTAAACCTGGAGAAGGGAGAGAGGGTCTCCCTTTTATAGAAAAACAAGCAACAAGCTTGTTGAGGAAGCTAAGAGCTCCAAGCGATGGTTTCTGTGCTCACCAACTGTCACAGCTGGCAAGAAAAGATCTTCAAAAAGATGCAGGAAAGCTGCCGACCACTTGAAGTGGTTGGCCAGCTACTTAAAGTGGTCTCCCAGGGGGGAGAGGTGGTCTGCACCAGGAAAGCAAGGTGGTGGCATGGTGGGAGACCACTTTTTCCAACTACAAACCACTTGTAGACCATCAAAAAGAAAACTGGCTGGCGGGGAAGACAAGTGGTTTACGGGGAGAGAAACTGGTCTCCCACCCTCATTCCATCTTCCAAGCAAGGAAAACAAGGTTTGTGCCAAAAAAAAACCAAAAAGGATGCAAGACAAGAGTTCGCGGGATAAGGCACGCAGCCGGAAGCCTCAAAAACTAGTCTACGGGCACCAAAAGTGGTCTACGAGGGAAAAGTGGTCTACGAAGACCACAAAAAGTGGTCTCCCGGACTTCAGTGTCCCTCTAGGCAAAGGAAACAAGGCATGGTTCAAAAACCAATCCAAGAGGAGAACGTTAAGTGGTCCCAAGACAAGGCGCACGACTGAAGGCTCTGAAAATCATAAACTAGCCTACGAAAGGGAAAAGTGGTCTACAAGACCTCTTTCTCCCTCCAAGGAAGGGAAAACAAGGTTTGGTTCAAAACCAAACCAAAAGGGAAGCAAGACAAGGGGCTCGGCCGAAGGCTCCGAAAACTGGAAACTAGCCTACGAGAGGGAAAAGTGGTCTACAATACCACTCTTTCCCTCCAGGCAAGGTCAACAAGGCTTGGTCCACAAACCAAGCCAAAACACAAAGAGTTCAGAGGCCTGGAGGCAAGGCACTCAGCTAAAAACTCCGAAAACTCGAAACGAGCACAAACATGCACAATCATCGAGCGCTTAAACGATGACGTATGAGTCTTAAGGTTGGTCAAAAATGGGGTGTCTACACAACCCATACATAGCCTCATCCAACAATACTTCCCGGGGCCCACGGTGACACTAGTTTCACATGCTTGCAGCGGAGCAAGCTACCTAGTCGCTTGTTATTCATTGATTCTGTGGTTGTAATAACCCGGCCTCCGATTAATGCTAATTCGCGATTAATTATGCTTAACAGTAATTTAGAAGGAATCTGGAATTAATTTGCATATATATTGCATTATCATTGTGTTTCTATCTGTTTGCCATAAGATGATCTGTTCGTGTTTTGAATTTGAACTGCGAATTGAGAGCCTTATTGGCGTCCGATTTCGAAATTAATTAATGTATTATGCTAGTTAGATTTTATGTGATATTATGGTAGGTTTAATTAAAATTTGATTGGGTACGATTAAACTCGATTAAATAATGCTAAATTAAACATCAACTAAGTGAATGCTAGTAATTACATTTTTGCCCCTTAGTGGGCCACTTTGTTCAACCTTGATTAGGAGCTTTTGATTCTTTTCCTTAGCCATTTTTGAGACCCAGACAAAACGTGAGAGTGAGAGAGTGAGCTAGGAAGATTGGCTTCAACAAAGTTTTGGCTTGGAACTTGAAGAATTGTAGAGGAATTTCTTAATTTGAGCCCCATAGACTTGGAATTCAAGGTCTAAGGTAGGAGATTTCCCTTTCATTGTAAATTTAAGATTAAATCTTGCAAAGTTCATGGGTGATTAGTGTCTAAAGCTAAGATTTGGGTTAACATGTTGAATTGAATAGTAATTCATGCATGCATGCATAAATTTCTATGTTTTGAGTTTAAATTCTAGGATTTTTTCCATGCATGTGTTGATTTCACTCACATTATGGTCATTCAACTTGTTTTCCATCAAATTATCAAGTTTGATTATGTTTTGGAGGGTTTGAATTAAAGAAGGTCTTACATGTTGAATTAATAGCATATTCATGGAGTTCATGTTGATTTTGCACAAATTGGTTTACTCTTGGGCCATGGTTTCTTGAATTGAAGTTGCAAACATGTTGTTTTATGAGTCTTCATGTGTTTCCTTAATTTTGGGCCCAGGAAAATGAGTTTTGGATGGTTGAAGGTTAAGTTTCATGCTTGGAGGTCAATCTGGAGTTTCCAGAAATTTGACCCACGCTCGAACGTGAAGCCTGAGTACATGCATTTCCGCTCAAGCGGCGATAGTAACGCTCGAGCGTGAAATGTGTATATGCAGTACTTTTCACATGTTTACAGTACGCTCGAGCGGGGTAATGCATGCTCGAGCGAAGACTTGTGCCTCGCGCTCAAGCGGGTATCGAGCGCCCATCGAGCGTGAATTTCATGCATCCAAGATTTTTGTAGTTCTGATCCGCTCGGCGAGTAATACACGCTCGAGCGGAGGCCTTTTGTCTGCATGTCCGCTCGAGCGGACTCGAGCGGGATCCCTATTTTCTGAAAATCTTGAAAATGTCTTTAAAGTGCCTCTTTGCATCCCCATCCATCCTGGGCATTCCTAGGCCATGTTTAAGACTCTATGGTAAGGATTAAAGGGTAGAAACACACTAAGAACCAGTAACGTAAATTTTGTACAATTAGAACGTGTGTTTCAAGCGTGTGTATCTGTTATGTGTTCTGTAGGTCACGAGCCATACACTGTCACTCAACCTGCTCTGTCTTTCTGATTCAAGATCAACTGTGAGTAATAACTTAGTAAAGTTATGTTCAACCATAGCTATTTTCTGTGTGATAAAATAAGATCTGTTTTCTGAAATAACATGTTCTGCATAATGAATGATTGTCCAATTTCGGTTATGCATTCGTAACATCCTTGGCATCATGTGATATCTGTTCTCTGTTACCCGAATCCGGAGGTTCCTTCATGGAACTGACAAGCTATCTGTGCCCGACTGGAGGTTCCTAATTGGAACTGACAAGTTTACAAGTTCCTAGTCTGGAGGTTCCTTTATGGAACTGACAAGTTATCCTCATCCGGCCGGAGGTTCCTCTATGGAACTGACAAGTATGACCTAAGATGCTTTGTAAATAATCTGTTAGCGCTAACGAATGGACTACGTATGATTGAACATGACTCGTAATTTCTGTCTGTATATGATCTGGACAATTGATGAATTTGATACAAATCTAATTATGTTTTCTGAAACTGTATGAACTCATTCATTGAAACCCTTTACACTGTTGTTATTCACTGGGCTTTCGCTCACAGTTTATATTATGTATGTAGGTGAGACGGCACCTGACTAGGGCCAGAGTTAACGGCCTTCTATTCTGTTTTGTCAGCCAACTATTGTGCCTCCCGAGGAGGTTCCGAACTAAGCCTAACGCCATGGCTGTTTTTGTACTCATGCTAGTCATTGTATAAGTTTAAATGCATGATTTTGGGATGCATGCTTTGTAAATATTGTGTATCTTGACTGGCATGTTATGTATATATACATAAGTTTTGAAATGTTCTGTCCCATGTACGTTATCACAGCTCATTGGACCTTGTTTATTTTGTTATATTGCTTCCGCAGCCCCTTATTATTTGCTAATCTGTTCTGAGGCCTTTGGTAATTCCAGACATCGGGCGATTCTGATGCTAAACCTATAGGAGCGGGTTTGGGTCGTGACAGTGGTCCATAAGAATGCCCTTCCAATTGGGCATAGAGCTGAGCGCCGGTTGGAGTTTTTTCGGGTTTTACACGGTTATCAGCATGGTATCAGGTCTCGCTTGCGCATATCATCTGGATGCATGTGCGGAAATTTCTCCGAAAGGTAGTTTGGCTTCAACCTATGCAAAACCTAACTTGGCCACTGCCATTTGCTAATTTGTTAACACTTGTCTTTGAGCTGAACGACCTCCCCATTGCTTCAGATGAGGAGATTGATAGAGTGTATCCAACTTTCAGCTAGCGGGAATGGCAGCATAGCATATCTCGCATCCCACAACAGGTTGGTGCCTCGGTTGATGAGGCCCCGGACCCCGTACACGACCACCCACCTCATCATGTTCCCCCCATGCCTCCCCAAGGGGACCCACTCTACATGACTCGCGAGAAGTACTTACAGCTTCAACACTCTGTGGATCAGGTCTACAGTACTCTTCGTGATCACCACCAGAGTCTCATGGAGTTGCGCATGGATTTTTAGGTGCATCAAGACTATTCTTAGGTGGCCTTTGACCAGCTACACGCCGGTCACCTCGACATCTAGCAACGGGTTCAGGATGAAGCCTTTGAGACGTGATCTTTGATGCACGCCTTGTTTGCCTAGCATTTCCCGCCGCCACCGGATTCTCCGTAGTACCCACTGTATATTGCTTTATCTCTTTTATTTTTATTTTTATTTCTTTTTTAGTTATTTCTTCTTCTCAAAAAAAAGAAAAAAAGTGAAGTGTGTGTGTGTACTATATGCTTACCTAGATGTGCACCTACAATCTCTGGTAATCTTCTCTCATTTTTCTTTACTTTTCCATTGAGGACAATGTCATATTCAAGTTGGAGGATGAGGGTTGTATTTTCTTTTGTGCATTTCTATTTGGCTCAATCATTCATGCTTATACCTGTTTCACTTAATTGCATTACTCCACTTGATGTGACTTGTTGCTAGTAGGGTGATGATATTTGTATATGTTAATTGGGGAGCGTAATAGACTTGTATGAAAAGGATTTATTGGGCAGATACTTGCATGTGATGTTTGCATTAGGGGAGTCGTTTATGCTTGTGGTATTAGTACACTTGTCATAAGTATGCCTTAATTTACATGAACACACTCTCATAGCAGTGACCTCTTTATTATAATTCCTGGTGTACATCATTGATAATAGCTAGGGTTGCAGAAAAGAATAAATGTAGAGCTAAGATTCTCTTAAAAAAAAGAAAAAAGAAAAAGAAAAAACACTTGACTTGTTTGGGTTCGTAGCCTTTTTAACTCGAATTATTAAGCCCGTAGGGGTGTCTTTACACCTAGTGCCCTAAAATCGTCTGGTTTGGGAGGCAGTGACCCAATACTTGCTACATGGGTTAATTAGAAAGCTTAAGGAACTTAGACATTGCACAATTAAGAAAAAAATAAGGAGAATGACTTGTTCGGATTTGTAGCTTTTTCAACTCGAGTTATTAAGTTCGTAGGGGTGTCTCTACACCTAGTACCCTAAAACCATCTGGTTTAAGAGTCATTGGCCCAATACTTGCTACATGAGTTGATTAGAAAGCTTAATGGACCAGGACATTGCACAGTAAAAATAAATAAAAAAAAATTGAGAATCTTGGCTGCAACAGGTTAATTTTTCTATATATGTTGGGTGTTATTATGAGTTACACTGGGCTATTATAGTGGACAGTTAACTAATATGGAGATTACACTTTATACCAAGGGTACTGGTAATTTGTCTATTAGCATGCACAAGTACAGGGGACTTTACTTTTGTATTAACCGAATTGTATTTTTGACTCAATATGTTCCTTCATGCTTGTCCACTGTGCCTTTAATGACTCATTATGTTTTAATATCATACTGTAGTGGCACATAAGTTGATTGTTAGGTGGAGTAGTGTGGTTAATTGTTGGGCGTATATGAATATGAAAATGTTTGTGGGTATCATTTCTGGAAACCCTCACGAGACTTTACTCGTCCACTTGGGATAACTTTGTGGTTTAAAGGCTTGTTGCATATGCTAAATGCAACCGTTTTCCTACGAAAGAAGAAATAACTAGATTTTGTTTAATTTTATTTTATTTTTATTACTTGCTTGAGGACTAGCAAGTTGTAAGTTGGGGGATGTGATTAAGGCCGAATTGTATATCATTGAGGCTGTTAATTAGGATCTCTTAACTTCACTTGCTTGTCAAAATGTATACTTATGTGTGTTGAATGTCAATCAGGTTGTACATAGTCGGAGCATAAAATGGGCAAAAAGACAGAATTTGGAGAGAGTTGACTTTTCCGCACGTGCGTTGACTTTTTCTAGAAAAACATGCCAGATGTTTTAAACCTGTTTGGAAAGACACCAGAGGTATAAATAGGCAAGAAAAGGGCTGGATTAGCGTTCTAAAGTTGTTTTGTCAAGAAACGGAGGCTAGGGTTTGAAAAGAAAAGAAACTTGAAGTTACAAGCATGTCTCCCATGGTGGCTTCTTCTCCATCTACTTCCTTCCACTCCTCCATGAGTGGCTAGTCTCCTTTTCTAGAGTTTTAATGAAACCATAGTCATGTAATTTGTTTTTCTTTTTTATTTTCAATTATGTAAAGGTTTGAACAATTGTATGGTGTTTTAGAAGTTTTATATATATACTTTCCATTATTTTTTCAAGTATTCAGCTTTCTGTGATTGTTGAATGTTTTTCATACAAGAGTTATCTATTCTTTCACATTCAAGGTATGAGACGAATAATACTACGAGGGACAAGTCGTGTCACCACTCTAGTTTAGAGTGAACGATTCGTACTACTTGAGATGGTTCGTGCTCGTACGTTGAACGTGATGATTTTCTTGTTAAATACTTTGAACTTGTAATTGCAAAGTATTATTCCGTTCGAACCATAACATAATTGATTTCAATTGGAAACCCTAATTACGTGACTAATGGTGGACTCTTTGCCCTAGGATTTCCCCCAATTCAGTAAATCCACTTTCAGTTATAATTGATAATTTAATTATTTAGTTTAATTTATTCGTTATTAAATTAGGCTATGATCAATCATTCTTTTCATCAAAATTAATTTAGAAAATTTTCAATTAAATTAGTTTAATTTCACAATTGTCTCTATGGATCGATACCTGGACTTTCCATTATTCTAAAAGAATTTGGTGCAGTTTAGTGTTTATTTTTGGTGTGTTCAACAACCTACCATAAAAAAAAGAAAAAGAAAAAAAAATGTAGTTTTTGGATATGTGTTTATCAGTTTTGTTTTGTGGACATAAACAACTGATGTTCCAATCCAAAAAATTAAAAAATAAATAAAAAAAATGATTGGATTTTTTGGGAATAAAAGAAGTCATCTAACTCCTTTATATATTATTTAAGATGGACTATTTTAATCACATTAAAAAATAAAAAATTATATTTAGAGAATATCCCTATATATTATGCTATTATATACAACTATAGCGGTAACAAATTAACTATAATATATATGAAAAGTTATACTAGGGATATTCTTGTATTATGTGCACTTTTTGACTTTTCTTGTATTATGTGTAGAAAAAGTAGAGAGGAGATGTTGATTGATGTGACCCAAAAAAGATAAAAAGATGAAATAAGTGCACTTATATTGGGATGCCAAACTTGGCTTAAGATTTCATTTTCAATTAATTTAATTATAATTAACAAACTAACAAATAGCAGTAATGGTATAATGGGATAAAAAGAACATAAAAATAAAGAACATAATGGTATTTAAAAGTTTTAAATTTACCTAGTTATATAAAAATCTAATAGTATAGTAAGATCTTAAATTCCCAATAATTTTTCACATTTTCTATAAAATAAAATGATAATAAAAAAATAAAAAAAATTGTTACCCATTTTTTTTTTTAACTTAAATGATATTTAAAAGTTTTAAATTTACCTAGTTATACAAAAATCTAAAGTTATAATAAAATTTTAAATTCCCAATAAATGTTCACATTTTCTATAAAATAAAACGACAATAAAAAAATATAAAAATTCGTTGCCCACTTTTTTAACTTCAATTTTATGGTCTTCATTGAAAAAAACGAAATCCGATCAAAATCCTTGGCACAAAACGAGCGTAGAAATTTCGATTGCAACCATCATCTTCTTCGCCATACAAATCTGTAAACAAATACATAAATCTCACTAAATTCGAAACCAAAACCAAATCAACAGCAAAGAAAGAGAATTACACAGGGAAAAAAATAAAATTAAAAAACTAATAATAAATTTATGGAATGGTAGGATGTTATGTCCAACAATTTAGACTTCACCTAGTCCAATCCGTCAGCTCCTCCGCCAGTGCGTGCGAAGTCTAGGAGTTGGAATGACTAATCATATTATTTTTTAAATAAAACTTAACTGTTTAAAATTTTGATACATATACATAAAAAAAAAATATATAATTATATTACTAAATCATAATTCAAATTTAGATATTGTCATATCTTTTTGAGATCCATATCTAAATTTTTATCTTTTTTTATTTTTGTGTGGTTTCTATTTTTTTTTTCATTTTATTTAGGGGTTTTTTTCTTTTAGGGTCCCTGGTGTTAAGATTTTATGGCATAAATGACATCCAATATTTTCATAATGTCTAAGGCCTCTCAAATCAATCCGGAGAAATTTCAATTCAAACCAGAGAATTTCTCTAGACTAACCCAGAGAAATTTTAGTTCAAACTAGAGAGAGATGATCATTCCAGTCCGCGAGAACATTCAGTTCAAAGCAGAGAGAGAAGATCATTCCAGTCCGAGAGAGCACCGAATGGATCTCTCACTACACTGTCTCGAAACTTCAACAAGGCCAACCTTACGTATTCAATCAAGCTTATTATTAAACTCTTCAAATTAGAGAACAAAGAGACATTTGGGGTGAGCGAGAAATTGAGACTCAGGCTCTAAAGAAACACGAGTAGAATCACTAAGATCGTCGCCATGAAAAGCTTAAATCTCCATCGCTCGGTCATATGTGAAAACAATTTCGGCTCTGTAGTCCAATCAATCAAAGTAGTCCAAACTAGAGAATTTCTCTGGATCAACCTAGAGCATTTCTGGCTTTATTTGCAAATTTCTTTGTGTTTGTTCACAATTTTAAACCAGACAAAATTGTTTTAACCAAACTAGAAAAATTTTAGCACAATGATTTTCATTGGCTAAACTAGAACTTCATCACAAATATGAGTGAATAAGCAACAAAAGCAACCAATATATATATATATATATATATTAAAATGTGTTTTTGTGCAAAGAGAAATCAATTAATGAAGAACCTAAACCATGAGCACAAAATCCTTGTTTTGCCTGCGACTGCAAGCACTCGAAGACAAATATCATGACAACAATAAACAGAACAGTAAAGAACATAATCATAATCGCTGTTCGTTCGGATTTAGAATCAATCGATATTGATGATGATGAATTGAGTTTCTGATGAGATGTTCTTGGTATACTAGTACTAGTACTACGATAGGATTGGTGACTATAGACAATTATTGTATAATAGCTTGATCTTGAAGAACTCCGATGGTGATCATTATTATTTGTATGGACAACGTAACCTCCCATCTCGCCCTCTCAAAACTGAATCGACATAGAAGGTAGAGATCATCAGCAAAACTAACAGTGCCGCCATAACCATAAACATCGTCATCGTCTTCTTCTTCGCCATTGAGATGTCGACAACGGCGATATCGACTGTTGTTTGCCATTTTTGTAGAGAGAGAAGAAAAAGATTGGTGAGAGCTAGGGTTTAAACAATATCGAAGTAGAGAGAGAGAGAGAAATGAGGTTTGATTTGAGATAGTCAAATTTCTTTGTGATATATGAGTATGGGATTGAGGGACCTTAGACATCATAAAATAATATTGTGGATCTCTTTCATTACTAAAAATGGGAGAGAGAACTTAGACTAATTTTCCCATTTATCTAAGATGGAGTTGTGGGTTTCTATTTTTTTTTTTAAATTTAATTTATCTGTGATTTCTATTTGTTTTTAATTATTATTATTTAAGTAAGTTATGATGTGAGTCAGATATGTAATAGACATATGAGTTTTATTGATTTAAAGTATGATAGTGGGAGATATTTTCAAATCAGATTTGTTTATATAGACTTTAAAGTTTTTTAAAATTTAAAATTGGATATTAAGAGGCAAAAGAAAGGTTTTAACTGAATAAATAGATATCTAATTTATTAATTTTATCTGTTTGTATATCTATTTTTTTTTTGTTATGTTATAATATAATATATAAGATATAGATAGAAACTCACAACTCTCATAAAAAAATATTATCTGAATTTTTTGGGGAGAGAGAAGGAAGACAAGTTTTAATATTTTCTTCTGAAAATCGGTGAGAGAGATTAAGATGGAGAGATTATGAACTATTTTTGTTATCTTTTCATTTGAAATTCATAAATCAACCAATAGTTTTTTTAAAAAAAAATTTATTTTATAAATTGAAAAACAATAATTTTAGAATGAGAGTTTAGAGCTCTCAGGAGGCTTCTCATTAGAAGCCCCTTTTTGCTTATATAATATATACTAGCATAGGAACATGTGCAATGCACATGCTAAATAAATAATTAAACTAATTTTAAAATTAAATAATAGCATAAAATTTAATTAAAAAGTATAGAAAAATAATTTAGAATGAAATAAATTTTAACCATTTATTAGAATATATATATTGCAGTTGTTATGTCATTAATGGTATATTTGAAGTTTACAATAAGAAATAGATGTCATAATTTAATTGGTAAAGATAAAAAAAAAAATATATAGAATAAATTTAAAAAATTATATTTATGATAAAATAAAAATAAAATTCATTTTATAAATTTTTTAGTTTTAATTTATTCTATGTTAAAGTTTGTCATAAAACTTAAACATACCTTTTAGAAATAAAATAATATATATGTTGATAAAATTGTTAAAATAGGTATAAAAAAAAAAAAAAAAAAAAAATCAACCAACTTGGACAAAAATTAATTAATTAAAACTTTTAAATTTTATTTTATTTTAAAATTTAAATTGTCTTCAACTGAAACATGCACACCACTACAATATTAAATAGAAGTATAAGTTTACTTTATAAAAGTGAAACAACTCACTTTTTTCTTCTTTTTCCGAATTGAAATTGTATAAAATAAAAATTAACAATTGTTCGGGCAAGAAATTTATGTCGAATGAAACAATATCAATCTTTTAATCTTTGATTTTATTTTTATTTTCAAATCAAACAACCTAACCAATATATTTTGATAAAACTACTAAGATCTCGGTTAAACCAACGAATCAGTCAAACAAAAAACGGTTCAACCTAATCGACTAAGTTAAAAGATCAACTAACTTATATAAAAATTAATTAATTAAAACTTTTAAATATTATTTTAATTTTAAAATTTAAATTGTCTTGAATTGAAACATGCACAACACTACAATATTAAATGAGAACATAAAATTTACTTTATATAAGTGAAACAACTCACTTTTTTCTTTTTTTCTCGATATGTGATTATAAAATAAAAGTTAACAATTGTTTGGGCGGGACATTTATTTCTAATTGACCAATCTTAGTCGTTCAATAATTAATTAGATCAATCTTTAGTTTATTTCGAATCAAACAAATCTAATCAATGTATTTTGATAAAAACAACTAAAATCGCGGCTAAACCAATGAATCAGTCAAACAAAAAATGATTCAGCCTAATTGGCTTATAACGGCTTGGGTGAGACCTGACCCTTTCATGTTCTTAGATCCGCGATTACTCTTTATCGTTGTCTATACTCCTTGTCTTGTTATTGTTGAGTTTGGAGTTGTTGGTCGTGTTGTGAACAAGTTAATAGTTTTTTAAAGGCAATCATGTTTGTTTCTCTTCAGGTTTCCTCGAGTGATATTTCCTGCGCTCGAGCGTTCTTTTGCAGTCTACAAAACTTCTTGGAAGAGGTCATTGTGCGCTCGAGTTGCGTTTGGTCACCCGAGCGGTCTCATTTATTTGTGTTTGACGCTCAAGTGGTGTTATGGTCGTTTGTGCAATCTGTACGTATATCAGATCGGGAAAAAAGATTTTTTTGTCACTTTTTCATCTTCTCTCTCTCTCTAAAATATTTCTAAACCTAATTTCTTCTTTCTCTCTCTAGTTCTTGCTTAAAACCATCCCATACACCCTAATCCATTGATTTCACTACCATAGTGCTTTGGAGTAAAATGAAGAGCTCGGCAAGGACTTCTATTTAATTTGAGCGGATTGTCGTTTCGTTGCCGTTGATTTTTAGGTTGTCTTATCTTCGCTTCAAGAGGTAAGGATTTCTTTACTCATTTTCAATACATCATTATAGATTTACATGCGGTAGTCTTTATAGCATTTAAAACAATTTTGTTAAGAAATTTTACAAAAAGTATGATAAAGGTTTGCAGTTTGGATTTTGGGAGTTAGGATTGGATGAGCTATGGGTGTTTCAGTTAATTGAGAGGTAGTTGGGCATGTTCGTTTGAGAGTGGGAAAAAATCCTAATTTATTATTATAGGCTTAATTAATCCTAAAGGGGTGAAGAAGTGTAATAATCAAGTTATGTGTTAAAGAATTGAAATAGTGGTTTAGTTATTAAAATGAAACTTAATTGGATTAGTAGTGGTTTTGATTAACTTTGTATTGTAGCTGTATTTTATGAACTGGATTGGTTTAAGAAAAAAAATGTGAAGTTTTTGCTAAGGGTGGACATAATTGATGGTTTTGAAACAACGGATTTGGTTTTGGAAAAAAAAAATGGTATGTGTAACTCTTTTATGAATTGAAATGAGAAATGGTTGATTTGAAAATATGGAATGAGTTATGGATTTTTATTGTATCAGTTGCGTATCTATTTATCTTTTTAGAATTTTTGGTCCTTGGTCATCAGTGGAGGATGGCATTGTTATTGTTGAGTAGATGATGTGTATGTATCACACTTGTACAGTATTATGTAGTTTAGCATGTTATGCTATTATTGTGTTATTGTTTGGGGGTCTGTTTCTCTCAGGGTGAAGTCGGTAAAGCATGGTGCCTTAACAGAAGTTCCTCGTCCCTTTTGGTTTGCGCCTAGTAAAGGGTAAAAAGAGGTCTATTTCTCTTTGTATTGAGCTGGTAAAACGTGGCACCTTATGATAGGTTCCTCTCTCTTTCTGGATATGTGATTATAAAATAAAAGTTAATAATTGTTTGGGCGGGACATTTATTTCTAATCGACCAATCTTAGTCGTTCAATAATTAATTAGATCAATCTTTAGTTTATTTCGAATCAAACAAATCTAATCAATATATTTTGATAAAAACAACTAAAATTGTGGCTAAACCAATGAATCAGTCAAACCAAAAATGATTCAGCCTAATCGGCTTATAATGGCTTGGGTTAGACCTGACCCTTTCATATTCTTAGATCCGCGATCACTCTTTATCGTTGTCTATACTCCTTGTCTTGTTGTTGTTGAGTTTGGAGTTGTTGGCCGTGTTGTGAACAAGTTGATATTTTTTTAAAGGCAATCATGTCTGTTTTTCTTCAGGTTTCCTCGAGCGATATTTCCTGTGCTCGAGCGTTCTTTTGCAGTCTACAAAACTTCTTGGAAGAGGTCATTGTGCCCTCAAGTTGCGTTTGGTCACTCAAGCGGTCTCATTTATTTGTGTTTGACGCTCGAGTGGTGTTATGATTGCTTGTGCAGTCTGTACATATATCAGATCTGGGAAAAAGTTTTTTTTATCATTTTTTCATCTTCTCTCTCTCTCTCTCTCTCTCTCTAAAATATTTCTAAACCTAATTTCGTCTTTCTCTCTCTAGTTCTTGCTTAAAACCATCCCATACACCCTAATCCATTGATTTCACTACCATAGTGCTTTGGAGTAAAACGAAGAGCTCGGCAAGGGCTTCTATTTAATTTGAGTGGATCGTCGTTTCGTTGCCGGTGATTTTTAGGTTGTCTCATCTTCGCTTCAAGAGGTAAGGATTTCTTTACTCCTTTTCAATACCTCGTTATAGATTTATATGTGGTAGTCTTTATAGCATCGAAAACAATTTTGTAAAGAAATTTTACAAAAAGTATGATAAAGGTTTACGGTTTGGATTTTGGGACTTAGAATTGGATGAGTTGGGTGTTTCAGTTAATTGAGAGGTAGTTGGGCATGTTCGTGTTGAGGTTGGGAAAAAATCCTAATTTATCATTATGGGCTTAATTAATCCTAAAGGGGTGAAGAAGTGCAATAACCGAGTTATGTGTTAAAGAATTGAAATAGCGGTTTAGTTATTAAAATGAAACTTAATTGGATTAGTAGTATAGCGACCCCGGTCTTTTCCCCATTTGATTATTGTATCCGGACTTACGTTCCGCGGATTCTGTTGTTATATTTGTTGTTCTCTAATTCCTCAATTGAGTTATAGGATGTGTTGGGCAGGTTTTTTTGAGGTGGGTTGGGTACGAAAATCAATTCTTGCTGTCCATTTTTTGAGTTGATCGCTCGAGCGAGGTTTTGGTCGCTCGAGCAAGGGTTGAGTTTTGTTTCTAGTGGCTCGAGCCAGGATTTCTTCGCTCGAGCGAGAGATTGCGTCTAGTATAGACCAGAGAGCAGAGTGTTTTCGCCGGCGAAGCTTTTCGCCGAGCGGCGAAGTTGTATGTTTCGAAGTTTTTCGCCGAGCGAGCATCCTGTCGCCGAGCATGCTTCGCTGCGCACAAGCATCGAGTTCTTAACTCGAGCGAGCTTTTCTTCGCCGAGCGAGTATTTCTTGTGTCGGTCGCCGGCGACCATGTCTTCGCCGAGCGAGCTCGTCCAAAGATTTAAACGCAGCAGCTTTTAAAACGTCCTTTTTCACAATTTTTGATCCAAAACCCTAGTTTCGAAGTTTCTTCTTTCTCAACTCATCTTTTCCTTGGGTTTGATCTATCTAGAGGCGTTCTAACCTAGTTCCTTCATTAAAAGGGAGAGGAGAGTGAGGGCTTTCATTTAATCGGAGCATTGTTGGATTTGGAGCACTTTAACATTTGGGCAAACATCTTCATCTTCTTCTAGTGGGTTCATTGCTTTGAGGTAGGGATTTCCTACTCCTTGTATACGTTTTAATCCTAAGTGTTGGTGTTCTGGTATGTGGGAGGGGGTGGTTTAGTAATTCTGGGAGAAATCTTAGGGTTTTGTCATAGATTAATTCATGTAATTAATTTAAAAAGGGGAATTGTGTATTGGGTTAAATTCATGAGATTTGGGAAATTGAGATTGGTTGATGTAATTGAATATTAAATCACTCATATGTGGATTTGATAATGTATATAAATTGTGATATTTATTTCTCGCTTAGAAATAACTGCTTTGGGCTATCGGTGGAGGTTAGCCATTGATTGTTGTAGACCTTGCATGCTGCTTAGGTATAACTGGAATTAAGTCACATATGTTGACTGTTGAATTAATACAGAACATTACTTGTATTGATTGTGTGTTGCATATGGCAATTTGTATGTTTCATTGCATATGCATGATGTTTGGAGGAGATAGGGGATGAACTCCACGGTTTAGGGGAAGATAGGGGATGGACCTCTAAACCGGATTTTGTTTGGAGGAGATAGGGGATGAACTCCACGGTTTAGGGGAAGATAGGGGATGGACCTCTAAACCGGATTTTTGTTTGGGAGGAGATAGGGGATGGACTCCATTAGCATCACTTTTGTGTGTGCTTATTTATATTGAAGTGTTTTATTGATACAGCACTAAAATGTGTGTCAATTGGGAAGTATGGAAATGAATTGATTATGATTGATATGATACCAACTCGTGTATTTGTTATGATTAGGTTTAACTTAAATTGTTATTCCTGTGGAATTGGAAGTTTTGTTAATAAAAGATGAAACCCCGTTGAGTTATTTGGCCAGGTTCTGAGCCATAGATGAAAAGTAAGATGTGCCATAGACAATGTGTCATAGGCAATATAGACATTCATGTCTTAAAAAGTGTAATCGATTATAGTGTGTTAACCATGTATTAGATGCTAATACTTTAGTTAATTCTTATGCTTGGTTTAGTATTTCTCTATTGGGTGGCTCACCCTATATGGGAACTTCATTTTTCAGGTACAGGTGGTTCACTACCTCCAAGGACTTAGCTTGTGAGGAATTGAATTGGAAGACTTGTTTTATTTATTTTATTTATTTTATTTGAACAATGTAAACTTTCAAGCCTAGGGCTTTATTTGTTTTGAGTTAGAACTCATGAATTTGTGTTCAAGTGTTGGCTTGGCAGGATGTAAGCCCATAGGGCATTTATTTGATGTTTTATTCTATATTACTCGTGACTTAAATAATATAATTGCTTTTTCTTTTATTAATGCATGTCATGTTTCGGTTTAATTTTGAGGGCGTTATAACTTGGTATCGAGCGCACTGTTTGAATACTTTGGGTACGGGAAGTGATTAGAATCACAATGGGTTCGCTTTGATAGAGACTTAGTGTAATGATTGCATGCTTATATGATAACATGTTTATGTGACTATGTGGGTATGGAATGTAGTTTCGATGTTGATTGGACCCTTGAGTCTCGAATGTCTTGTTGGAAAGGCACTTGATCAATGTTGTTTCCAACCGAACTTTAGCGACGTCTCGACCTGCTATTATCCAGAATGAAATTGTAGGTGCTTATGTGATTATGTGCTTACGTGGTGTGATTTATTGTTGTCCAATGTATTAGGACGCAAGTGTTATAGTTTTGTCACATTTTTGAGAGTGCTTCCGCTTGTGTTTCCTTCATTAGGATGTCAGGACGAGGACGAGGTCGCGGTAGGCGTGGTAGGCAGGCTAGGCAGGAAGTGCCTATACCGGAGGAGATACCGGCAGTTCAGGAGGGTGTTGGCCAAGCCAATGTGGCCGAGCCAGCAGGCCAGCAAGGTATGGGCGCTTTGGCCCAAGAGATAGCTGGAGCTTTTAGGGAGTCAGTGGGCATTCTTAGGGCTCAGAATCAGGCTCAGGTAGTTGTGGCAGATGCAGGGCCTTCTTTTCTGAAGAGGGAATTCTTCCGGTCTCAACCGGACGTGTTTGTAGGTGATCCTAGCGAGCCGCTTAAGGCAGACGAGTGGCTCGAACAGACAACGAAAACGTTTGAGATGCTTGGCATCGAAGACGAGGGGTTGAAGGTGACCTTGGCATCGTTCCACCGGTGAAGGAGATGCGGTCAAGGTGGAAGTTCACCAAGGGTCGATTGGAGGTAATGGAAGGCTTTTGTTGATGCTTTCAGAGAAGTACTTGTCTCCATTGCTCAGAGAAGTTGAGAGATCGGCCCGCCATCTTGAGCGTAATGCTTTATCGCTGGCCGAGTTTGAAGCGGCATTCACTAGTTCTGTCTGTGTTTGCACCGAGTTGGTGGCAACCGAGGAGCGCCACGCATTGAGTTTGAGAAGAAGTTGAGGCGTGGCCTCATCCGAGAGTTGTTGGGTCTATGATTAGGGATTTCGGCGATTGGTTGATGCAGCAGCCTCACACCGAGATTATGATGCAGAAGAGGGGAAAGGCGTAAAGGCTCCAAGAGGAGTCGATGGCCAGAGTGATGGCAGGAGGCGAGAGGTTTCACCTCAGCCCCTCGAGTAGTTTTTCTAGATCCACTTTTCCAAAGGCCGAGTGCTAGTTCTGGGAAAGGCAGTCAGGGAGACATTACCTGTTTCAAGTGTGGTCAGCTGGGCCACAAGTCTCCAGTTTGTCCTCAGAGGGGAGGAGTTCAGAGGGCAGCATCTTCTTCGGCTCGATCTCAGAGCCAGAGTCAGAGTAGAGGTCAGCCGTCCTCTTGTTTTCAGTGCGGTCAGCCAGGGCACATGAAGAGGTTTTGCCCACAGTTGGGTGGCACAATCTTGCCTTGGTTCGAGGCGCACTCAGTCGATGCCTACTCGGTCGATTCGAGCCTTGAGGGCCAACCAGGGCTTCTTCGTCCCAATCAGGCAATGTCTTCGCCCGAGGGGTGAGCAGGTTGACCAGAGGTCATCTGGTCGCGTGAATGCTGTTACGGCACAGGATCTTATACCAGCTCCATCTGTGGTTAGAGGTACCTGCTTGTTTTGCAATTCAGTTGGTAATGTATTGATCGATGCGGGTGCGTCTCATTCCTTTGTGCCTCACGATTTGCATCTATTTTGGAGTTGGAGTTAGCTCGCTTAGCATCTCCTATTTGTGTAGTGTCGCCTCTTGGGGTGAGTTGATTTTGAAACAAGGTGTTAGGGGTTGTGATATAGAGGTCGATGATCATAGAATCCCTTTCTCTTTGTAGTGATGCCCATGAAGGGCTTCGATGTTATTTTGGGTATGGATGGTTATCATCATACCTATATATTGATTGCTACCGCCGAGGGTAACTTGTTGTACAAAGGAGCGGAGAACGCCATTTTCTCGGGGACAGGTTGGTAGTGTTTTGCCACCGAGGTATGATCCGCGAGGCGAGTGAGCTTAGTAGTTTACTTGCTAGTCTTGCGATTAGTGAGGATGTTGAGACTCGATTGTGTTACCACGGGTGGTTTGTGAGTACTCGGACGTCTTTCCCGAGGATCCGTCATTTACCACCGCATCGAGAGATTGAGTTCTCTATTGACTTAGTGCCCGCACGGCGCCGATTTCTATAGCACCTTATCGCTTTTGCCCCGCCGAGCTAGTTGAATTGAAGATTCACCGTGAGTTGTTAGATAAGGGTTATATCCGTCCTAGTGTTTCACCGTGGAGCGCCAAATTTTCGTTAAAAAGAAAGGTGGTGCTTTGAGACTTTGTATAGATTACCGGAAGTTGAATCGAGTGACGGTTAAGAATAAGTACCCGATGCCTCGTATAGATGATTTGTTCGATCAGTTGAAGGGTTCCCGTTGTTTCTCTAAGATAGACTTGAGATCGGGTTATCATCGCTGAGAGTCGTGAGGAGGATATTCCAAAGACGGCATTCCGTGACGCGGTACTACGAAGTTTTTGGTGATGCCGCTTGGGCTCACCAATGCACCAAATGTGTTTATGGATTTGATGAACCGGATCTTCCGAGCATTTTTGGATCGCTTTTGTGGTCGTCTTCGTGGACGACATTTTGATTTATTCACCTTCAGAGGAAGAGCACGAGGAACACTTGAGAGTGGTGCTAGAATTACTTAGAACCCATAAGCTTTATGCTAAGTTTGGGAAGTGTGAGTTCTGGCTAGAAGAGGTGAAGTTCTTAGGCCATGTGGTTTCCGGGAAGGGGGTATCTGTTGATACATCCAAGACGGAGGCAGTGCAAGATTGGGCACAACCTAAGAGTGTATTTGAGATCCGCAGTTTTCTGGGACTAGCTGGGTATTACCGGTTTGTGAAGGATTTCTCCAGGTTAGCTTCACCGTTGACTAGATTGACTCGGAAGGAGTCAAATTTGTTTGGAGGAGACTTGTGAAAGGTCATTTCAGAGTTGAAAGTTAGATTGACCACCGCCTCCGCTTTTGATTATTCCTAGAGAGTTGGGTTATTCAATTTATTGTGACGCCTCACGAGAGGGTCCAGGTTGTGTGTTGATGCAAGAGGGAAAGTGGTTGCCTATGGCTCACGCCGCTTGAAAATTCACGAGAAGAATTACCCCACGCATGATCTAGAGCTAGCAAATGTGATATTTGCCCTAAAATTTGGAGACATTATTTGTATGGTGAGAAATTTGAGGTATTCTCCCACCATAAGAGTTTAAAATATTTGTTCACTCAGAAGGACTTGAATTTGAGGCAGAGGAGGTGGATGGAGTTCATTGAGGATTATGACTTCGAGTTGCACTATCATCCAGGGAAGGCCAATGTTGTGGCCGATGCCCTTAGTAGAAAATCTGTTGGACGCTAAGCGGTATAGCCATCCCGAGTGGGAGATGTTGGGTGTTGGGGAGTTTGATTTGCATTTGGGCGAATCCGCTGAGGTCATGACCTTGTTTTCAGCCGTTACGTACCCTACACTTGTGACTCGAGTGTTAGAGGCTCAGAGGGGTGATTTTGAGGTAGAATCTCTCCGAGAAAAGATTTCCATTGGGAAGGTTGAGAAGGGTTTGACGGTGTATCCCGACCTGAGCGTGAGATACCGAGATCGTCTGTTTGTACCGGAATCTTGCCGTGAGGAGGTACTCCGAGAGTTTCATCATTCGCGCCTTGCGGTACATCCGGGAGGTACTAAGATGTATCGGGATTTGGGCCGTCAGTTTTGGTGGCGGGGTATGAAGAGAGAGGTGGCAGCTTTCGTATCTAAGTGCCTTACTTGTCAGCAAGTGAAGGCCGAGCATCAGAGGCCAGCGGGTTTGTTGCAACCATTGCCTATTGCCGAGTGGAAGTGGGAGCATGTCACTATGGACTTCGTCGTGGGTCTTCCGAAGACTCAGCGAGGTAGTGATGCTATTTGGGTTGTGGTAGACCGGTTGACGAAGTCAGCGCACTTCATTCCTATGCGTGTTAGAGATTCGGTAGATCATCTTGCCGATTTGTATGTTCGGGACATAGTGAGGTTGCACGGGTCCCAAAGGACGATTGTTTCAGATAGAGATCTCGCTTCACCGCCAGTTGTGGCGTAGTTTGCAGAGTGCTTTAGGCACTAAGTTGACCCTTAGTACGGCTTATCATCCTCGACCGACGGGCATCCGAGGCACTATTCAGATCCTAGAGGATATGCTTCGAGGTTGTGTTCTCGACCTTAATGGGTCGGGAGAAGCACTTGCCATTAGTGGAGTTTGCTTACAACAATAGCTTTCACTAGTATCGGTATGGCACCGCTTGAGGCCTTATATGGCCGAATCGTGTAGATCTCGCTTGTTGGGCCGAGGTGGGTGACGACCTTTGTTGGGTCCGAGTTGGTGAGGGAAACCACGGAGAAAGTTGAGCTTATCCGTAAGAGGTCGGTTACAAGACGTAGTCGCCGTAAATCTTATGCCGACCGTAGGAGGAGACCTTTGGTGTTTGAGGTAGGTGATCATGTCTTTCTCGAAAATATCACCTAGGCGAGGTTTGATGAGATTTGGGAAGAGCGGAAGTTGTCCCTCGGTTCATTGGGCCTTTGAGATCCTTGAGAGGATTGGCGAGGTCGCTTATCGCTTAGCTTTGCCACCGCAGCTTATCCGAGTTCATGACGTGTTTCATGTGAGTATGCTCGGCGATGAGCCAGATCCGTCACATGTGTTGGATTGGACGGAATTAGAGGTTGATGAGGATGTCTCAGATGAGGAGAGACCGTCCGGTTTTGGATAGGCGGGATCAAGTTTTATGGCAAGACTATCCCTTTGGTGAAAGTTCTGTGGAAGCATCACGGAGTGGAGGAAGCCACTTGGGAACGTGAGTTGGAAGTCCGTGAGAAATATCCGGATTTGTTTATTGATTTGTAATCTTGTACTTAGATTATATAATATTGCGGAACTTAAGAATTTAATATATGTCTTGAGTTGGAAAACATTGAGAACAGTTTGATTGAATGTTAACATTTTGAAACTTGCCACATAATGGGAGTAATGTATTGTTTATACCATGAGATTGAATACGATATGGAATTTGTTAACATCGAAAGGAATAATGCATAATATTGATGCAGGTTGAAATATATGTTGGTTTATACATATTGTGAAATGCCTCTTAATGAGAGATGAAGTGACCAATATTGGTCAAGATTGTTGATTATTGTTTTATATATCATTGGGAATTAAGAAAAACTTGTTTTTTTACAAACTCATGCTTAATTTCGGGGACGAAATTCTTTTAAGGGGGGGAGGTTATAGCGACCCCGGTCTTTTTCCCATTTGATTATTGTATCCGGACTTACGTTCCGCGGATTCTGTTGTTATATTTGTTGTTCTCTAATTCCTCAATTGAGTTATAGGATGTGTTGGGCAGGTTTGTTACAAGTTGGTTGGGTTCGAAATCAAATCTTTGTCCGCTTTTGAGTTGGTCGCTCGAGCGAGGGTTTGGTCGCTCGAGCGAGGGTTGAGTTTTGTTTCTAGTGGCTCGAGCCAGGATTTCTTCGCTCGAGCGAGAGATTGCGTCTAGTATAGACCAGAGAGCAGAGTGTTTTCGCTCGAGCGAGCTTTCTTCGCTCGAGCGAGCGAGTTGTATGTTTTCGAGTTTTTCGCTCGAGCGAGCATCCTGTCGCTCGAGCATGCTTCTGGGTTGCAGACCTGAAGCATCGAGTTCTTGGCTCGAGCGAGCTTTTCTTCGCTCGAGCGAGTATTTCTTGTGTCTGGTCGCTCGAGCGACCATGTCTTCGCTCGAGCGAGCCTGTCCAGTATTTAAACGCAGCAGCAGTTTTAAAACGTCCTTTTTCACAATTTTTGATCCAAAAACCCTAGTTTCGAGTTTCTTCTTTCTCAACTCATCTTTTCCTTGGGTTTGATCTATCTAGAGGGCGTTTCTAACCTAGTTCCTTCATTAAAAAGGTAGAGGAGAGTGAGGGCTTTCATTTAATCGGAGCATTGTTGGATTTGGAGCACTTTAACATTTGGGCAAACATCTTCATCTTCTTCTAGTGGGTTCATTGCTTTGAGGTAGGGATTTCCTACTCCTTGTATAATGCGTTTAATCCTAAGTGTTGGTGTTCGTATGTGGGAGGGGTGGTTTAGTAATTGGGAGAAATCTTAGGTTTTGTCATAGATTAATTCATGTAATTAATTTAAAAAGGGGAATTGTGTATTGGGTTAAATTCATGAGATTTGGGAAATTGAGATTGGTTGATGTAATTGAATATTAAATCACTCATATGTGGATTTGATAATGTATATAAATTGTGATATTTATTTCTCGCTTAGAAATAACTGCTTTGGGCTATCGGTGGAGGTTAGCCATTGATTGTTGTAGACCTTGCATGCTGCTTAGGTATAACTGGAATTAAGTCACATATGTTGACTGTTGAATTAATACAGAACATTACTTGTATTGATTGTGTGTTGCATATGGCAATTTGTATGTTTCATTGCATATGCATGATGTTTGGAGGAGATAGGGGATGAACTCCACGGTTTAGGGGAAGATAGGGGATGGACCTCTAAACCGGATTTTGTTTGGAGGAGATAGGGATGAACTCCACGGTTTAGGGAAGATAGGGATGGACCTCTAAACCGGATTTTTGTTTGGGAGGAGATAGGGATGGACTCCATTAGCATCACTTTTGTGTGCTTATTTATATTGAAGTGTTTTATTGATACAGCACTAAAATGTGTAACAATTGGGAAGTATGGAAATGAATTGATTATGATTGATATGATACCAACTCGTGTATTTGTTATGATTAGGTTTAACTTAAATTGTTATTCCTGTGGAATTGGAAGTTTTGTTAATAAAAGATGAAACCCGTTGAGTTATTTGGCCGTGTTCTCGAGCCATAGATGAAAAGTAAGATGTGCCATAGACAATGTGTCATAGGCAATATAGACATTCATGTCTTAAAAGTGTAATCGATTATAGTGTGTTAACCATGTATTAGATGCTAATACTTTAGTTAATTCTTATGCTTGGTTTAGTATTTCTATTGAGGTGTGGCTCACCCTATATGGGAACTTCATTTTTCAGTATGTGTGGTTCACTACCTCCAAGGACTTAGCTTGTGAGGAATTGAATTGGAAGACTTGTTTTATTTATTTTATTTATTTTATTTGAACAATGTAAACTTTCAAGCCTAGGGCTTTATTTGTTTTGAGTTAGAACTCATGAATTTGTGTCCAAGTGTTGGCTTGGCAGGATGTAAGCCCATAGGGCATTTATTTGATGTTTTATTCTATATTACTCTGGTGACTTAAATAATATACTGTTTTTCTTTTATTAATGCATGTCATGTTTCGGGTTTAATTTTGAGGGCGTTACAAGTAGTGGTTTTGATTAACTTTGTATTGTAACTGTATTTTATGAATTGGATTGGTTTAAGAAAAAAAATGTGAAGTTTTTGGTAAGGGTGGACATAATTGATGGTTTCGAAACAACGGATTTGGTTTTGGAAAAAAAATGGTCTATGTAACTCTTTTATGAATTGAAATGAGAAATGGTTGATTTGAAAAGGTGAAATTAGTTATGGATTTATATTGTATTAGTCGTGTATCTATTTATCTTTTTAGAAGTTTTGGTCATTGGTCATCAGTGGAGAATGGCATTGTTATTGTTGAGTAGATGATGTGTATGTATTACACTTGTACGATATTATGTAGTTTAGCATGTTGTGCTATTATTGTATTATTGTTTGGGGGTCCGTTTCCCTCAAGGTGAAGTTGGTAAAGTGTGGCACCTTATGATAGATTCCTCTCTCTTTCAGTTTGCGCCCGATAAAGTGTGACCTTAGGATCGTTCCCCTTCAAGTGAGGCCGGTAAAGCGTTATGTGTTATGTGGGTTGTATTATTTTCCATCTGTGTTGTAGGTTGGCGGAAATGGAAGTGTGTATTATGTTTAGTTATTTATATTTAGAAATATATATTTCTCGGTATCTTGTTATGGGTGTTCCTTGCCCTTGGGCCTATGGTCAGGGAAGATAGTAAATGTGTTGTTGCAGAAGTATATGTAGTGGGTTGAGTTATGAGATTAGGTTACCACTCGTATATGTGAACATGCCTTCAAAACAAATGTCGAGACGGAATTCTTTTATATTAACATGGAGATCTAAAGAAACAAGATTGTGTTGCGAAGTAATGCTTTTGGAACTAAACTGGATAATTAGAAAGGGGAAAAAAAAAAAAAGTTTTACACCTTGTGGTGTTCAAATGGACTTTTTGGAGACAATGTACTTATATAAGTTTATTTTGAATATTAAATTGTCACATTGCTTGTATTATACGTCATGGTGCATTCATAATCATATATATCTATGTGTTGTTATTGTTTAAGATCATGTTGTGATCTCTACTGAACTTTATATTCATTCCACGTTGTTAATCATTTTTAATGTGCAAGTTAAGAATTGTTTTGAGATCGGCGATCTTCTTTAATTGTTGGCCACAGGGCCTTATATTGTTGGCGGAACGCCATTGTTGTAAAAAAAGTTAAACCCTTAATTTTTATATAAAGATATAAGTCTACAAGTATTTTGTTTAAATGTAATTCATGTTATATTCAATATATGTACGATGAGAGAACATTTCATTTATTTATGGATGTAATGTATGTAAAGTTCTGCATACTATTAATAAAAAAGGATTTATGTTAATGGATATTGTAATATTATTCAGATAATAAAAAGTGGGGTGTGACATGACTAGGTCAAAAGACAAACTAACTTACATAAAAATTAATTAATTAAAACTTTCAAATTTTATTTTAAAATTTAAACTGTCTTGAACTAAAACATGCATAATGCTACAATATGAAATGGAAGTGTAAAATTCACTTCATATAAGCGAAACAATTCACTTTTTCCTTCTTCGCCTGATGTGGTATTATAGAATAAATCATAGACTAATTAAAGTTTTATTTTTATATGATTAAATGGAAGCTAGCCAATAGAGATTTTTTTAATTGTTTAAAATTTAGAAAATCAGTATGAGAAATTACAATTAAACCAGCGAATCAATCAAACCGAAAATGGTTTAGCCTAATCGGTTAGGTCAAAAGACTAAGTAACTTATATATACATTAATTAATTAAAACTTTTAAATGTTATTTTAATTTTAAAATTTAAACTGTCTTGAATTGAATCAAGCACAACACTATAATATTAAATGGGAATATAAGGTTTACTTTATATAAGTGAAATAACTTAGTTTTTCCTTCTTTCTTGATGTGTGATTATAAAATAAAAGTTAACAATTGTTTGGGCGGAAAGTTTATTTCTAATCGGATTTAGTCGTTCAATCATCCATTAAATCAATTTTTAGTTTATTTCAAATCAAACAAATCTAACCAATATATTTTGAACAAACCGCTAAAATCGCGGTTAAACCAATGAATCAGTCAAATAAAAAATGATTCATCCTAATCGGCTAGATCAAAGACCAACCAATTAAAACTTTTAAATTTTAGTTTAAAATTTAAACTATATTGAATTGAAATATGCACAAAACTACAATATTAAATGGGAGTATAAGATTCATTTTATATAAGTGAAATAACTCACTTTTTCATTCTTTTTCCGATGTGGGATTATCAAATAAATTATAGACTAATTAGAGTTTTATTTTTATATAGTTAAATGGAAACTAACTAATAGAGATTTTCTTAATTGTTTAAAATTAAGAAAATTAATATGAGATATTAAAACGCTCACAAGACTCCTCACTAAAAACTCCATTTTGTTTATATAATATATAGATAGATATATAGATTTTCATTTTTATTTTCCTAAACTATCACTATTATTATTATTATTATTATTATTATTATTATTATTATTATTATTATTATTTTAAATTTCATACTTAGACTTCTAATTTTATTTATTTTGTCTCTAAAATTTTTTATTTCAATTTATCTAATTCAATTGGAGAAAATTGTACATATCCGTAGCTATTGAAATCTAATTTAATGATAAAAAAATTATTTTAAAATTTTGAACAATTTAATCATACAACCAAAAACACCCATGAAATTGGTTATGAGGTGTGTGTAGTTTGTTTAGTTCAAAATAGCGACAAAAATGAGTAATTAATTTTATGATTTAAATTCAAATTTTGAAAAAACTTTTTCACCCATCAAATCAAGTCTCAACCGTTACTAATTTTGACAAATATTTTCTACTATCATATGAATTGAAATAAAATAAAAAATTAAGAACTAAATATTGGAAATGGTTATAAAATTCTGGGTAAAACTAGAATTTTTTCCTAAGTTTGGTCTAATTTTTAGGTGGGCCCCGTGCATCGATTTACACGGGTCAAAGTGATAACGCGTTCTATGCCGCGTTGTGATTCATGTGGTATATTTGGTTGCTCAAAACCATTACCGAGTGAATGGGAAATTGAAGCCAAAGTATGCTCCATGGAAATGAAGTTTTGGTGGAAATTCCTTAAAGGATTGAATAAGGCTTGTCCCACATTGATTTGGTGGGAGGTTTTGAAAGGGTTTATAAGGCATGGGTTTGGTACTTGGGGTGTGCCCCAAGGGGTACCCAAGTGTTTTAGAGGGAGAGGTTATGGGCAAAATAGGCTAGACCCATTGGACCCAAAAATCACCACACCCCCGCGCGCTGCCGCCGTCCGTCTGGTCGGTCGGGCGCGGGTGTGAGGTTGGGTTGGGCTTGTTCAGCCCAATACTAATCTTTTTGGGCCAAAAACATTTGAATTTAATTCAAATAAATTGGTTTGGATTTTTTGTTCATCCAAACAGGGCCCTTCCCGTTTTCAAACAGAATTAAATTGGTTTGGATTTACACACCCAAACAAGGCCCTTCCCGGTTTTTGCTATCTGTTTGAATTATAAACAGATTCAAATTCAAAACCAACATGTATCATACCTGTTCAATTCAAAACCAAGAGTCACCTTCACATCTATAAATAGGACCACCCTCATTTGATGTAATTCATTCAGAAATTTCGTATTTCACCTCTGCTAATTTTATTCTTCATCTTGCTGTATTTTATTTCTGAAAGAAAGAGTGTAAACACTTAGTGTGTTCGTAAGGCAAACAATTTGTAGTGCTGCTATTGTTTGTAGCAAGATCATTTCATCCTAGGAGATAGACGTCCAAATTTCGAAGCAAGTGGAGAGGATTTAATGTAACAACTCTCGTGATCGACATCAGATAACCAACAATTATATCTCGATTATTGCTAAACTGAACCGATAATGACTGATAATTGGATTAACCTCAGTACTGAATGGATCGATTGAAATCGAAATCGAAATTGAATAAGTTTATCTGTTATATTGCATTTCTATCTGTTTAATTGATTAATTATCTGTTTGCGTTTATATGTTTAAACTGTCAATTGAAGGCCTTATCGGCGGCCGATTTAGAAACCGTTTAGTGTTTTGTAATCAGTGTAATTTTTATGATTTAATGGTATATTTATCTAAATTGTGATTAGGTACGATTAAATTAGATTAAAATAAGCTAAATTAAACAAGTTTGATCTATTTACAATTAAGCCACTTAGTGGCCATTATCTACACACTTGCCTTAATTTAGACACATTTGAACACACAACATTTCTCCTCTTGTTCTTGCACATTGCCGACCAAAGAGAGGAAATAGGAGAGAGTGAGTTCATTTTGTTGTATTGGCTTGGAATCTTGAGGAATTGCTTGGGAATTGAAGTATACTTGCTTGTTTAGCTCATAAAACTTGTAATTGACACTTAGGTAAGTGACTTCACCTCCATCTTGTTGTCTTTGAGCCTCACTTTGCATGATTCATGCCCAATTAGAGAGCTAGGCCATGTTTTAGTGCATATATGTTGAATTGAAGCCTAGTTGTTGCATGCATGTTGAATTTAGTGAGTTTGGAGTTGGTTTCATGGTCAAATGCCACATGCATGTTCATAATCATGTTTAAATCCATGTTTTCATCTTGTTTTGGAAAAGATTAAGCTCTTTGGAGCAAGAATTGAAGCTTGATTTTGGTTTAAAGATCATGCATGTCATGTCTTGAAATTGTTCATGAAAGTGGTTTCAAATTGAGTTTAATTGGAACACCCTTGGGCCTTGATTTCCTAAATTGAGCTTTAAAACGTGTTATTCTATGTGTTTGAAAGAGTTTTCCAGAAAATGGGCCCAAGAGGATCGAGTTGGGAGCATCAAAACTTGGTTTGGAACTTGGAGGTTGAATCTGGATTTTCCAGATTTTGGCCGTCCGCTCGAGCGGGGGAAATGCCGCTCGAGCGGGGAATTCATGCTCCCAGCATTTCTTCGACTTATTTTACAGTCCGCTCGAGCGGAGTGTTTCACGCTCGAGTGGAGAAATCGCGTATCCAGCATCTTGCACTGTTCATCAGTCCGCTCGAGCGAAGGAATGTGCGCTCGAGCGGAGGATTGTGTGTCACGCCGGCGGGAAGTTGACGCCGGCGGGGACCTTTGTTATTGGTCCGCTCGGAAACTCGCTCGAACGGAGTCCCTGTTTCATTGAAAATTTTAAAACTGTTTCTGTGCGCATCTTTGCATCCTCATCCCATCCTAGGCATTCTTAGGCCTAGTTTAAGGCATCTTAATGAGGATTTAGACATAGAACCACACCGAGGAAATTTAGGGATTTTAATTAACATCCTTTTGACTGTGACCTTAGTGTGTGTTCTATTTGTTAACTGTTTAGGGTTGGCTCTCGGGGACGCGCTCTAGCTGCTATTAGCCCAATCTCTGTGAGTAACAGATTGTGTAAAGTTATATTCAAAATGGTTATATTTTGATTACTGAACTGAACTGTTTATTGAACTGATATTGTTTATTGAATGAATGTATGTCCTTTATTTCTGAACTGTACTGTGGCATCCTTAGCACCTACTGTTATCGACTGTTACAGAGCTCTGTCGGTTCCCTTGTGGAACCATATCATTTCTTGAATGATTGGCCATCATTCTTGTTGGGTCTGTTAAGGCCGGTCCTTTGGACCCTCATTTATAGGCTAATGGATGTACCACATATGACTGATTGATTGAAACACTAATTGACTGAAATACTGAAAGACTGAATTACTGTTTAATGAACTGATTTCATTACTGTAAGAACATTCATTCATAACCTCTTTACGCATTATGTTATTCACTGGGCTTTAGCTCACTGTTTATATATATATATGTAGGTTCTCAAAGAACTGCATCGAGCTAGGAGCGTGGGTCGGTCCCCGCTTTTTCAAGCCCTATGTGCCTCATGCGAGGTTCCGAGTTGCCATGTTATGGCTTGGGGTGTTTTATGTCCCCTCGGTCTCCTCTGCTTTTTATCTTTGTTGTCTAGGGACTTGATCCTGTCGACCGATGATATGATTGTATAGATCGCACTGTTTGAACTGTATGAATGCATAAAAATGTTTTTGGCATACAGATTTTCACAGCTCAATGGACACTAGTTATTTACTGTATTGGCTTCCGCCCGTACTGCTTTGTTTTCTTTTTAAAGAGCCTTGATAATCTCGGATTCTTGGCGATTCTGATGCTAAACCCATAGGGCCGGGTTTGGGTCGTGACAACGAATCTATCTTAAGGACACAGTGTTAAACACTGGACTTGATCAGAAAAGTAATTCAAAGAAATTAACCAAGTAAGTTGTTTAATTTTATTCTGTTTTTAATTTGTTTATTTAATCAGATTTTAATTTTGTTTTTGTAACAAAATAAAATCTGTTATTTATTTATTTTTATTTCGAGTTTGATTTTTGTAATCAAACATATTCTCTCATTTTTCCTTTTATCTCTTTATATTCTGATTGTTGTTTAGTACACAACAGAATTTAATTTATTTAAATACAGTGAAGATTGCCCAACATTCTTAAGACAGAATCGTTTTTGGTATCTTCATTGTATTTAATTTTCTGTTTTTCAAAGTAATATTCTGGTTGGAAAAACAAATAGTGATTTATACTATTTGACAGATAGTAGTAATATACTGTCTGTTTTCTTTGACAACTAGTAGTACGATACTGGTGTCATTAACAATTTCATAATATTATTTGGTATTACAGAAAATTATTTTGGTATTTTATTTTTCCTGTTTTAGTAACAAGGAAAATAAAATTATTTTGTGTTATAATTTATTTTCTGGTTTTAGTAACTAGAAAATTAATTTGTGTTTTAATTTTTCTGATTTTTGTAATCAGAGATTATGGCTACTACAACTGAAACTGCATCTGGCAGTGGTACTCCTATTGTTACACCAACATCGGTCCCTATCCAGAACCATGTTCATGTACCTATCAATCATGGAGAAAAACCGAAAAAATTTAATGGTACCGAGTTTAAGAGATAGCAACAGAAGATGCTGTTCTATCTTACAACTCTTAATTTGGCCCGGTTTCTCCATGAAGAGGCTCCAGCACTTAAAGAGGGTGAAAGTGATCGGCAAGTTGTTGCCGCTGTAGATGCTTGGAAACATTCAGATTTTCTGTGCAGAAACTACATCCTCAATGGCCTTGACAATATGCTGTATAATGTATACAGTCCTCTGAAGTCAGCAAAAGAATTGTGGGATTCTTTGAAGAAGAAATACAAGACAGAGGATGCCGGCACAAAGAAATTTGTCGTCGGTAAATTTCTAGATTTTGTAATGGTCGACTCCCAAACGGTAATATCTCAAGTTCAAAATTTTCAGATAATTTTGCATGATATTCATTCAGAAGGTATGTCTCTTAGCTTAATCTTTCCAAGTCGTAGCTTTGGTGGAAAAGTTCCCACCGGCTTGGAAAGATTTCAAAAATTATTTAAAACATAAACGCAAAAAGATGACCATGGATGAGTTAATTGTAAGATTAAGAATTGAGGAAGATAACCGAAAGGCTGACAAGAGGCATGGGAAAAATCCCATTAAGTCCAAGGCTAATGTGGTTGAACAAGTTCAAAAACCACATAACAAAAAGAAGAAGTTTACTGGAGATGGTCCTAAACAAGGCAACAACAATGGCAACAAGAAGTTCAAAGGAAAATGCTATAACTGTGGCAAGACTGGACATCAAGCTTCTGACTGCCGCCGCCCTAAGAAGGATCATGGAAGTACAAGCAAGAAGACCACCAATCAAGCCAATGTGACATAATTGGATTACATCTCTAACGGAGTGAATGACATCAACCTCTCTGCTGTGGTGTCTGAGGCTAACTTGGTTGGAAATCCCAAAGAATGGTGGGTTGACACTGGTGCAACTCGTCACATATGTGCGGACAAGAAGATGTTCACTACTTACAATGAGGCTGCAAATGGTGAACAACTTTTTATGGGAAATTCTTCTACTTCTATTGTGGCTGGACAAGGAAAAGTGATCTTGAAGATAACATCAGGAAAAGAACTAACCCTCAACAACGTACTGCATGTACCTGACATCCGGAAGAATTTAGTTTCTGGTTCTTTATTAAGTAAAAATGGTTTTAGGCTTGTTTTTGAGTCTGATAAGTTTGTATTAACAAAGAGTGGTATGTATGTTGGTAAGGGATACATGAGTGATGGTCTCTTTAAACTTAATGTAATGACAGTTATACCAAAAGTTGCTATGAATGAGAATAACACATCTTTTGCTTATATTCTTGAGTCAAATTTATGGCATGGTAGATTAGGACATGTGAATTTTGATGCTTTGCGTAGATTAATTGGTTTAGATTATATATCAAAGTTTGAAATTAATCCTAATCATAAATGTGAAATTTGTGTAGAAGCGAAACTAACTAAGGCTCCGTTCAAATCGGTTGAAAGAAAAACCGAACCTCTAGAATTAATTCATACTGATGTATGTGATCTAAAATTTATTCAAACTAGAGGAGGCAAAAAGTGTTTCATAACATTTATCGATGATTGCACAAGATATTGTTATGTTTATTTACTTAGAAGTAAAGATGAAGCCTTAGAAATGTTTAAACTCTACAAAACAGAAGTTGAAAATCAATTTGGTAAAACCATTAAAATGGTTAGAAGTGATAGGGGTGGTGAATATGATGCACCATTAAATGAATTTTGTGCACAACATGGCATTATTCACCAAACTACAGCCCCTTATTCTCCACAGCAAAATGGAATTGCTGAAAGGAAGAATAGAATCTTAAAAGAAATGATGAATGCCATGTTACTAAGTTCAGGCTTACCACAGAACTTGTGGAGGGAAGCAATATTGTCAGCTAATTATGTTCTTAATAGAATACCCCACAAGAAAACTAAAAGCATTCCTTATGAATTGTGGAAAGGTCGACCACCTTCCTACAAATACTTAAAAGTGTGGGGGTGTTTGGCAAAAGTTGAAGTTCCTGTTCCTAAAAAGACTAAGATTGGACCAAAAACAGTAGATTGTGTGTTTATTGGTTATGCTCAGAATAGTAGTGCATATCGGTTTCTGACTTATAAATCAGAAATACCTGATATAAATGTGAACACTATTATAGAGTCAAGGAATGCTGTGTTTTTTGAACACGTCTTTCCTTACAAGAAAGGACAGGAATTAAGTTCACAGAAAAGAATTTATGATTGTACACAAAGTCAAGAGACTAATGACAATCAAACACAAGAGACTAGTAATGGTCTTAACCAACAGGATTTAACTGATGATGAACCAAGAAGAAGTAAGAGAGCAAGAACATCAAAATCCTTTGGTCCAGATTTTCTGACATACTTGTTAGAAAATGAACCTCAAAGCTTTAAAGCGACAATGACAGTCTCAAGCACCTTTGTGGAAAGAGGCTGTTAATAATGAAATTGAATCCATTATGCAAAATCATACTTGGGAATTGGTGAATCTTCCACCAGGTTCTAAACCTCTTGGATATAAATGGATATTCAAGAGAAAAATGAAAGCAGATGGTTCAATTGACAAGTATAAAGCTAGACTTGTAGTTAAAGGTTACAGACAAAAGGAAGGTCTGGATTATTTTGACACATATTCCCCTGTGACAAGAATAACATCCATTCGTATGCTTATTGCTATAGCAGCGTTGTTTAATTTAGAAATACATCAAATGGATGTTAAAACAGCTTTCTTAAACGGTGATCTAAATGAAGAGATCTATCTGGAACAACCCGAAGGGTTTGTAGTATCAGGGCAAGAAAAGAAAGTTTGTCGACTAGTAAAATCCCTTTGTGGATTAAAACAAGCACCTAAGCAATGGCATGAAAAATTTGATCATGCAATGCTTACTAATGGGTTTAAGATAAACGAATGTGACAAATGCGTCTATGTTAAAAACACTGACCAAGGATATGTCATAGTTTGTCTTTATGTGGATGACATGCTTATCATTGGAAGCAGTCAAAACATGATCAAATCAACTAAGCAAATGCTTAACAAAAGATTTGATATGAAAGATATGGGGGTCGCAGATGTTATATTAGGAATGAAAATTACTAAAACATCTGACGGATATGCATTATCTCAATCTCATTATATTGAGAAAATACTTGATAAATTTATCAAGAATGATTTGAATTTAGCTAGAACACATGTAGACATTAGTCTTTATTTATCGAAAAATAAAGGTGATGCAGTGTTTCAGTTAAAATACTCCCAAATCATTGGAAGCCTAATGTACCTAATGAATTCTACTGCGTCCGATATAGCTTATGCTATCGAGAAATTGAGTAGGTACACTAGTAACCGAGAAGACCATTGAAAGCGATCATTCGAGTTCTTAGATATCTAAGATTTACTTGATCATGGTTTGAACTTTACTCGATATCCGAGACTCAAAGGTTATTGTGATGCCAATTGGATATCGGATACTAAAGATTCAAAATCCACTAGTGGATATGTCTTTACTCTAGGAGGCGTCTTGTTTCTTGGAAATCCACGAAACAAACTTGCATCATACGATCCACAATGGAATCGAGTTCAACGCTTTAGACAAAGCGAGAAGAAGCGAGAATGGCTTCGTCACTTATTAGAAGACATTCAATGTGGCCAAAACACGTATAGCTATTTGCATTCATTGTGATAGTCAATGCGCAATAGGAGTACGCGAATCATATGTATAACGGTAAGTCACGACATATTCGTCGTCGACATAATACCGTTAGGCAGTTGTTGTCAAACAGAATAATCTCAATAGATTATATAAAATCTAAAGAGAATATTGCGGATCCATTAACAAAAGGTTTGACAAAAGAGCTAGTGTATAGTTCATCGAAGGGAATGGGATTAAAGCCTATTACATAAGAGTTGTCATAATGGTAACCCTACTTATATGACTGGAGATCCCAAGAACTAAGTTCAAAGGGACAACTAAGTTATGTATGGCTCGCCAAAAATCACCAAGGGATTAAAATTCCATACTCATTCCTATGGTGAGAGTGATATCTGCAACATATGTTATCTGCAGGGGCATAAGGATAAGCTTTGCTTTTAATGATTACTTATATCTTGATTAAGGCATAAAATCAAGACGAGTATGAGAAGATACTCACAATAAGAATCACCTATATGAGTGTTGAACTGGGGCCGGTTCTATGAGAATGAAAAAGGCTACATTCTCTAAAAACACTTATGAAAACCAGGAGCGTTCAAGGCCAAAATGAACACAACAGTGAGAACCACGATGTGTTAGAAGATATTTTGTGTGAAATCTATTGTCTTGGCTTACACAATTTGAACAATTCAAGGCATTACGTCCATTGGTTAGCCAGTAAGTCCGATAGGTTATCACTAGGGAAGGTTCAAGGCCGAAAACTACCTATCCTGATGCAAGATATTTTCGACTTATACTCTTTCGTTAAGTCTGCATATTGTTGCATTTCCGTTGTCATCAAATTCCATTCATGTGGGGGATTGTTGGAAATGGTTATAAAATTCAGGTAAAACCGAATTTTTCCTAAGTTTGGTCTAATTTTTAGGTGGGCCCCGTGCATCGATTTACACGGGTCAAAGTGATAACGCGTTCTATGCCGCGTTGTGATTCACGTGGTATATTTGGTTGCTCAAAACCATTACCGAGTGAATGGGAAATTGAAGCCAAAGTATGCTCCATGGAAATGGAATTTTGGTGGAAATTCCTTAAAGGATTGAATAAGGCTTGTCTCACATTGATTTGGTGGGAGGTTTTGAAAGGGTTTATAAGGCATGGGTTTGGTACTTAGGGTGTGCCCCAAGGGGTACCCAAGTGTTTTAGAGGGAGAGGTTATGGGCAAAATGGGCTAGACCCATTGGACCCAAAAATCACCACACACGCGCGCGCGCGCCGCCGCCGCCGTCCGTCCGGTCGGGCGGGCTGGGCCTGGGCTTGGGCGCGGGTGCGTGGTGTGAGGTTGGGTTGGGCTTGTTCAGCCCAATACTAATCTTTTTGGGCCAAAAACATTTGAATTTAATTCAAATAAATTGGTTTGGATTTTTTGTTCATCCAAACAGGGCCCTTCCCGTTTTCAAACAGAATTAAATTGGTTTGGATTTAATGCTCATCCAAACAGGGCCCTTCCCGAAATAAACTAGTTTGGTATTAACGCACACCCAAACAGGGCCCTTCCCGGTTTTTGCTATCTGTTTGAATTATAAACAGATTCAAATTTAAAACCAACAGGTATCATACTTGTTCAATTCAAAACCAAGAGTCACCTTCACATCTATAAATAGGACCACCCTCATTTGATGTAATTCATTCAGAAATTTCGTATTTCACCTCTGCTAATTCTATTCTTCATCTTGCTGTATTTTATTTCTGAAAGAAAGAGTGTAAACACTTAGTGTGTTCATAAGGCAAACAATTTGTAGTGCTGCTATTGTTTGTGGTAAGATCATTTCATCCTGGGAGATAGACGTCCAAATTCTGAAAGCACCGTGGAGAGGACGAATCTGTCTTAAGGACACAGTGTTAAACACTGGACTTGATCAGAAAAGTAATTCAAAGAAATTAACCAAGTAAGTTGTTTAATTTTATTTTGTTTTTAATTTGTTTATTAATCAGATTTTAATTTTGTTTTTGTAACAAAATAAAATCTGTTATTTATTTATTTTTATTTCGAGTTTGATTTTTGTAATCAAACATATTCTCTCCTTTTTCCTTTTATCTCTTTATATTCTGATTGTTGTTTAGTACACAACAGAATTTAATTTATTTAAATACAGTGAAGATTGCCCAACACTAAATAGTTGAAGTCAATAGTTTAGGGATGAAACTAAAAAAAAAATGGTAATAATTTAAGGGACAAAATGAAATTAATCTTTATTTTATTTATTATTATTATATGGACAATAGATATAAGTGATAGTCTATTAAATTACTTAATGTGACATATGAGATTGACTACATGATAAACAAATTTTGGCATATAAAATATAGTCCTGATAGTATTATTGTAAAAATACGATAGACGTGTGAGGTACATGAAAAATAAAAGAAAAATTGTATTTGGTTTCAATTTCAGGGGTAGATTTGAATGATGCAAGAATGAGAATAGTTGTATTGGAATAGAGATAGCAATGGGACAGGTTTATAGTGCACTACCCTTGCCCTGTATCATATTGGGGGTGGGCAAATCGGAGAGGTTGTATAGTCGGGCCAAGCAAGTTAATTTTATAAAATAAAAAATAAAAATATTAATAAAAATTAGAGATAATATAATTTATTACAGATAATAATTTATAACTAATAATAGTTAAAAAGATGTAAGACAATAAATAATGGAGTGAAAATAAATGTTAAGTGTAATATTTTGATATTTTAATTTTATCATATTAAAAAAATTAATGTATATATATATTAAGTAATTATAGTAAGAGTGAGGACAGGATACAAGGGGCGGGGGCGTAAAATACATCCCCGCCTGTGTTGGGTATAACGGGGTATGTGGAGTGAGGAAAAATTGTCATTCTTATATAAGAATTTGAGGGTTATTGGTGTAAAACTGTTGAGAAATTGCTTAAAAAACATGTTGAAGATATTTTATAGGGAAACTATACCTTAGTGGTGTTGGGAAATTTTTTTTACAAAATGTTGATAAACATTATAAATATTAATAATTAAAATTATAAAAAAAAAATCACTAATATGTGTCTTGAATAGCAATTTTTCCTATTTTATATTGGGTTGATGTGGATATTTTCTTTTTATCTCTCACAATAAGCAAAATAAGCAACAACATGTAATTTTAAAGTTATGATATTTCTTTCATAACTTGATATCAGGTCAACCAGACTGATTAATTTTAGTGATCAATCCTACCATCAAGGCGTCCAATTAAAGTCATAGCAAAATCTCATATGAATTAAGACCAAGAAATTGTTTATAGCTAAAAAGTTTCTAATATAAGACATTGAGAAAAGCATACCCCAGGCCCCAAATCCTAACTACCAAGCTAACCTTTATGGTTAATTTAAGGTTGATGAATTCAAATAACTAAAAAATGTCCACAATGTATATTTTCTTTTTGTTTGAAAATTATTAATGGTTGTATTAACATCCTTTGTAATGCTATTATTTTAGAAATTATAGATTTATAGCCTAAGTGGGAATATGAACACTCTTTACATTATTATTATAAGAAAATATATTATTATAGAAAAATGCTAGCCACGGGCATTGATTTGCATGGAGATTGTGATGAAAAGTGTTTTCTAAATAGCTAAAAAGGCTAAATAGTGTTTTAAAATTGATTAAAAAATATATACATATATATATATATATATATATTCTCTTGCACTTGCTAGAAAGTTAAAATAAAGTTATTAGAATACATGAAATATATTAATCAAATTTATTTTGAATCATATTCAGTTTTCGAGTACAATTAATGTTGGCCAAGTTTGGGAAGACTAAATAAGTGCACTTTTTGACTTTTCTTGTATTATGTGTAGAAAAAATAGAGAGGAGATGTTGATTAATGTGACCCAAAAAAGATAAAAAGATGAAATAAGTGCACTTTTTTAGTTTAGCCAAACTTTACAATCCTATACTATCTTATGCCTGTTAACTTGGAATGAGTCTCATCACATATCCATACACGTGTTTGATTGGAAGTATTAGAGTGTAAGACTGGATTGAAATCTATTGAAAACCTTTTATTTGATATTTGTTTTTTTTTTTAAGTTCGGTGGACATAGAATTCAGCTGGACTCCTTATCCCTCTTATGTGGGATTACACTGTCCGGGGGTGGGAGACAATTTTCATGGGATAACAATCCCATGAGATTAAATAGTAAAAGGTCTATTTTTCCCTCATCATACATCATTTGCTTCCTTTGTTGTTGGCGGGTACTGAGTCTGTATTTGTTTTATTTTGTTTTGTTTTTTGTTTTTTTTTGCCTTGAAAAAACATCATTGGTTGTTTTTTTTAATGGATGCTGGTGGTGGTGGTGGTGGTTGTTTGTGGCGTGATGCTGTTGCTTTTTTTTTTTTAGCCTTGAAACATAGCTGGTATATTGCTTTTAATATGTGGGTGTGAAGGCTTTTTATTGAAATCTCTTCAACTTTTATTTTTTGTTCTTTTAATTTTTGAGTGTGTGCTCTTTACTCTTTTTCTTTGTTCACGTATTTATACTTTGTTCATTCTATGCATTAATAAAGTTATTTTTTTTACTAATAAAAAAAATAAAATATTTTTTTTTGAATTGGATCAAAATTAGAAGGGAAATGGTCTTATTTATATTGAAAGAATGTGACCATTAAAAAATATAACTATTGGAAAAATGTTTGTTTGAAACATTGAAAATAATTAAACAATTAATTGTGGTCCACTAGTAAATTATAAATAAAGATTAAATTTAAAGACAGATTTAATATTACTTAGTAAACAATTGAAAAAGGATAAAATAATCTTTTGATTATTTATCTTTATTTAGTCCGTCAAACTAAATATTGGATTCACTAAAAATAGTTATTTCTAAACATCTAATCTCATGAGAAAACAAACACGGGGATACACATTCAATCCAACCAGATAGTCCGATAGATTCACAGTTCTAGGATTCAAGTCCGATGGATTCTAATCCTTCCTTATCTAGTTCGTCTGTACGGGGGCGAAATATCCACGACTCTCCGTACACCTTAAACGTCGAGCTTCTGGTAACGGCGTCAGTTTCTGCAACACAAGAATGGTGAGCTGTCCGGCGGTGGTGCGCCGGAAAAACCCTCCGACGCTCAAGTCAGTTCAGTGAGCAAGAAGACAATGGGAAGAGAGAGAGAATTTGTGAGAGTGAATTCGCATACCTGAAACGTTCGCCTTCCCTCTCTATATCTAGGTTGCCCACGCAGCTCCGAGATTATGCGCGCACTACCTCTGCTGTCCTTCCCTGGACAGGTGGCGGTTTCGCCTCACCACCTTACACGTGTAAAGGTTTTGTCCTCCTTCCAGTACATGCAGAACTGCCCAACGGTATTGAGGTGTTCGTGGAGCAGATGTCCTCTCCTTCACACCATTGGCCCAGGTGGCACCCTTAACCGAGGTTCCATGACCGGCCAAACACTTGTGGAAAATTGCCATCACACAACCGTGCTACATACCGCCGGCTTGCGACTTGGAACCAGGTGAGAACTTAACCGCAAATGCCGAGCTACCCTCGAAAGGTTCATCGAGATTGACCGGTTGTGAGGTATGCCGGCCTCCAACCGCTTCATCTCCAATCTCGGTCGCGTGCAACCGCTTCGCCATGGCTGGGCGGTTAGTGGCATGCCGACCAGGCCGCATCCTTGCCGTAGCCCGGTCAGTCCTCCAGCTCGGTTGCAATCTCCGCTATGAACTTCGCCCGACCTAACGGTCTTCAGTTCGGTCCTCAGAAGTTACCGGTTGACCTAGTCAACCGAACAAGGCAGATTGCTCGGCCGTTGCCTTGCCCAATTAGCTCGGCGCCGCGTAGTCTATAACGCTGGACGTTATCTTTGCTCGGCCGTACTAACAGATGGAAATCTCCCCATTCACCGTCCAATCAAACACATCCGTCCAATCAAACATGTGTTTGATTGGACGGACTAGATAAGAGGGGATTAGAATCCATCGAATTTGAATATTGGAACTAAAATTTCCCGAACTATTTAGTTGGATTGAATTTATATCCTATGTTTGTTTTCTCATGGGATTAGATGTCTGGAAATGACTATTTTATTGAATCCAATGTTTGATTGGATGGACTGGATAAAGATAAATGTTCAAAAGACTATTTTACCCTTATAATTTATAATTTATATTTTTGATTTAATATATAATTTTAAATTTATGATCTATAATTTTTAATTTATAAGTTAACAACAATAAAAATAAATAAATTTATAAGGCCATAATTTTTAATTTATTATTTTTAATTAAATTTAATTTATAATTTATAATTTATATTTTTTATTTAATATATAATTTGTAATTTGTAATTTATAATTTATAAATGCTCAAAAGACTAGGGTAAAATGTAATAACACTAAAAAAATTTAATTTATAAATATTTTAAATTTTAAATTTTTTATCATTTAATTTAACAACACTAAAAAAATTTAATTTTTAAGGCCATAATTTTTAATTTATTATTTTTAATTAAATTTATTTTATAATTTATAAATGTTCAAAAGATTATTTTACTATTTTTCCAATTGTTTACTAAGTAATAACATGAGGATAAAATGAACATTTCATATATTAGTTTCATGGGATACCAATCCTATGAAAATAATGACACTCCCCTATGATTATTTAGTCCCTCATATAAGGGATATGGAGTCCGGCTAGACTCTATGTCCGGTGGACTAAAGTTGCACTAAACGATGGACATCTCCCTCTAATGGATTCAAGTCTAAACTATAGCGATTCCAGTTTTTCCTTTTTGTATTTGTTGTACTCCGGACATTGGTTCCGTGGAGTTGGTGGTTGTATATCTTGTTAGCATCCTTTAATTCCTTATGTATGAGTTTTAGGATGTGTTGAGCATGTTTCGAACAGGTGGATTGAGTTTCGGTCTCAAATGTAGTTGCCCAGGTTTTTAGTGTTATGCTCGAGCGGGTCATTCTGCGCTCGAGCGGAGTTTGCTTTTTGATGGTTTGCTCGAGCGAGTCTTCTTGCACTCGAACGGAGTTTACACACTCCCAGTATTTTGTGCTTCTGCAAAACTCCTGCAGGTGTGTTTTTCACGCTCGAGCGGGTTTTCTTACACTCGAGCGGGTAGTGCTTGGTCTGTGAAAGTTCTGGGAGGGGGAAATCCACGCTAGAGCGGACTGGTTTTCGCGCTCGAGCGGATGTGCCTTATCTTTGTGTCTTGGCGCTCGAGCGGGACTTCTTGCGCTCGAACGGACCATGTTTTTTTTTCTTGACGCTCGAGCGTTGTGTTTTCTGCTCGAGCGGACCTATCGTATACCAGGAGGCAGTTAGGCATTTTCGAATTACTTTTTGCATTCACTCTCTCTCTCTTACTTTCTAAAAAGATATTTTGAGAGCCTCTCTCTCTAGAAACTTCATTCTCTCTAGGGTTTGATCTAGTTAGGGTGCTTTCCTTTCCTTCGGCCTTTGTAAAAGTTGTGTTGATCGTCGAGGGCTTCGTTTTGATCCGAAAAGTTTGGAGTTTAGAGCACTTTGGTTTTGGTCTTCTTCTCCATTCGAGTTCTAACTTCAAGGTAGGAATATCCTACTCCATTTTATGAGCTTTGTCTTTAAATTTTGACATTTCGATATGTTGGGGTTTGATGGGTAATTTCGAGAAAGTTTGGGGTCATTGTGTAATTTTTAAAGAAGGGTTTTCAAAGTTTAAAACCCTTATGTATGTAATACATTGAAAAATGGACTTGGTGTGGGATTATTGAGGAAAATGGAACCTTAGGGTTGGTATTGTAATTATGGGGAAAAGCCCTAATTGTTGATAAATTAATTTGTATAATTAATTTTGGAAAATGAGAAATTGAATAAAAAGTATTCAAGTTGGAATGGTTTGGGATTAAAGGGTGTAGTTGGATTAATTTATCGCTCACCTAGATGAATGTTGATATTTTATTCATTTGATGCATTTATTTTCTGTTTAGAAATAACTATTTTGGACTATCAGTGGAGGATAGTCGTGATTGTTGTAGACAATGGATGATGATTAGGCAAACTAAAACTAATAAATGGAATGTGTCATCGAATATGACGGTTTAAAAATACATTAACTTTATGTATTGATTGGTTATGTATATGATCTGTGTTTATATATATTGTGTTGTGTGGGAGGAGATAGGGGATGTACTCCACGGTTTAGGGGAAGATAGGGAATGGACCTCTAAACCAGAATTTGTGTGATATTGATACAGCACTACAATGTGTATCATGGTGAAGTATGGAAGTGTGTGTTTGATATGATATAGCACTAAAATGTATATCATTATCAATTGTGAAGTATAGAAGTGTTTCTATGTTATATCGATACAGTACCAAAATGTGTATCACTTGTAAAGTAAGGAAGTGGTTTACGTGTAAATGATACAACACCAAAATGTGTATCCGTCATGAATTTCGAAAGTGTTTTAGTAATGAGTTATGATCTCATTAAATTATTTGACCAAGTTCTGAGTCTTGTTTTCAAACTCAAAGTTGAGTAAGAAACGGAAAGTGAAATGTAATATGGTTATGATTGTCATGAAACGGTAATATGGCATGAGTTGGAATATAAGTATGGACCATCTATTGAATGTTATTATTTTAGTCATTGTTTATGGTTGGTTTAGTATATTTCTACTGGGCTGTGGTTCACCTTATATAAGATATCATTTTCAGGTACAGGTAGCATGCCACCTCCAATGACGTAGCTTGGAAGGCTTGGGACTGTTGGATTGTTGGACTGTTTTGTGTTTTTGGTTGTATTACATGTATATCAGCCAAGGGCTTTCTTTATATAGAGTTAGCACTCTCTTTTTGTAACCAAGTGTTGACTTAGAAAGTTATAAGCCCTTAGGGCATTTACTTTTGATGTCAACATGTAATACATTTTGTAAAGATTACTTTGATGGAATACAATTATACTTTATTTTCTTATATCTGAGCACGTTATTATTGATTGATTTATGAATTTATTTTGAGGACGTCACATAAACAGTACTTAGACCCCTAATCCCTTGCATCAAACTCACCCAATATACAATTAAACTAACCTATCAAATACTAATATAAAATTATAAATATAAATTATCGTTGTAACATTATTTTTGTCAGCAACTTTTATCTGATAGAAAACTGATAGTTATATTCAATACACTGAATCTGTATCAGACTGTAGACACAATAATAGTAGTTGTGTTTATGACTTCTGACTTGTTGAACCCCACTTTTTAACAACTTAAGCAAATCCAAGTTAATTTATAAAGTTTGTGGCATTTTTCATGATCATGCTAGTGGAAAAAATTTGGCAACTCTTCCACATACATTCATTTTCAGTGGGTGGCTATTTTTTTTTATGTCAAATTATAATAACAATTAATTCAAATTTTTATGTCAATTTCATACCAAATTAGTTAGAGTATCTAATTCAAAAATTCATTTTGGCAATATATTAACCACGTTTACGTGATTTAAAGAGACAATGTGAGACAAGTTTAATATTTTCTCGCCCATACAGCCTGAGTAATATGTAAAGGTGACAACTAGATGAGAAACGAGAGATTAGATATTAGGAGAAGACTTGACCTACAAAAGACTACTCAATATTCAACTCTAATATCAAATTAAAGCATCTAACTCAAAATTAATTAATAATGAACAATCTCTCAAATATATTAATTAAGCTTGAGTGGTTTAAAGAACGAGATCGAATAAGTCTAACAAAATTTGACAAAACTTCTGAGTCTTTTTTATATCTCATGATGTGGTCAATAATTGGCATTTATACTTATATTTTTGTAAAAAATAAAAGAAGTGAAATGTACATCATTGGAGCAATATAGGCCGCTTTTGAAAAGTAGCATTTTAGAAAGAAAAAAAGAAAAGAAAAACCGAACTTAAAAACTAGTGTTTGGTATGAATTGGCAAAGTTATAAAGTGTAAGTATAAAAAAATTAAGGGTAAATTATATATAAATATTTTTTAAAATTTGTTTAAAATATGAATTATCTTTTGTAATTTTAGAAATTACATTCCAACCCCAAGGCTTAATTTTATAACAAATGATCCATTTATTAATAAATTATCAACTCAATTAATAGTTTTTAATTATGTCAAAAATATATTTCAATTATTAATTCATATAATTTTATTATGTTATATGATGATAGTTATGAATTTCATTTTTTTAGTTCATTCTGTTAAATAAAAAATCCTAGCAAATGAATATTTATAATTTTTTAAATCATAAAGGACAATTCGTATTTTAATCAAATTTCAGATGATATATTTATAATTTTTCCAAAAATTCAATATGCCATCAATTTCTTACCACTTGTCTTAATTCTCATTTAAGGACATAATAAAAGTTTAAAACCAAAAATAAGATATATTATCATGTTAATCACAATTTTTCATACAAAGTTAATAAAAAGTCAAATTCTAATCACACCATAATTAAATTATGATGTTTTGATATTATAAGATGTTTTATTCTCATAATTTAACTTTTACATTATCATTTTAGGATTTGATTTTTCTCAAATTGTCATCTCAACTTAAGAAAGTGTTTAGATTTGGTAAGCCTATTTTGAAACCGATTTTGGTGATCGAACCGTTCACTTTTTAAAACTCATTGGGTAAAATATTTATGTAAAAAAATTAAGATAATTAGACATTGATAGTTATATGTTTAAATCATATTTATTTTTAAAGAGTGGACAACAAATATAATTTTAAAAATAGCTATACATTTTTATAATACAAATTTGATTTAGACATATAGCTATTGATGTCCGATCATTTAGATTTTTTACAAGAATATTTTGCTCAATGAGTCTTAAAAAGTGAATAATTCAAATTATCAAAATTGGTCCCAAAATAAATCTACCAAATCTAAATTCTCTCTCAAATTAAAATGATCAACATATAATCGTGTTTACACCAACTATTGGCAATGGTACAAATGTTTCATCTCAAGGCAATGCAATCCCTTAACCATAAAAATTAGGAAGTGGTGTGATTAAGATAATTATCTTGGATTGTAGAGATGGTGGAGCCTAGTTTAAGTAGGTATTAGATGAATTGAGGAATCTTAAGGTTCCAATGAGTCTCTTTTTATACATTCCAAAAAAAAAAAAAAATGGGAACACGAGGATGTGTATAAACTCGTTTAAAAAAAAAAAAAAAAAAAAATGTGTACAAATGTTTCTCATATGTGTCTCACTTATTAATTGCTTTACCAATCAGTGGCTCTATTGCAAAAGAATATATTTGTCCCCCACAGTTTTGTGTTTTGAGACTGTCTTTGGACTACTGTGTAATGTATATACCGTGTGGCCAAATGAAGGCAAGTCCTGAATTTGTGGTTATATTTTTCATTCTATTTACAGTGCCCTCTCTCACAAATTGATAAAAAAAAAATAAATAAATAAAAATTATATAATTTGTCTTTTATATTAATTTGGTTTCTATAATTTTAATTTTATCATTTTTTTTCTTCAATTTTTTACACTATGTCAATTTAATTCAATTCACAATATTCATTACAAATTTAGACATAAATAAAGTACAGAATAGTCTATCTAAAAGAGAATAAATAATTTCATATTGAACGCCAACCTCTCAAGAGAGCCTATGTTGCCGTTTGGCAACTTGATTTGAGACTAAAAAAGTATAGAAAGACAATGTATAAAATAAGTTAATAAGATAAAATATCACATTTAAATTATAATAATTTTATTTTTTCTCTTACAATCATCACAGAGCCAAAAGTTATCCCCAACAGAACTAATTTAACCAACCTAAATTAGCCAAAAAGTTAAGCTAAGTTAGCTCTTCCCAAACGAAACCTATAAATGCACCTCAAAAATATGGTTAGACATTCTATTTCTTTAAAGGGTTTGATTAACAAGTGCCCCAACCTGTTTGGATTGATATGAAGGAAAGTAAAGGAAAGAGTTGTGAGGGAAAGAAAGGAAGAAAGAAATGGGGAGAAGGGGGTATTGTTGTGCCTTAAGGCATATCAGTTATTATTGAGCCTTTTGTAGGAGATTGTTCTAAGTGTTTTCGATGATCTAAACTGTTTATATTGTAGGGTTTGTTAAGTAGTTCATTCATACAAAAAATTAAGTTGATTGGATATTTGTAACCCTATTACTAAAGCACATTCGTTTTTATAAAATTAACGGTTACCATAACTTTTATAAATTTTTAAAAACAATTAGAACCTAATCATGGGGTTATGAATATTCGATTAACTTAATTTTTTTCATGAATAATATTCTTGACGAATCTTACAATATGAACAATTCAGATTATCAAAAAACTCTCGAGAAGACCTCCCAAAAGGCAAGTGATTCTTCTCTGAGGAAATGGACGGAAAGTCTCCTTCCTTTTGTTTGGTTAAATAATATTTAATAAAAAATATATTTAATTAGATATTTTAATATATTATTATGAGGGTAAACTACCAATAGGTCCTACTTTTGAGACTTATTACCTATTAAGTCCTATTGATAAATTTATTAAGTGATAAAGATAAATTTATCAGTCTTTTATTTTTATGAATAAATTTATAGTAATAAATTTATCAATTCCTTATTTTTATAGTGTTAAATTTATTAGTTAGGACCCGTAAGTAAATAAGTCTACTTAATAGGACTGATTGGTAAGTACCCCTTATTATGAGATACACTCCCTGGCGTTTCTAACTAATTTCGGAGGGGAAGTGCTCCATGCTCTTCATTTTTCCTTCGTAAAATTAATTCAGACATAATTTTAATTAATTTTATCCTTTTAAATTATCAATCTAACGGATTGTATGTTTAAATTGATTGTAAATTATTCATTGCATGTATTCCATACATTATAAATAAGCATTTTAAGTTTCTTATCAAGTATTCTAATGCTTCATTTGTTTGTATGGAAAATATTTTTTATTTTTTCTCACATTTGGTATAATAAAAAATAAAAATTAATCGAAAATATTTTTCATAGTTAGAGAAAAACAAATTTATTTAGGCAAAAAAATATTTTCACTTTTAAAAGGTAAAAGGACTAAAGTCTTATCAATAACAATGTTTTTTTTTTTTTGATCGGCAAAGAAAAATTTTATTAACGGCATGAAATTAAAAGTACAGGGAGATGAGATGCATCGAGAGAGATTCGGAAGTATAAAAATACCCCTACTACTGCTACTCGCATCCATACAACCAACCCCTAAGCCTCTCGATTTTTTTTTTTTAAAAAGTTAAGAAGAACTTAACTAAAAAATTACAAAACACATAAATCCTCAAAAAACCCACAAGGACACCCAAAACAAACTAAAAATAGAAACTCAACAACACCCAAGTCACACTGCTGCTCCAACTCCCCAAGCCTCACACCTGCACCTGATAACAACCCACAAGACCCGCTCATCTTTTCTTTTCTTTTTTTTGAATTTTGAACACGCCAAGTCACACTGAAGACACCCCAAATCGCACTGCTGCTCCAACTCCCCAGACCCGCTCCTCTGCTACCACCCTATGCAGACGGCACCTCTGTTGCGGCCGACCTCACCTACACACCTCTGCTGCCCCCACGACGCCATGCCGAGAAAAAACTCTCCGGCCGAGAGCCTCCAAACCAACACCGGACAGCCGCACCTAGAACCCTTGCTGTAACCAACACCGGCCGAGTGAAACTCCAAGCTTCCACCTACGCCTCTACTTCTTCTTACACACCCCCAAATTCTTCTTTCGAACACCCGCTGCTGCTCCAAGATCCACTGCAGATCCAAGACCCAAATTCTTCTTCATACACACCAAGACCCAAGATCACACCCTCAGGTCTCTGCTGCATCAGGTCTTCCTTCGTACTCACACCCCAAACCCTCAAAAAAAAGTAAAATAGAAAAAAAAAAAAAGAGATCAAAAAGTCAACTTTTAACTAATTTCGCAAAACAATCCTTAGTCCCAAGCGATTAGGAATATCTTTTATTAAGGAGACTAGCAGTTCCTTAGAGGAGGGAGTATTCAAGTCCAAATCACATGGAATTGGGGGTAAAATAATTATTTTGCCCCTCATTTTACAATATTAATAAAGTCACATTCGACATAATGACTTTTACGTAATTTTATATATTTAATCTCAACTACCTAATACTATCATATTACTATATAAATAAATATAATTTATCTTATATCTATAACTTAATACTACCACACCTCGTTCAATTTTACCGTACTAATAATTCTTTAAGACAAATTTACTATAGATGAAATTTAGAAAAAAAAATCAAGACTTTTTTTGGGAAAATGTCAAACATAGATGGATTTTGTGTAAAGAAAAATCTCAATTGTAACTAAACAGCTAATTTTTTTGACTTAAATAACTTTAAAAAAAAAAAAAAACATTTTAAAAAACAATACTTAAAATATGGAAGGGTTGACACTGTTGTTTAGGGGGTTTGGGATGAGTCATTATTTGGACACTAGTGCGTCACTGATGACTCTTAAACAATCCTAAAAACGTACACACAGACTCTTCTTCTGTGCCTCTCCATTGTTTTTGTTTTTTTATTGTTTTTCATATTTAAGGCTTTGAGGAGGGTTGCTTTCTGGAGGGTCTGCCATTGAAACAAAAAAATAAGTAAAATGTTTTTAGAAAAAAACACGCTGGAGCTGCCATTCACAGTAGGTTGTGGTCCTCTTCCTATGAAATCTAATCTCCTTTGAAGATGACAACCCAAATCTGATGTTTATTAATTGCTTTTTGAAATAAAAATTTAAAGAATATGTACAAAAATGGTATTAAAAGAAATAAGAAAAAAGAAAGAAAAAGACGATAGCTCTGAAAGATATATATTTGTCATTAAATTGTTCTGAGCAACTGCATAGTCATGGGCCCATTTGCTGGTATGCATGTGCTTGATACGCTCTTCCAGTCCATAATTGAAAGAAAAATGCAATATGTGATCATTTTTCTCATCAATTTATATTACGGCATTCAAGTTGTAAATTTAATTTTAAAATTTTTGTGATAAGAGTTTCAAATTCTAGTTTTTTAAGGTTAAAAAAGTGAATAATTTAAAAAATTATATTACCCTTACCTATTTTATCTATCTGTTTATTGTTCACCTATCTATGCACGTCACATATTTGTTTATATGTCATTCCTATTTATTCACATATCATCAATCTGCCAATATCACCACTACCACCACCAACCACCTCCGACGATTGGACAATGGTGGTCTAGCAGTCTAAAGGCAGTGGGGTAAAAATGAAAAAAAAATAAAAATAAAAAAATTTCAAAACAATAATTTGTTTTCTCACTTAATAATTTCATTAATCATATGTTTATTACCAAAATAAAATAATTCTTGAAACTAACACTATATACACCCCAAAAAAGAAATTTTTCACCAATTTTTTCTTAAGTTAATTACTTAAAAATCTTATTTACAAATGTTATGGTAGCTCAAATTCTATCTAAATTTTTTTGAACCAATGAGTCCTAATATTATCAGTTTTTTTCAATTTTTAAAACGAAGAACATTATTAATTATGCATAGTAATATTTCAAATAATTGTTTTACTAACTGATAAAAATAAAGAGCATGAGATTAAGCGTTTTTGTTTTTTTACTTATTGGTTTGATTTAACTATCTAATAAAATTAAGAACATTATCAGTTTTTTTCCAATTTTAAAACTAAAAACATCAGTTTTGCACAAAAAAATAATTCAGTTTTTTTAATTTTTTCAAAAAAAAAACTTAAAAACCATAATTTTTTTTTGCACAATTTTTTTTTTTTTAGTTTTTTCAATTTGAAAGTTGATATTTTAAAATTTTAAAAATCAAAATAAATATCAAATCATCATATTCCTTTATGAATAATTATCAATGATGAACAATCATTGTTTGAAATTAAAAATTTAATGGGACTTGAAGATTTCAAAAATCTTAGTTAGGACTTAATGGAGTATAAATTCATAAATTAGAACTTGTGTATAAATATTCCATTTTTCATTTTATTACTCATTTGCTTGTTTGTTTTTTAAATAATTATTGAGAATATAATAAAAATAAATAATATTTTATCATATTAACTTAGTGATATAAAATAGTAAAAAATACAACACTATATATCAATCCTCTTTTGGTGCATCTATTTAGGAAAAATATTGAATATAATGGTAATACCATTCTACTACAAATGAGATTAAGTGAAAAGTATTGTCTCCTACCACCCTAATAATATTGTAATTCTTACAACAAATTGAAATTACTCATTAAATATAATATCATTATGTGATATTAATGTTACATCCAATATTTACCCCTTTCATTTACACGATACTAATTTACTATCACTATGTCAAAATTGGGCTTTAGTGGCGGTTTTTTACCACCGTTAAAAGTCAGAAACCGTCGTTAAAAGGCTTTAATCTGGCGATAATCTGCGGTTTTGTTACCGCTTATCTTGCGTGTCGGAAAAAGTGAAATCGTCGTAAAAAGGCAAATTACCGTCGTTAAAAATCGACCAAAAACGGCGGTAATCTAGCACCAAAAACGGCGGTTTTTTACCGCCGTAAATAGGTTCAAATTTTTCAAAAAATAATTCTTTCTTCTTGCACAACCCAAGTTTTGAACCCAAGACCTCTCATCCATCCACACCAACCACTGTGCCACAGCAACTCTTCATAAAATATATTTTCTAAATAAATATTTAAACATGAATTTTACCTTATTGTAGATGGTTTCGCCGGAGCACGTCGGAGTTTCGCCGAACTCGGCAAGACCGCCGCCATTAATCTGCGCGGTAATGGTTCAAGATTAGCGGTTTTTTACCGCGTTAAAATGGGCATTAACGGCGGTTTCGTTACCGTCGTTAAAAGTGGGTTTCAGTATCGTCGTTAAAGACACTTTTAGTGGCGGTTTTTTAATCTGAAGATCTAAACCGTTAATGATACATTAACGCGATAATATGGCGGTTTCGTATCTGCCGTTAATAGTACCTTTAACGGCGGTTTTCGTTACCGCTATTAAAAAAATCGCCGTTAATGTCCTGTTTTGGCGTAGTGTATTCTTCTCTCACAAACATTGAAATTTGTGTTCTCACACATGTGGGTGTCTTGAAAAATTAGTATGGTGCAAATAGAAACACCCACCTTCTTATGAAATGTTTTTTTGCATGTACTTGTTTTGCATTTATTAATTTCAAATAAAAGGATTTATATCACAAATCATTCAAGTAAAGTAATTCAAATTTAAATTTTAGTTTAGATATATTCAAGATTAAATTGACTTAGTGTTTGATTTATAGATTAAGGATTTAAGCACTATAATTGTTCAAGACTAACTTAGATATGATTTTGACAATTGGATTTGACAGATTTCTCATGATGAATTTGAATTATTAATATAGCTTTTTACCAGCTTTTGGGAAGGGCTAAAAAAGCCAGTTTTTAACTTTTCATCAAACCTTTCACATTTTTTCAAAAAGATAAAATAGATTAAAAAAGTTAAAAAATAAACTTTTTACCAACTTTCTAAAACACTTAATAGTTATTTGAAACCCTTTATAATAAAAGTTCTACTTCTACTATTATCCGAATAAAATAATTCTCTAATCTAACTGACCTTATTTTATTTTAACTTCTAGTTTTTTAAACTCAACCTCAAATCATTTTCATTTAAAATTATCCATCCAAACGGGACATGAGAGTTTCAATATAATGGATTTCAAATAATAATGTACAATACATTATTTGAAAATTTCTATAGTAAGGCCTCGTTTGACATGTGCTTGTTTTAGTCTAAAAGTCAAAAAATTAATAAAAAAATCAAAAAATCTATAACCTATACCAAAAAGTTAAAGATTTTATTTTTTATCTATTTTTTGTACGTCTTTTCGCAAAAAACTAAAAAGTTATTCTAAACATACTAGTTTTTTTTATCTTGTATTTTAGTCAAAAAGTCAAAAAATTATTAAAATAGTTTATTTTCAAATGAGGCCTAAGGGTATGTTTGGATGGAACATAAAATTTAAGAAAAAAATAAATAAATTTTAAGTTATCATTTTTTCTTTCATATTTGTGATAAAAAAAATTCATTATATCATCCAACGGTAAATGCACTAATCTTTCTTTAAAGTAAAATAAATATAAATTCATATTCTTATATGTATATTATTATAAAGCGAACAACCATGATGGAGTAAATAATGATGGATTTGGGGACGCCAGCACTTCCAAAAAATTTAAAAATATTATATATTATATTAGAAATTTTAAAATAATTTAAAATTATAGAAGTTCGCACTCTCAATTTTTTTTATAGATAATTTTAAAATTATATAGAGTAACCTTTCAAAGTCATAATTCTGAATCCGTCCATGACTGTAGATGAAGTTGACTCACGCTAACTGCTTGGAGTTGTTTCTAAGCCTATTTTCAATCGTAATTGCTAATATAATTATTTCACTGATGCACGCATAATGTGTGCGAACACTTCTAATATATATGTACTACGTAGCTTAGCTTCAAATTCCCTCAAAGGGCCTAAGGTTAAATTTCTCAGCCTAATAAAAGTTTTGCATTCAAAAAAAAGTTAATATACTTTTTAAAAAAAAATCTATGACCCTGCTTGGTAGGACTTATTTCTATCTTATTTTAGCTTTTAGTTTAATTTAAGCTATTTTGATGTGTTTGGTTCAACTTAACAATACAACTTATAGTTTTTTGCAAGTCAAAAATCAACTTATTCTTTGAGTGAGGGAAAAGAAGCTTAATTTATAAGTCAAAAATCAATTTATGTTCACAGCTATAAGGTATAAGCTATTAGGTTATAAGTTATAATCACTTTCCCACAGCTCTACCAAACAGGCATTATATCTAAGAGGTAGATTAATTTAAAAGGATTGACCGAGTGGTAAAAATTTAAAAATAAGATCTAAAATTTTAAGTTTGAATCACTCCAAAAGGCTATTAAAAATTTGTTCGGTCCTTAATTTTATAGCTCAAGAATTAGCCGAAGGTGTATAAAGCAAACAAACCAACCAATGAAGCAAACAATGAAATATCACAAACCAACCATAGATACATGATGGGACAAAAGTCTACCAGTGGGCCTTCTTAGCATGTGGACAAGCCCAATACAGCCCTAGCCCAATCTACTTCACGATTTCCAAATTCCAACCCAATTGGGAAATAATTGGCCCACCCAATTGAGGACCCAACTATTGCGAGCTGAGGGCTTATAGTTGAGTCCTATTTTGTACATACACACACTACTCTCTAAGGGTGCTTTGTGAATTGATTTTTTTTTTTTTTTTTTTTTTTATGATCTTTTTAGAAGGTGAAAAAAATTAATATGTCTGGAAATAATTTTCTTCTGACTTTTTTTTAGTTGTATAGAAAAATGTAAAAGACTGACTGGTGTAATATTTTAGCTTTTTGTTTGAAATTTTCATTTTACTGTTGCTTTAGTTGTATGGAAAAAAAATAATGTTGGTGTATATTTGTCTTTTTACACTAGTAGTAACAAACTTTTTTTGAATACATTTTGGTTTTTTAGTTTTTGTAGTTACTTTTCTCCTAAAAAAAACTCTTTCCAAATGAGACCTAAGTGCGTGAATAATACACACTTTATAATAGATAAAAATTAATGAAATTTATGTTTTTTGGTGGGGTCAATACTCTTTTTTAATATGGAATTGAGGAACAATCAAAATTTATGCATTATTTCCAAATGAGTGCCATGGAGATGCTAATGAGACTACGGAATGGTTTGGTTGTGCCTTCAAAATTAGTTTATTGATTAAAAGAATTTATTTTGTTATAAAAATCTTAGCTCATTGGTCAACCCAATGAAAATATCAATTGTAATCACTCTAAAAAATTATTGAAAATGTCAAAAAAAAAAAATTTAAAAATATCAAACAAACTAATTGTTTTAGCATTGTTTTTGTAAGCCTATTTTTTATTAATAAATTAATTTTTTAGTCAACTCTCAAAATAAGGCTACAATAAGTCGTATTATTCCAATGATAGGATTTTGTAAGACACACCTAAACACAATATTTAAATTGTATACCACTAATTCATGTATTTATTAATTTAGACTCATTCTCTTGTATTTAGAGCGTAGAAAATGTTGATAAAAAATATACATATACATATTGTTAGGTCCCTACTTGTTGCCAATTCCACGAACAAGTTTCGTTTAATTGAGTTGTAATTTTTCCTTCTTTTTTGATCTTCCTGCTAGAGTGGCCAAAGTTACGCTCGAGCGGAGTTTGTATCTTCTCAATAGTTTAGCTTGTCTGCAAACATACTGGGAGACATGTTGTTGTGCTTGAGCGTAGACCTGTTTATTCGCACGTGTTTTAGTGACACCACTCGAGCAGCAAGTCCTGCGCTCGAGCGGAGATCACGGCCCTGTTTGTTATAAATATGTGATTCAATTCGTTTTTAGGGTTAATGCTTCCAGATCTGTTTTGAGGACTCTAGGGCTTTCTTTTGGGACTATGTTGCTAGTTTTCCTTTGATGTTTGCTTGAGTATTAAACTCACATGGTTTGACAATTCACATCAAAGGGTTGTTTGAGTGATCATCTTCAAGAGTGTTCTTCTTCAGTGGAATTTGAAGATTCAAGCATCGAGTGTTCGAAGGTGTTCGAAGCTATGCGCAGTCGTTGAGTTGATGTGGATGTTGTGGAATCAACATCAATCTAATCAATTCTGAGACGAAGGTTTCAGTGGAAGATATACAAATCGTTGAAGAAAAATTGTCAAAGTTCGGGTAATTTGTTTGGGTATTTTGTATTCTTTCTTTCCTTCATAGTGGATTGATTTGTGGCGTTTCGCCCATGATTTTTTAATCAGACTTGGAGGTGCTCCAATAGTGATTTTTTCAACGTAAAAATCGTTTGTGTCAATTTATTGTTTTTAAAACAACAATCTAATTGATGATTTAGATTGTTAGTTTTAATTGTTTGGGAATTGGTACAATTAAATCTTGATCTAATCACAAATCGCTTAGGTTTTTCAATTGGTATCAGAGCAGGTCACTCTTTGTTTTTATCAAAAACTATAGGAGTGTGATTTTGTGTAATTGGTGATATGGATTCAATTTGCGAAGGTAACTCGACCCATAGACCTCCGTTACTTGATGGTACAAACTATTCTTGTTAGAAAGCTCGTATGAAAGTGTTTTTAAAATCTATCAATGAGAAAGTTTGGCACTGTGTGATCTATGGATGGAGTGAACCTGTTGTCACCATTGATGGTGTTGATATTCCCAAACCTCTTGATAAAGGGGATGCATTCGACTATCAAAACTCGAATTGGAATAGTAAGGCTCTCAATTCCCTTTTTTGCTCCGTCACACCTAAAGAGTTTCGTCGTATTTGCACGTGTGAGGTAGCAAAACTACTTCTATTAAAAGGTCAAAACTTCAACGCCTCATATCTTTTTTTGAAACTCTTTTTATACATGATGATGAGACGTTTGATAATTTTTATGCTAAACTTAGTGACATCGTGAATTCTTGTTTCATACTCGGTGAAAAAATCCCTGAAACTAAGGTTGTTGGAAAAATTTTGAGGTCTTTGCCCGAGAGGTTCCAATCAAAAGTTACAGCTATTGAGGAGGCTCAGAATGTTGATACCCTCAAGCTTGATCAGTTGGTTGGGAACTTGCAGACTTATGAAACCCACCAGATTTCTAAGAAAAAATAAAAAGATAATGTGGCTTTTACTAGTGCTCATGAGACTGCAAAAACCCTTAAGATTGAGTTTGATCTAGAGTCCAAAATGACAGCTATGTTTACTGAACAGTTAAAAAAAAAATTAAAGAAAAAGAAGCCTAATTTCAAGTACCCTATTTCAAAATATAAGAGTAATGAAAAATCTAAAACTTTTCCACCAAAAATTGCTCCAAAAACTAAAAAGAAGATTATGAAAGGGCAAAGTGTCATGTGTTACGAATGTTAAAGGTTTGGACATATTGCTCTTGAAAGTCCATCGAAAATGAACCGAAAGAAAGTCTATATAGTGACTTGGGATGATGAAAGTGGGTCAGAGCAAGAACCCGAAAAAATCGAATCCGGTGAAGACGGAGATAATACTTACATGGCATTATGGTTTACTGTCACTCAACCTCCTCCAAAGCCAGTGGAATTTGCTCATTGTCGGAATCTGCATCGTGCTTTTACTTTTGATGAGAGTAATTACTTGTTCTGGAAGATTAGAATGAGGATGTTTCTGAGAGCTCACGACCCTAAAGGCTTGCAAGCCATTGAAGAGGATGTTGAAAGCACTGACAATACAAGTAATCAAAGAGTTCTGACTACCGTTCGTAAAACAATTTTTGACGAAGAACAGCAACGAATTGCTTACTGCACAAAGGCCAAAGATGCATGGGACATTCTAAGTCAATTTCATGAAAGAGGAGAGTCATCTTCACCACCATTTATCAACTTTCATGCCTTAGTTGCTCGACTGGATGAGGTCCAGGAGAAATAAGAGCAAAATGAAGATGATGAAACATCGGAAGACAATGATGAGATTGATGGTGATGACCTACAACAAGCTTATGAAAAGCTTTACGATGAATCTCTAAATTTGTCCAAGATCAATGACAAACTCACTCTCAAGCTTAAAGCATATGAAAGCGAGAATGTCAAGCTAAATAGAGAAAATAGAGCTGCAAAAATGGATGTCATCATGATCTCAAATGACAGGCAAGACCTTTGTGAAAAGCTTCTAGCATGTGAAACCGAAAAGAATGAACTTCTGAGCATCTATGCCACATTTGAAGAGAAGATTAGAATCCTTGAGATGTCACAAGTCACATTGGAAGAGCTGATTGGTTAGAAAGAGAAAGAACTCAAAGTTGTTAGAGCCACGATTGATATGTGGAACAAAAGATCAAAGGCATCATCGGGTCTCAACAAATGAGTGGTAATAAAAGCGGGATAGGCTAAACTGCTACAACACTTCAAAAGGGACAGGCCTCTACATCACATGACTTCAAGACTCAAGCAAAGGGAAAGCTCAAGGGTGATAATTCTCTTCATCAAACCAAAAGGGGTAAGATCGACAAACTGGAGGTAAAACCTGTGTTTGTTTGTCATCATTGTGGGAGATATTGCCACATTCGTCCTTATTGTTTTGAGTTGTTTGGTAAAGTGTCTGAAAAGGATAGAAATTCTAATACTTCTTGGGTTAGGAGACAACCTTACATGTCTAGGCGGAACACCAAGATTCATAAGGGTGTTCACAATGCTAAGACGTCTACCAAGACTGCCAGTCCTGCTTCCACTAAGACCAAAAAGATATGGGTTAGAAAGAGCGACTTAATGTGTTTCATTGTTCACACTGCACTGAAGGCACGTGACTCACACATGTGGTATCTTGATAGTGGGTGTTCTCGTCACATGTCTGGTGACAAATCTTACTTCACATCTCTTGATAAATATGAAAGAGGAATTGTTACCTTTAGAGATGGTGGCACTTCTAGAGTCATTAGAAAGGGCTTTATAAGTGTCGCCGGTCTTCCTAAACTTGAAAATGTTTTGGTTGTTAACAGCCTTAAAGCTAATCTATTAAGCATTAGTCAAATGTGTGATTCACATCATGAAGTATTATTTTCAAAAAATAAATATGAAATTTTGGATAAGAAAGGAAATACTGTCATACATGGGGTTTGCACATCTGACAATTGCTATGAGATTGTTACCACTAATGATCTTACTTGTCACTCGGCTATTATAAGTAACCTTGACCTGTGGCATCAAAGATTAGGTCACATGAATTTCAAAAACTTAACTAAGATTGCCAACAAAGAGCTTGTGAGAGGAGTACTCAAAATGAGTAAAAATGTGAACCATGTGTGTGGTTCTTGTCAACTTGGGAAGCAAACTCGTGCTCCTCATAAAAAGGTGAACAATTTCACAACCAAACGTCCTCTTGAATTGGTTCATATGGATCTTATGAGACCCACTCCCATTGAAAGTATTGGAGGTAAAAGATACATTTTTTTAACCGTTGATGATTATACTGGTTTTTCAGGTAAATTTTTTAAGATAAAAATCTGATACGTTTGATGCTTTCCAGGCCTTAGTCCTTAAAATGCAAAATGAATAGGGTGTTTCTATTGGGCATATCATAAGAATCTGAACTGATCATGATCGTGAATTTGAAAATAGTTTGTTTTCGGATTTTTGTGATATGCATAGAATTAAGCATGATTTTGTGCACCAATTACTCCATAACAAAATGGAGTTGTTGAGAGGAAGAAAAGGGTTGTTCAAGAGATGGCTAGGGTCATGCTCTTTAGTAAGAAAGTTCCTCCAAAGATTTGGGATGAAGCCTTAAATACCGCTGTTAATATTGTAAATTGTGTGTATTTAAGGCCCAGCACTTTACAAATTCCATATGAATTATGGAAGGGATTAAAACCTAATGTAAAATACTTCAAAACTTTTGGGAGTAAATGTTACATTTTCAAAGATAGAGAGCCCTTGGGCAAATTTGACTCATCGGAGTGATGAATGTATTTTTCTAGGGTATTCAACCTCTAGTAAAGCTTTTCGTGTCTATAACTTGCGTACTTTGTTTTTAACGGAATCGATCAATGTGATAATAGATGACACAGGTTCTCCTACTTCAGTATTAAATGAGAAAGAAAATGGTGAGTCTCAAATCTTGGATACTAAACCATAAAGTCAAGGAGAAGCAGAGGACTAAGCTCAAGAAGGTGAGCCAGCACCAACTTCTAAGGTAAGTTCGAGTCCAAAGAGTGCACAAAGAGACACCACTTTTGATGCTTTTGTCATTACAAGTCCAGAATTCAAACCATCAGCAAGGGTAAAACTGGATCATCCGGTTCAACAGGTGATTGGAAATGTCTTAGATCGAATGAAAATCCGAAGACAAATTTGGGAAAAGGTATCTCATATATGTTATCTTTCATTAATTGAACCAAAGAATATAAAAAAGGCCTTACTAGATGATAGTTGGGTCAATGCTATGCATGAAGAGTTAGGTCAATTTGAACGTAACAAAGTTTGGACTCTTGTTCCCAGACCTAGAGACATGAATGTGATAAGTACCAAGTGGATCTTTAAAAATAAATCTGATAAGAATGGTACTGTGGTTAGAAATAAAGCTAGGTTGGTTGCTCAAGGCTATACTCAAGTTGAGGGTGTTAACTATGATGAGAAGTTTGCCCCAATTGCACGTCTCGAATCTATTCGTATTTTACTTGGTATTGCATGCTTTCTTGGGTTCAAATTGTTTCAAATGGATGTGAAAAGTGCCTTTCTGAATGGGTACTTGAAAGAAGAGGCTTATGTTGAGCAACCAAAAGGCTTTGAGGACCCAAAATGTCCAAACCATGTCTATAAGTTAGACAATGCATTGTATAGGTTGAAACAAGCCCCTCGGGCTTGGTATGATCGACTTACTACCTTTCTTCTTGATAATGATTTTCAAAGGGGTAGTGTGGACAAAACTTTATTTGTGAAACATACTAAGTCTCATATACTTGTTGCTCATATTTATGTTGATGATAATGTGTTTGGATCCAGCGCTGATCATCTTGTGAAATATTTTTCGGATTACATGACACATGAGTTTGAGATGAGCATGATGGGAGAGTTGTCTTATTTCTTGGGTCTTTAAATTAAACAGTCTCCTTCTGGTATGTTTGTCTCTTAGACCAAGTATGCCAAAAATCTTGTGTCTAAGTTCGGTCTCGAGTCTGCCAAACATGCACACACTCCCATAAGTACAAGTCTTCACATTTCCAAAGATTCATCTAGTACTAATGTTGATCCTACCTTTTATAGAAGTATGATAGGGAGTCTCTTGTACCTCCTGACGGTCGTCCTGACATTGCATTTAGTGTAGGTGTTTATGTCAGTTACCAAGCCGGTCCTAAAGAGTCTCATCTTCTTGCAGTCAAACGCATCATTAAGTATGTTAATGAGACTTTGGGTTATGGGATTCGGTTCTCAACTGACACTACAGCTGAAATCACTGGTTTTTCTGATGATCGTAAGAGCACATCTGGAGGGTGTTTTTACTTTGGGAATAATTTGGTTGCTTGGCATAACAAAAAGCAAAATACCATCTCACTTTTAATCACTGAGGTTGAATACATTGCTGCAGGGAGTTGTTATGCCTAAATGTTGTGGATAAAGCAAATGCTTCATGATTATGGTATAGACCAAAACATTTTCACCCTCTTCTGTGATAATACTAGTGCCATTAATATTTCTAAAAATCCAGTCCAAAACTATCACACCAAACATATTGACATTCCTCACCATTTTCTTCAAGAGTTGGTGGAAGAGGGCCTTGTTGTTCCTGAACATGTATCCACTGAGCATCAAAAGGCTGATATTTTTGGAAAACCCCTTGATCTTCTTAGGTTTGAGTTTCTTAGAAAGACCTTGGGTGTTGTGCTTATTCACTAGGGTGTGACCTATTACTAGAGTGGGTGAGAGTGATTGACTTTATGTGTGCTTGGATGCTATAATCTCATTGACATTGATTCTGTCATCTCTGTATTTAGACTCATATGAACACCTCTCATGCAGCTTGCAAGATTTCATTCTTCTTTGTTCATAGCTTATTCTGAATGCCCATGCTCATTGACTTCATGATCTCATTCTGTACACATTCTTGTGATAAGCTGTTGCAAGGGTTTCCGCACAAGTGATCAAAGTTCTCTATGGACCACTAACAGTGTTGCTTATACATTTTCAGAGGAATTGACCTATACTGGCATATCATGGGTGATATTGAGTCTCTTAACCATCTGCCATCGTTTTTCACTTCCATGATTCCTCCCTCGGTTCATTGAAGTCCGGGCATTAGGAAAAGGCTACCTCAGAGGCACCAACTAGGCCATCCTTATTAATTTCATGCTTCTCTAGTTTGGTCTCCATACTCTTGAGTGTGCATGCTACTAGTGAGTGCCCACAAGCAAGAAAAGTTACAAAAAAAAAAAAAAAAAAAGACTCATTGATTGAGGAGGAGCCTCCGCTTTTACTCAACAAATACCCTTTGATTTCTGGTGGTTTGACTTTTCTCAGTGAAGTTTAGTTACTCTTGCCTGAGGTTCAGCCATCCAATCACTACGAGGATTAACTCTAGCTCTGTGGCCTCTCAAGGATTATGCGTGCGCGCGCACACACACACACACATTCTTTATGTGAGCTCTCATGTTTGTCTTTGGATTGTGCATTCCCATGTAGCTTATGCTCATTGATCAATTTTTATCTAATTTGCTCATGATATTGTGGTTCATAATGTCAAAATTGCGAGTTTATGGGCTTCATGGTTTGTGGATTATCACATCTTAGTGTCATATTCTGGCTATTGTGCTAACTTTTCATTGTTTCAGGTTCTACTTAGCAGTGTGAGCTAGTTTTCACTGCTCAGAAGGGTGTTTTGTGCCTTTGGCGTTTTTCTAATCCACTCAAGCGAACCATTTAGCGCTCGAGCACTTTTTCCCTTCATCCAGTACTTTTGTAGAGTACGCGAGATTCTGAGAGCAGGTTTTTTACACTCGAGAGTCTTTTTCTTCACTCGAGCGGAGAGAAGCGTATAAGTGAGTTCGCTCAAGCGTTAAGTCTCACGCTCGAGCGGTAAGCCCTTGTATATATTCTGTAACCCATCCTTTTAGTCTTAATTTTTTCCCTCTTTTCACGATTGTCTCTCTCTCTCTCTTCCCTAGGGTTTCAATTGCGACTCACTTGGGCTGTGTTTTGGTCATCTCTTTTCTTTTTCCTCCTTTGATTCATCTCTGGTAATTTTGTCACCCCAGCTTTTTCTTATTTTCTTTACTCTCTCTCTCTTGGTATGGTTTTGGGGTTTGCTTCATACTTGTGCTTTGATTTGTTTTCTGTCTTGTGTGACTTGGTTGGTGTTGGTTTTGTGTTTCATTCACTTGATTCACACACTTCCACAAAGGTTTTTAAGCTTGTTGGTGATTCACACACTTCATTCACTTGGTTCGACTCTTTCTTAGTCGTGGTTTTAATTATTTTTCAATTGTGTGTATCTTGCATACTACTGAATTGTTTTGCTTTGGATTTTACTGTCGTAGGCTTGTGTTCACTATTGATCCTATTGACAATTCATGTTTTCTACGGTTTTTGTTAGTATTGGTTTTGTTCTTCTTATTGTGTTACTATTTTTTTTTATATATGGTTTTGGGGGGTTTGACTAACTTGGTTTGAGTGTCCTTGGGTTAGCTATGTCCACTGCCAAATGTAAGAAGTCCACTGCCACTCGCCATCTTATAACCCCGACCGGTTTCCATCGGCTGAAAAAGCCAAGTCTTTTAAAGAGGCTTATATTTCTAAAACTGACCATCTTGAGCGTCGTGTCCAATCCAACACTTTTGAGTCTTTACCTATACGTCCCTTGTTCGATCCGTTGGGGGGTGATTTTGTGCTCTCTTTCACTAGCCGTCAAAATCTTGACTGGGTTTGAGAGTTTTATTGTAATATTGAAGGCATTGATGATACTAGTCCTTCGTTTCAGACCTAGGTTCGATCTAAGTCCATTTTTATTACCTCAGATCTTATCCGAGAGTTGTTAGGCATAGACCATGTCTTTCCAATCCACCATCCCTTCTCAGTTTGCCCAAACATTGATTTCAACGAGGTGGCCACTGCATTGTGCGTTACACCTCGTACTTGGGTTAAGGGAGCTTTGATCAAACAATACGAGCTCCTTTCCCAGTTCTGTTTAATCAACCTAATCATCTGTGCCAATGTCATCGTTACAACCCATAGTTTTGAAATCAATCAGGACCAAGGCTTTGTTCTCTTTTGTATTGATCACTATCGTTTTATCGACATTGCCACTCTCATTCTTCAAAAAATGGTAGTTGCGTTTGAGAGAAAGTTTTTAGGGCTACCTTATGGCTGTCTCCTCAACCGTCTCTTGTCCAAATTAGAAGTCCCAGTTCTTGAGGACAATGAGTTTGCCTTCTCTATCAAACCTTTCACTAAAAAGACCGTCTCTCAAAGTCTATCAAACCTTTCACTAAAAAGACCGTCTCTCAAAGTCAGTCACATGTTAAGGGGAAGTCTTCTAGGGAAGGTCCATCTTCTACAGGTGATGATGATCTTATAGCCGAGGAGGCTGAGTTTGATGCCACCACAACAGGAGCAGAGGAGCCTGATATTCATCCCCAGACTCTCCGCAGCCAGCTTTTTCGTTTCGAGCAGTCCTTGACTCAGCGGTTGGACCTCATGGATGCTAGTCTAGATGCTTTCGATAGTGGACTTGGCCATCTTGAGCAATCAGTTGCACAGACCACCCTACAATTGGATCATATTATTTCATTACTTCAGTTGCAACCGCCACATCCTCCGCCACTAGATCCTTGAGTTTTTATTATGGCTTGTTTATTTTTGGACAGTTTTTGCTTCTTCTTTCTTTTATCTATCATGTCTTTCTCCCTTTTTGGTTTGCTTCTCTTGTTTTGTTTTATTGTCTCCCGGACAAAAAGGGGGAGTAGTTTTTGTGGTGGTTATCTTTGGATTATGGGATATTTATTGGTTTATTGGTTTTTACATGCTGGTTATCTTTGGATTATGGGATATTTATTGGTTTTTTCATGCTGGACACAGACACATATATCTTTGGATTATGGGATATCTTGGAAATGCGATGGTTGTGCGTTGTTGTTTTTTTTACATTCATGCAATATTTCTATTTGTATCTTATTTCGTTCCACAGTTTTGGTTTTAGTGGTATTTTGGTCGTTTCACAAGTGGATTGTTCCAAATGTTTCTCAATCAAATCGGCATTTGTGGTTTTGCATTTTGTTTGTGTTAGTTAGTGTGTCTAGTGCTTGTGTTGTTAGGAAAAATTATTAGAAAAGTTTTGTCCGAGAATTGACAAATGGTGTGATTGTTAGGTCCCTACTTGTTTCCAATTCCGCCAACAAACTTCATTTAATTGAGTTATAATTTTTCTTTGTTTTTTGATCTTCCCGCTCGAGCAGCCAAAGTTGCACTCGAGCGGAGTTTGCATGTTCTCAGTAGTTTGACTTGTCTGCAAACACACTGGGAACCATGTTGTTGTGCTCAAGCGTAGACCTGTTTATTCACACGCGTTTTAGTGACACCGCTCGAGCGGCAAGTCCTGCACTCGAGTGGAAATCGCGGCCCAGTTTACTAGAAATATGTGATTCAGTCCGTTTTTAGGATTAATGCTTCCAGATCTGTTTTGAGAGCTCTAGGGTTTTCTTTTAGGGCTATTTTACTAGTTTTTCTTTGATGTTTGCTTGAGTATTAAACTTACATGGTTTGATAATTCACATCAAAGAGTTGTTTGAGTGATCATCTTTAAGAGTGTTCTTCTTCGGTGGAATCCGGAGATTCAAGCATGGAGTGTTCGAATGTGTTCGAAGCTGTGTGTAGTCGTTGAGTCGACGTGGATATTGTAGAATCAACATCAATCTAATCAATTCTGAGACAAAGGTTGTGGTAGAAGATATACAAATCGTTGAAGACAAATTGTCAGAGTTTGGGTAATTTGTTTGGATATTTTGTATTCTTTCTTTCCTTCATAGTGGATTAATTTGTGACGTTTCGCCCGTAATTTTTTAATCACAATTGCAGGTGCTCCAATAGTGATTTTTTCCATGTAAAAATCGTTTGTGTCAATTTATTGTTTTTGAAACAATAATCTAAATCACTTTAAATGCGTGCTTGATGATTTAGATTGTTAGTTTTAATTGTTTGAGAATTGGTACAATTAAATCTTGATCTAATCACGAATCGCTTAGGTTTTTCACATATTACTTAGTAATTATAAACAAATTGAAGAAAAATTGTACATAAAATCAATTTAGAATGATATGATAAGTTTTAATTTTATCACTTAAGCAGAAGACCCATTAAGATAGCATATATTTAAAAATAAAATAATACTACAGTCACATCATTGTTGCCAAAAAAAAAAAAATTTTTGAAAAAAAGGAAAAAGAAAAACAGTAAGAATATCCATCTTTCTCATATTTTGCTTCACTGTTGATGGAGAAAACTCCATAGAAATACAATGCTGAGAGGGGAGATTCGCACTTAGAATAATCTGGCCGATTTGAGTTGGCCGAGTTCTTTGGCGCTTTATTAATTTGGCTGGTGACGTGATCGGGAGAATGACTTGCGCGATCGGAAGAATTGACCGGACAGGCATCTACTGGTCAGCCGAGCTACGACTCGCACTCTGCAAAAGAAGCTTAGGTCAGCGAGCTGACCGAGCTAAGTGGTAGCCCGAGCTACACCGTGGTTGCGATCGGGGCTGTTATACCCTGGACCGATCAGTCAATGAGGGCAGCTTCATGTGACCGAGATCGGAAGAAGAACGGTTGGAGGCCGGCATGCCTCCCAACCGGATGGTCAAGGGAACCGATCAATAGTAGTTCGGTCCCAGTGGTCAAGCTTTCACCCAATCCCAAGTCGCAGGTCGGTGGCACGTAGCACGGTTAAGTGAATGTGATGGCAATTTTCCATAAGTGTTTGGCCGGTCGTGGTACTCCGGTTAAGAATGCCACCTGGGCCAATGGCGTGGATGAGAGGACATCTGCTCCACCTACGCCTCAATACCGTTGGGCAGTTCTGCATGTACTGGTTGGAGGACAAAACCTTTACACGCGTAAGGTGGTGAGAGGCGCGTACTGCCACCTGTCCAGGGAAGGACAACAGAGGTAGTGCGCGCACAACCTTGAGGCTGCATGGCCAGCCTAGAAATAGAGGGAGAGATGAATGTTGAAGGTATGTGAACTCACTCTCACAAACATTCTTTCCTCATCTGTCTTCTTCCTGAATGAACTGACTTGAGCGTCGGAGGGTTTTTCCGGCACACCACCGCCGGGCAGCTCACCATTTTTGTGTTGCAGAGATAGATGCCGTTACCGGAAGCTTGACGTTCAAGGCGTACGGAGAGCTAAGGATATTTCGCCCCTGTACAATTGGCGCCGTCTGTGGGAAAGTTTGATACTCAATCCTTGTTCTGTAAGCTTCTTCGACCATTTCCATGGCTAACAACGACGAAGTTCCGCTGTCCGTCGTCGATGGTGTCACTTCAGAGTATGTACGAAGGAGAGAAGGCCTCCCTAATGTTCCAACCATGGCGGGCCTGGAAACCTCTTCGCGAGGAGTGCGCGACAAGCGTGGAAGGAGTTCAGATCGTTCACAGAGTCCAGAGAGCCGTCGGCGTCGGGGGGAGTCCCGTGAGGAGCGCCTGGAGCACAAACTCAAGGACCAAGAGGCCCTCATTCGTAGGATGGCGGCGGAGATGGAGCTTCTGAAGCGCCAAGTGAGGGGGAAGAGTGTCGCTGGAGAGGGCAACCTCAGTGAGCGCACCCCCTCCCCTCGTTCTAGCAGTCGCCGCCAAAGGAGGACTCATTCAATCTCCATCACCAGGAACTATGAGGTCGGGGACTCGGACAAGAGAGAGGGCAGGTCCAGCACGCGCGACAGCACTTATAGCCCCTCTCGCCCATCGTCGACATCGCGATACTCAACCTTCTCCCGTTCCAGGGATCTCAGGGATGTGCTGGAAGAGAGAGCGCGTCTTCGGGAGGCTCAGAGGGTGCCGGCGCTCCAGAGATTGAGTGCCCCAGTTCGTTGCAGTGAAGAAGTGATGATGCCGGCACCCAGAAACGCAGCCCCAGCACTGGTGGATAAAGAGCTGGCGAGGCTTATAGCCATGCCGTTGTCCCCAGAGATTGAGAGCACCCCACTCCCTGCCGGATTCCACCAGCCAAAATTCACTTTGTACGATGGCAGGACGGATCCGTACATGCATGCGAGTCATTACCGGCAAGTGATGGCGGGGCACCGACGGAACAATGCCTTGATGTGTCTCATATTCCCAGCAAGTCTGGGAGAGCTTGGCTTGAAGTGGTTCGAAAGGCTACCGGAGGGGAGTATCGAGGGATGGCAGCAATTAGCGGAAGCCTTCGTCACCAGATTCAAGACTAACACTCGAACGTCGAAGGAGGTAGACCACCTTCTGGGCATCAAGATGGAGTCTGGGAGTTCACTGAAGGCATACAATGCGAACTATTGGGAGACTTACAATGAGATCCTCGACTGTCCTACCAATCTGGCGATCACTCAATACAAGAGGGGTCTCCCAGTCGGACATAGGCTGCGAGACTCACTCACGATGCATCAGCCCACCACCATGGAATCTTTGATACAGCGGATCAACGAACACATTCGTGTGGAAGATGATGCTGCCTCTGCGCCCGAGAAGGATAATCCGGTCGCGGTGGACAGAAGGGTTCTTGAGGAAAGTTCATTGATTGAGGCGGAGGAAAACCGCCCTAGTGACTGACCAAAAGATCAACATAGAGGGACCGGCCAAAATGACAAAAACAGAGGTCGCAGAAATGACCGGGCTGATGCACCCCGCGACGCGGCAGAGGATGCCAAAAGAAAATTGAAGGCGCGGACGGGGATTACCACGGTCTTTAAAATTCCCATCTACTGCATTTTGAGCGAGATCCGAGGGGAGCCTTTTGTCCGCTGGCCGGCCAAGCTGGAGAACGCGCAGCGGGGCTTCAATCCAAAGTATCGTTGCACCTTCCATGAAGAACGGGGGCACCGGACGAAAGATTGCTTGCCGCTCAAACAGCATTTGGAGGAGTTGGTGGCGGCAGGGCATCTCGACCAATATATAGATGGGGGAGTCAAGGCCGTGCCGACTGGACAAACCAAGCCAAACGGAATGGCCGCCCTAAAGGCGCCCCCACTGGGTGTGATCAACGTCATCCACGGCATCATTGAACCAGCAAGGGTCTGCGAGCTGAGAGAGATGATTAAGAAAGCCGAGCACATGAGGGAGGTGCTCTCAGTCCAGCCTGCGGTAAAGAGGGGAAAAACCGAGAAAAAAGACGTCCTTTCGTTCTCTACCAAAGACCTGGAAAGGGTGCAGATGCCACACAATGACGCTTTGGTGGTGACCCTTCGCGTCAAAGGTTTCGATATCAAGAGAATATTGATCGACCAGGGGAGTTCGGTCGAAATAATGTATTATGACGCGTTCAAATAAATGAAGTTGGAAGACAAGGATTTGGCTTCTGCAACATCTCCTTTCGTCGGCTTCAACTCGCAACCAGAATGGCCGATCGGAAAGATTATCTTGTTGGTTAAGGCGGGATCGGTTGTGAAACACGTAGAATTCTGGGTGCTCAAAGTGCCATCGACTTACAATTTGATTCTGGGCAGAGGTTGGCTGCATGCCATGCAAGCGATCGCTTCAACCTTCCATCAAGTCATGCGCTTTCCGGCCTCCAATGGGCAAATAGAGGAAGTCTGGGGAGACCAGGTGATGGCTAAACAGTGCTTCGTTGCAGTGAATGGCAGTCGAGTGGCCAAAGGGTTTGTTCAGATGATAGAGCGGCCCGAGGGAAAGGGGGTCCTTGAAGACGTGGGCAGAAAGGCCGAGGAAAAGTCAGTTGAAGATTTGGTGGAAGTTCGCATCGACGAGAAGGATCCGACTAAGTTCTTCCTCCTAGGATCGTCTTTGTCCAGCGCCGAACGGTCGGATTATGTCAATTTCTTGGTTGCCAACTTGGAGGCTTTCGCATGGACGCCTTACGATATGCCTGGCGTCGACCCAAGCTTCATCTGCCACCAATTGAATGTCTTCCCCAATGCGCGCCCAGTCATACAAAGGACGCGCCGTTCAGCCTTGCACCATGCTGAAGTGGTGGCAGAAGAAGTGAAGAATTTGTTGGAAACCGGTGCGATAGAGGTGCGAGACCCTCGGTGGATATCTAACACGGTGGTGGTTCCTAAGAAGAACGGCAAGTGGCGAGTCTGCGTGGATTACAAGACTGTCAACCGCGCATGCCCAAAGGATAGCTTTCCTCTCCCTCGAATTGACCAGCTGGTGGACTTAACCGCTGACCATTAGAGGTTTAGCTTCTTGGATGCATATCGCGGTTATCATCAAATAGCCATGTATAAGCCGGACAGGGAGATCACGTCCTTCACCATCCCCAGAGGCTTATACTGCTACAAGGTCATGCCGTTCGGACTGAAGAACGCCGGGGCAACCTTTCAGCGAATGATTACAAAAATGTTCGCTCCTCTCTTGGGCCGAACTATGGAAGCCTATATCGACGATATGGTGGTGAAGAGCAAGGAGAAGTCTCAGCTGGCGACCACAGTGGGAGAGGAGCAAAGCTTGACTGAAATAGCAAAGGCCGACGACTCGTTGAAAGAAGAGCCCAGCAAAGGCGTGAAAGGAGACCAGATTGAACCTGCCAGAAACTTAGAATTGAGAAGCTCCCAGAATCCATCTGATTGCTGGAAGCTGTTTCTTGGCGAGATGTGGAAGTTGTTCGTTGATGGGGCGTCCAATAGGCATGGGGCTGGGCTGGGAATTGTGTTAACTTCGCCAGATGGGCTGATTATTGAGCAAGCAATTACGCTCGGCTTCCCAGCATCCAACAACGAGGCGGAATATGAAGCCCTCCTCGCCGGTCTAAGAAGCGCGCTGAGAATGAAGGTCACAGCCCTTATGGTATTCAGTGACTCAAAGCTGGTAGTCAATCAAGTCTCAGGGGAGTATGAGGCCAAAGATGAAAGAATGGCCAAGTATCAGGCGCTGGTGCGAGCAGAAGTCAAAAAGTTCGATGCCATCAGGGTTGAACAAATCAACCGCGAAGGAAACAGTACAGCCGATGAATTGGCCGGTCTCGCTTCCATTCAGACAACCTTTCCCAATCCCTTGATGATTGAATTTTTACCCCGGCCAAGCATTGAGAAACTAGAAGCAACCAAGGTACTCTGCGCCGACTTGGGACCCTCCTGGATGGACCCCATCGTCGCCTTTTTGAAAGATCAAATTCTACCAGAAGAAAAGAAGGCGGCCCACAAGATCCGAGCAAAGTCAGAGCAGTTTTGGCTCTCACCTTCCGGAGCCTTGTACAAGAAATCTTTCACAGGGCCGTATTTGAAGTGTGTCCACCCCTCTAAGGTGGAAGCCTTCCTCTATGAGATCCATGAAGGCATCTGCGACAGCCATACTGGGGGTAGATCTCTAGCCTACCGAGCAATCTCGTAGGGTTATTGGTGGCCATGTATGCGGTGACGCCTTGTAAATCGTTCGCCGATGTGAAAAATGTCGAAATTTGCTCACGGATCCACCGGACCGGCAAGGGAGTTGCTCTCACTCATAAGTCCTTGGCCGTTCGCACTCTGGGGATTGGATATTGTTGGACCACTCCCAGTCGCACCGGGCAATCGCAAGTTTTTCATCGCCGCCACGGATTATTTCACCAAGTGGGTGGAGGCCGAGCCTCTGGCAACTATTAAGGAGAAGGACGTTAAGAAATTTGTTTGGCAAAATGTGATCACTCGCTTCGGTATACCCAGGGCGCTCATCTCAGATAATGGCACTCAATTCGATGGGAAACTCTTTCGCGGATTTTGCGAAGAGTTGAAGATTGAGTTCTACAATTCAACCCTGGCTTATCCTCAGTCGAATGGTCAAGCAGAGGCCTCAAACAAGCAGAGGCCTCAAGCGGCTTGAGAAGGCAAAGGGAAAGTGGGTTGAAGAGCTTCCTAATGTGCTATGGGCATACCGCACTACGCCAAGACGGTCGACCGGAGAAACACCGTTCGCTTTGGCTTATGGTATGGAGGCCGTCATCCCATTAGAGATTGGCCTGCCAACCATCCGCTCAGAAAGTTTCCAACCAGACTTGAACAATGAGACCATGGCACTAGAGCTGGACCTTGCTGAGGAAAGACGAGAGCGCGCATTGATCCATATAGCGGCCTATCAGCAGGAACTCTCTAAAAAATACAAGGCAGTGCACCCTAGGCTATTCAAGATTGGGGATTGGGTCCTACGGAAGGTGCTTGGCAACACAGTGATCCCTGGCGAAGGCAAGCTCGGTGCAAATTGGGAAGGACTGTACAAGGTAGTTGATCTTGTTGGCAAGGGGGCATACCATCTGGAAGATTTAGATGGCAAGGCCGTCCCCAGACCATGGAATGCGGCCAACCTCAAGGCCTTTTACTTTTGAAATGTAATTTCTCTATGTTACCTAGCTTTTTTAGATCTCTAGCCCTTTGGTGTGTGATGTAAGAGATGGCGATGTTTTTGTAATGAAAAAGTAGTCTCTTTTTGTTTGGTATTACATTTGTCCAATGATATCACAAAGCATGAAAGGCAATTATGGATGCTAGGGGCAAGAACCGACCTGAAGGCAAACGGACTGTTTTCCTCGGAATGGAAGCAGACCGCACAAACAGTTGCGTATGGAACAATGCGCATTAGGGCCGAGCTGGTTTTGCTCGCCCGGTGGGAATGTTGGCGGTATGACCAACCTAGCTAAAACATTGATGTTTTGTCCAATGTAGGAGCCGAGCTGATTTTGCTCGGCCCTGTGGGAATGTTGGCGGTATGACCAACCTAGCTAAAACATTGGTGTTTTGTCCAATGTAGGAGCCGAGCTGATTTTGCTCGGCCTAACTAGCATATTGGTGGACTGTCCAATATGGGAAACGAGCTGATTTTGCTCGGTGGAATTGATAATGTTGGTGAATTGTCCAGCAATTTTGCGGCCGAGCTGAATTTGCTCGGCCTAAAGGAAATATAGGCATATTGAACGACTTCGAAAAGGCGGGCTAGTTTTCGCTCGGCCAAGTACGAAATATCATTTTGGAAATCAAGGAATTGCAAGGTTACATGAAGGTAACTGTTTGTGCGGTCTCGCCGACCTGTGCGAGCAAGAAATTCAAACATGCACAAGCCGAACAGAAATAATAGATGTACTAGCAAAAAGTTCACATTTCATTGATAGAAAAAGTTCAGTACAAAAGGGGGGCATAGCTCGGTTACATTGCAAAAAAGAAAGCAAAGAAAAACAAATAGAAGAAAAAGCAAAATACGAAAAACAAAGAAGGAAATCTTTAATCAAGGTCAACGTTTTGTTCGGCCCCCTCCACGGTCAACTCGGCGCTCAACGCAGTTTGCTCGGGCAGGCCCTCCTCGGCTTCGTCGGTGCCTTCCACTGTGACAACATCCCGACCAATCACTTCATCTTCAGCATCTGGAGACACCTCTGATGGAGTTTGCTCGGCATGTTTCTCGGCGGCAGCTTCTTCCTCGGCCTCCTTCCTCAGCTCTGCAATGAGTCGGTTCTGTGTGGCATTGGCATATGCTTGCATATAGACCGGGATATATGCAGAGGGTGGGTTGATGAACATGTCAGAATCCTGACCAAGGCCAACTTTCTCCACGGCAGCTTTCTAGCCACACTGGAAAAAGATGTCCTTGGTAGCACGGACTTGACGTTCGTAAGTTTTCTCCCCCTGCCTATATCCGCGGTCTTCTGCCTCGTCCACCGCCGTGTCTATGGCCGCCTTGTGAGCATCACAGAGCTTCTTGAGCTCGGCGAGATACCGAGCTTTGGCCTTCTTCGTGGCCTCTTTTTTGTCCGCGTTAGCTCGGTCGACCTTCAGCTGCAGAGCGTCCCGCTCGGCCACAATGACGTCTTGCTCAGCCCTGAGCCTCTCTATCTCGGCCTTCTGGGTTTTATTCTCCGTGATAGCATTGCGCAGATTTTGGCGCAGCTTGATCATGCGATCATGGGCAAGATAATTCTTCTGCGCGGCCTGCGAACAAACGAAAGATTGTTAGCATTCGGAGTCCGTGCGAAAAACCGAACAAAAACTTGAAGCTAAAGGTGTTCTACTTACCAGCACTATTGATTCTGCTGCCGAGCGAAGGACCTTGAGGTCAGATAGCTCGTCGGGTCAGATAGCTCGTCGTGCCTTTTCATGTCCTCGGGCAAGGCCAACCCCTTGGTCAAGTTGAAACCAAGTGAGTGATCCTTGTCCTCCTGGACCGAGTCTCCTGCGGAAACAGCTTGGCCTTGATATACGAACTAGGGCGCCCAGACCGGGAGGGTGGCTGGGCCCTTGCCCTTGGATTTTCCGGTCTTGTGCTGATCGGCCTGGTCGCCCAGCTCGTTCGATGCTAGCTCGGTGGAGTCTTCATCGACCAGACTCTGATCGGCTTTCTCCTTTCTCGGCCTTTTCTTCGGCCGGCGACTGTGCTTTCATTGGCAAGTCTGCGAAATCTGACTTCGATCTGATGCGGGGTTGAAGAAGTTCCCCCGGTCGCCTCAGGGGGTTGGGACTCCCCCTCTTCTTCGGTTATCATTGACTTAATGGCCCGGATTTTTGCCATTTCTTGCTCTTCGGTTAATGGAACGAGTCTGATCGGTGGAAGTGTTGGAGTGCAGTTACGGGGACAGAGCAAAATCGATCCACGCGGCTTTTTTGGCGCTGATAGTTGTATGTTTGTTGGCCGGCGGTTTGAGGCTTGTCTCTTTCCTCGGGGTGACGGCGAGCTCGGATTATACAGGTCGGCCCGATGATAGTCCGCTGCTAGATGTCTATCTGCAAGAGGAAGACAAGTGTTAGATCGGTGCAAAATAATAAAGTAATTGACGCATTATGAAGATAGCACGGTGAGCCGGGCTACTCACCAGAATGGCCGAAATCTTTCCTAATGTACCAGCCCGGTATGGGCGCCTCTGTATCCTCATAATTACCGGACACCCAGAGGAAGTCGTCGTCATTGGCTTCTATGTCTGGGTTGCCTTCGATAAGTTTTGCTCGGCCCTTCTTGACTTTGAGGTACCAGCAAAACCCACATTTATTTTTATTAAGGCTGTATTGGTGAAAAATTTATGCGAGGCCGAGATTGAGACCGAGCCTTCGGTTCAGCTCGGCGACGCCATTTATTATCTTGTATGTGTTGGTGGAAACTTGGCTCGGGCAAAGCTTTGTCTGCCTCAAAAATTCGCAGAGCAAGGGTGGCACCGGGAAGCGGACTCCTCCCTCTACTATGGAAACGACCGTGAAGGGGCACCGGTCTAAGTCCCCCCATGGCGTATCTCCCTTCTTAGCGAGCTCTAGGACTACGTCGTCCGGGATGTTGTAGTCTTTGCGAAACTCAGCCATCGCGCCGGGCGTGCTGACCATAAATCGGTATTTTCCCATCTAGGTCGATCTTATTTACTCTGTATCTCGGTCAAAATTGTTGTGTGGTTGCTCGGGCTTTGAGCTCCACCAGTGGTGATTCTGAAGGGCTTGGTCGGTCCTATTTGTTCTGCATATTGAAAAATAAGGCCAAGGGTTAGCACGGAAGATATTGCGCGGCTCCTAATGGAAATAGCTCAGGGAAGGATTTGGTGTTCTGACCGGTCTCAGTTTAACTATATGTGCGCCTGTCTCCTAGTTCGGTTCTAGCTCGGCTAAGACCACGTGCAGGATCTAGCTGATCCTTTACCTCGGTCAAGGTTCCAGGCAGGGGTTTCATGGCTGTAGTTCGGACCACCTCATTCACCGACCTAATGGGTATCCAGCCCGGTCGCGGCTTCCGCGAGAAGCCACAAACAGTCTTTTGCTCGGTTACAGCTCTACCTACGGATCTAAGTGGGGATTTAGCTCGGTTTTACCCAGGTTCAAGCTGTTCATCCTAGAAGTGAGATGAACTTGCTCAAACCCAGAAGAAACCAGGGGCACGAAGGTCCCATCCAATCCTCCAGTTTCAAGTTGGCCTAGGGTGCATGAGAAGAAGCGAAAAACAACAAAAACCAACACGCAAAGAACAATGGTGCAAGAAGATGAAGAACTGGAAAATGGAAATGGAAAATATAGAGATGGGTAGTGTGGCTTACCAGTGGCGAAAACTAGGGTGGATGCAACCTCGAGAGCACGTCTACAGCCTTCCAAAGGAACTGAAATGGAGGATCAATCGCGGAGATGGAGATGGGAACTCAGAGACAGTAATGGCAGAGGGGGCTAGGGTTTTTGGAGCTCTGGTAGAAAATGAAAGGTGAAGGGTTTAGACCCTTCGAATGGGGTTTATTGATGGGGGAAAAGACCAAACGGCGCAGCCGTTTGAATTCTAACGTGTCTTGAGCAATTTGGTCTGACCCAATGGCGTGATGTGGCGTGGCCTTGCATTTGTCGATCTGGCCGTACGACCTTTGATGGGACTGTAGAGCTATTGATCGGCTAATTGAGATAGCTCGGCGACAGAAGTGACCCTGATTGAGATAGCTCGGCGGTAGAAGCATCCCTAATTGAGATTGATCGGCGACTGAAATGGCCCCAATTGTGCTATAGAGCGGAGGTAGGCATTCCTTATTCAAGTCAGGCCTGGCGATGGTGCGATTCAACCTTAGCTCGGACATGGTAGTAAACGCAATCACGATAGCTAGGATGGGTTTAAGGCGATTGAGAGGAGATTCGCACCGAATAATATGGCCGAGCTAAATTGACGGGTTCTTGTGGAGTTTTGCCAATTTGGCTGGTGATGTGATCGGGAGAATGACTTGCGCGGTCGGAAGAATTGACCGAGACGAGCATCTCTTGGTCGGCGAAACTCGACTCGCACTCTGCAAAGAAGCTGGTCGATGAGCTAACCGAGCTAAGTGGTAGCCCGAGCTACAAGTGGTTGCGATCAGAAATTTACACCTGGACGATCGATCAATGTGTCACGACCCAAACCCGCCCTATGGGTTTAGCAAATGGCGGCGATGTCAAGAATCGAGATTACGAAGAACTCTTGAAACGATGTCTGATAAAAGCAATCTGAGAACTGGCGGAAATATCTGATAAGTAACTAGTGTCCATTGAGCTGTGAAAATCGGTATGCCAAACATTTTTTATGCATTCAGACAGTTCAAAACAGTACAATCCACATGCAGTCTATATAATCATTTACAATCAGTCAGTACAGGGATCAAGTCCCTAGGCAACAGCAGATATAACGAGAAGGCGATCTATACAAAAGCGGTGAGGAGACCGATGGGGACACAAAAACACCCCAAGCCATAGCATGGCAACACGGAACCTCGCGTGAGGCACATAGGTGGCTTGACAAAGCGAGGACCAATCACGCTCCTAGTTCGATGCAGTTCTTTGAGAACCTACATATATATATAAACAATGAGCTAAAGCCCGGTGAATAACATACATTGTAAAGAGGTTATGAATGAATGTCCCTTCTGATAATGAAATCAATTCATTATCTGATATTTCAATCTTCGATATTTCATCAATCGAGTTCAATCAATCGGTCATATGTAGTACATCCATTAGCCTATAAGCGGTAGGTCCGGAAGGCCGGGCATACTGAACCAACAATAATGATGGCCATCAATCGATAAACGATATGGTTCCACAAGGAAACCGACAGAGCTCATAACGATCAATAACGATGGGTGCTAAGGATGCCTGTCTGATTCGAAATCTGAGGACATACATTCATTCAATAAACAATATCGGTTCAATAAACAATTGATTCGATTCAAAATATAACCATTTGAACATATCTTTACACAATCTGTTACTCACAGAGATTGGGCTAATAGCGACTAAATGGCGTCGAGAAACCAACCCTAAGCGGTTAACAAATAGAACACACACTAAGTTCACGATCGGAAGGATATAATTTAAATCCTAAATTTCCTCGGTGTGGTTCTCGTCTAAATCCTCATTAAGATGCCTTAAACTAGGCCTAAGAATGCCTAGGATGGGATGAGGATGCAAAAATGTGCCTGCAATCGGTTTGAAATTTTTCAAAAAGAGCCTCACTCGGCGCAAGTTTCCCTTTCGGCGGACAAGCCAACAAAGGTCCCTTTCGGCGTCAACTTCCCTTTCGGCGGGTTGATCACTGATGCAAGATCTTTGGATCTTGCGATTTCCCTTCGGCGTGAAACTCTCCGCCGGCGGATCAAACAAGTCGAAGAAATCTTTGGGAGCTGAATTCCCTTTCGGCGGCACTTCCTTCGGCGGGCTGACCAAATCTGGAAAATCCAGATTCAACCTCCAAGTTCAAATCAAGTTTTGATGCTCCAAATTCGATCCTCTTGGGCCCATTTTCTGGAAAACTCTTTCAAACACATAGAATAACAAGTTTCAAAGCTCAATTTAAGAAATCAAGGCCCAAGGGTGTTTCAATTAAACTCAATCTTTAAACCAATTTCAAGAACACTTTCAAAACATGACATGCATGATCTTTAAACAATTTCAAACTTCCAAACTAGCTCAAATGAGCTCCAATCTTTCAAAACAAAGTGAAAGCATGGACTATAATACAAACATGAGCTTGCATGTACAATTCAACATGAAATCAACTCCAAATACACCAAAATGACCATGCATGCAACAAACAAGCTTCAATTCAACATTCTTGAACTTAAAACATGGCTTAGCTCTACAATGATGCATGAAACATGCAAGATGGAGCTTAAAGATAACAAGAAGACATTGAATTCCTTACCTAGAGTGTCAATTACAAGGTTTATGAGCTCAATTAGCAACTACCCTTCAATTTCTTCAAGCAATCCTAATGAACGCAAGATGAACTCAATTTCTCCTATAATTATCTCCCTCTCTCTCACTTGGTCGGTTAGGAGCAAGGAAGAAGGACTGAGGAAAAGCTTTGATCAAATGTTTGTATAAGGCTCAAGTATGAGGAGTAGTGGGCCACTAAGTGGTCTAAGTGTAAATAAGTCGAACTAGACGATTAACTCATTTAAATCTAATTTAATCATTCCTAATCAATTTTCAGATAAATATACCATTAAATCAGAAATATTCTACTGAGTCTAAAACATCAAACGGTTTCTAAATCGGCCGCCGATAAGGCCTCCAATTAGCAGTTTAAGCACATAACGCAAACAGATAATCAATCAATCAAACAGATAGAAATGCAATTCAATAGATAAACTTATTCAATTTCAGTTTCGATTTCAATCGATCCATTCAGTACTACCGTTAATCCAATTATCGGTCATTATCAGTTCAGTTTAGCGATGTCGATAGATAATTGATTGGTTTAACGATGTCGATGCGAGGTTGTTACACAATGAGGCGGCTTCGTGTGGCCGAGATCGGAAGAAAAACGGTTGGAGCGGCATGCCCCCCAACCGGATCGTCAAGGGAACCGATCAATAATAGTTCGGTCCCAGTGGTCAAGCTTTCACCCAATCCCAAGTCGCAGGTCGGTGGCACGTAGCACGATTAAGTGAATGTGATGACAATTTTCCATAAGTGTTTGGCCGGTCGTGGTACTCCGGTTAAGAGTGCCACCTGGGCCAATGGCGTGGATGAGAGGACATCTGCTCCACGCCTCAATATCTGGTTAAGCGATTCTGCATGTATTGGTTGGAGGACAAAACCTTTACACGCGTAAGGTGGTGAGAGGCGCGCACTGCCACCTGTCCAGGGAAGGACAACAGAGGTAGTGCGCGCACAACCTTGAGGCTGCATGGCCAGTCTAGAAATAGAGGGAGAGATGAATGTTGAAGGTATGCGAACTCACTCTCACAAACATTCTTTCCTCATCTGTCTTCTTCCTGAGTGAACTGACTTGAGCGTCGGAGGGTTTTTCCGGCACACCACCGCCGGGCAGCTCACCATTTTTATGTTGCAGAGATAGACGCCGTTACCAGAAGCTTGACGTTCAAGGCGTACGGAGAGTTAAGGATATTTCGCCCCCGTACAAATGTATTGACAGAAATTTCATTCAAATAGCAACGCAAAGACAAAAGGCAAACTCTGTATACATAAAACAACATTCTTTGTTCTAAAAAGAAAATTGTATATATTGTTCTCTGCACACTATTTGTGTGTGAATCAGTTAAATTTAATAGTTATCTATTAAAATATTAGATAAAATTAATTACTCCTACAAGTAATTCTCAACTTTTGATAATTACTCCAAGCAATATTTTATAAATTTTTATAAGACCCATTAAAACTTATTGTGAATTTCTTTTTTTAATCGAAAATCAACAAACACGATATATTTGTGTTCCAAAATGATAAATTTAATACTCCAATAGAATCCCGAAAATATTTTTAATATAAAGCTCAACCTAAAATCTAATTAGAGTGGAGTTTTGGTATGATAAAAGAAAAAAGTTTGATCTTAATATTTATAGAAATGTGTTGTAATATGATTAATTTGAAAAATAAAAGTAATATTTTAGTAGATATGTAGTTATTAAAAGAAAATTGCACTAAAAATATCTTAAATTCTAATAGTATAATTTAAACAAGTTAAACTAATTGGATTAACTCAATTGACCACTCATGTACACTTCTATCTAGAAGCTAGAAGGTTAAGGGGTCAATCATTACTAACTGCAATAATTAATAATTTCTCTCTTATTATGAAAATTTTCAATATTTTTTATTTCTTTTAAATTTTTATTTATTTTTTCGAACTAGTATTTCTTTTACATTTTGACACTATTTCTTAGGTTGATGATAATGTTGGTGGGCTTGTGATTTCTTCCCCTATTAAACCGCCATTAATTTGTTTAGAATCGTCATATTAATTTGTTTGTGTCCACATTCATATATGATATTTAATAAAAATATTAATAAAATATTTGAGTTCCTCGCATTATTTTTATCCAAGCATGACCCAACAATACACCACACAGGACCTGGGACGCTGCTGTAGTCACAGCAGTGATCTATTGAGTTTGTGGAGGCTTTTTCTAACTCTTTTTTTAATGATTCAAAATGTTTAAATTTTGAGATTCGTTGAGTATATTATTTATAAAAAAGATTAAGTTAATTGAAAATCTGTAATTTTATGATCAGATTCAAATTATTTTACAAAAATTATCAAAATAATGTCAACCGCTTATTTTTTAAAAACAAAGTTATAGATTTCCAATCAATTTAATTTTTTACATAGATGATCTATTCAACAAATCCTACAATTTGACAATTCAAATAATCAAAGAAGACAAGAAAAAAGTCTCCACAAAACTCACAACAGCTCTGCTGTGACTTAGTGCTGATTTGGCAAGTTTAAAAAAAGTTAAGAAATTAAAAAGTTACTAAAAAAGTTAAAAAGTTATCAATATTCACCCAAAAAAATATAAAAAATTAATATACAAATATTAAAATACAAATTAACTTTTTGACCTATCAACGTAATGACGTCAAGCCAACTACAGTAAAGGGGAAAAAAATTACATGGGTACATTCACTAAGTTAGATGGTAAAGTTGGGTCCGTGAGGGCCCACTATGGGTCCCTTTTGATAATCCGAACCGTTGAATATGTAGAACTCGTTTAATGCTATAGGCCTGCAAAAAATCACGTCTATCAGATATCGCTAACTATATGATCAAAACAGTTTTGTATAAAAATTAGATGGTGTTATAGTTAACAGTTGACAAAAAAAATTTGTTACGATCAGATAGCTATCGATATCCAATCAACGTGATTTTTTATAAGTATATAATATTCGACGAATTCTACACATTGAACGGTTCCGATTAGAAAAAGGAACCCGTAGTGGACCCCCACAGACCGAACAACACCGTCCAATCAAAACCCGAAAAGGAGACGATCTTTTCCCATGCCAATCCGTACGGCCTACTACACTATCTTTTCCTATACACTAATTTATACAAATTTTTAATACATATTTTTTTATAAAAATTCAAAAAATTAATCCAAATATTTATTTTTTTTCTTCAACTTTTTAATTTAAAAAAATAAAAAATAAACTTATTTAAAACACTCCAAACAACCACTTAAGCAAAGTAGCATTCCCAGATCCCACCACACATCATTAATGTTGACAAATTATGTGGTCACCTTATGGGGAAAAATTATTTGGTGGTCATTGGGCAAATACGCATGACGCCCCGACGCCCCATCTTGATTTTTATTGGTTAACATAGTGAAGCTCACTACTTTTTATTATGTTATGAAAAGAAGACATGACAAGTGTCATATGTTGAATGGTGTGAAACGTTACTCTAAAATCTCTCAATAATCACTCTTTTTGGTAGCTTTTTGTGGATATGTGGGATTTGCTTATTTGGTAGCCTTTTTTTTAAAACTTTTTTTTTTTGAGTGAACTCTTTTTTAAAAAATTTCAAAAATTTTAGGTTTCTAAATTAGATCGACGAGACAAATTCAAAAATCCAATAAGAATCCAGAAAAATTAAAAATAAGCAAAAAAAATAGTGGACTTTTTTTTACTTTTTAATTTTTTAATTCTTTTTTAGATTTGTCTGCACAAGAAAAATAGAAAAAGTAAAAAAACAAAATTGACATAATTTTTTTTTTAAAAAAAAAAATCACTAACAATAAAAAATATGCAAAAAAAAGAAGTGTAACTTATTTAACTCACCTCAAATAGCCAAATTTAAATAAATAAATAAATAAAAACCGTTCACTAACCAAACACTAGCAACCTGTTGTTAGGGTAGAGGTGCGTCACTATGTGGACATTTGTGCGTAAGTGATGACTTGTAAACAGTCGTAAAACATAACTCTCTGTCTCTCTTTGGTTTGTTTTTGTTTTCCATATTGAGGGCTCTTCTGGGAAGAACATAAAATATCAAAAGTCAAATTTTTAACATATTTCGAATTATATCATTTTTTTTTCGATTTTTTTATACATTTTATATAAAAAAGAATTTAAAAATTAATTTTTAATTAACTTTTCAAAATAACGTGAAGGCTTGAGCAGGGTTGCTTTATTGAGGGTCTACCATTGAAACAAAAAAAATCAGTAAAATGTTATTAAAAAAACACACACACACATGTAATTTTTTTCACCTCATATTTTAATCAAAAAATCACTAAAAAGTCAATTCCCAAACAACTCATAAATAAGTAATTATTCAATTGTTACGAAATATCATGTGATATTATTTTAGTAGTGTTTTAAATTAATCGTATGACAAAAAATTTTGTGAGAAAGATATATTGACTTACCTTTGTTAGATAGTTAAAAGATAAAAGTTGATTTTACTTAGTGTGTTATAATTTTTCATTGATCAGAAATGTTATGCAGATAATTACACTTGATACTCTTATAGTATTTAATAATTTTTTCAAATAAATTGCATGAGTTGAGAAATGTCATGTGTAATTGTTTTGTATGGTCTCTTATGTAAATATTTATCATTGATTTATTATTTAAAAATAAAAATATGAAGAAAAAAATTATATCAAACAACAACTCATAACTAAAAGTTTAACAACCACCAAAAGAAATAGGCCATAATGATAACTAATAAACAACTCAATACAAAGCCCATAATAGGAGAGAAATAGTCAATTTTGTATTTGGAAAGAATTTGCTTCTTGAATTCTTAAATAGGAGTTCGCAATAGTGATCAATTTTTTTAACTTTTCTTTTTTGTTGCACTTCTTAAACCTTACTCTAGTCTAGATTTAAGGGAAAAGGGAGAAATGGGATTCCCATTCAAATGAATTACCCTAACACCCCACATGAAATTTGAACTTATAACATCTATTAGGAGAAAGTTGAAAAACATATTATTGTAGTATAAGATTGTATAAATAATCAATTGAATTAGTCCAATTCATTAAAGTACTTCTATAACATTGCACTAGTTCTTCACTACACTCACCTCTCTTTATCTCTTTCGCAAACATGAAAATTTGTGCTCTCACATATGGTTGAGATAAAAAAATAAATAAAAAAAATAAATAATAAGGTTTAATTAGAAGCATTTGCTTTTAATAAGGAGTAATGTTATGGATCTAGATATAAAAATTTAGAAATTATCTATAATTTCACATCAATAGCTTATATTCATTTCATATGTAGACCTCATATTTCATCAATTCAAGCTCTACCATCCAAACCCATTTCTGGGTACATTCTGGGTCCGAAATTTTGGGACCCTAGCCTTTTTGTTTAATAAGGGAAAATGTTAAAAACAACACTTAGAATTGTTGTTAATGTTAAAAAATATATAAAAAGTGTATTGAAATGTGTAAAAAGTGTTTAAAAATATATATTAAAATATTTTTAGATATATAGAATGTGTATTGAGATTATAAACATTTTATCATTTAGTGTTTGTTATTGCCAGTCATAAGGCATGTTATATCCCTATTAGCAAAACTTTCTTGTGAAAATGGTTTTATGCATGTTCTTATTTTAGATTTATGAATTTGAAATGAAATGATTTAACACTCACCATTTAAGAAAAGTAATTTAACTTTAAATTAGAGTTTAAACATATGTATTTAACATTGAATTTGCGGATGTCTTTGAATTTATGGAATTTGAAATGAAAAGATTTAGACACAAATCATTCAAGGAGGATAGCTTAATTTTATATTTAATAATTTAGATTTGTCATGAAGAAGTTGAGATAACAATAGTTATTTGAAATCTTTCATCCAATGGTTTCTAGTAATATGAGGATCCAAATAAAATTATGTTTCTCTTCTATTTTAATTTTATCTCCCTTTTTAGTTTCTCAATCCATCTCCTATCTTTTTTATAAATCCAAACGAAGCATGAGGCCGTTACCGTGATGGATATCAAATAAGAATGTAAAAATTATTATTTGAAATTCTTCATACCCATTATATTTTGATCATAAATTGTGAACAAATAGATATACATAGGGAAAACAAAAGGGTAAGAAAAAAATGAACGAAATATAATCTTTCTTTCTTTCTTTTTTTGGTTTTATTTGTTTGGGTAGAAATCATTTTGTGAAAAATGTTTTCTGTATTTTTTGATATTTGGTACAATAGAAAACAAAAATCAACAGAAAATATTTTTCATGGTCAACAGAAAACAAGCTTATATGGGCAGAAAATATTTTTTCACTTTTAAAAGATGAAAATTGTTTTCTAGACTAAAGTCTTAGAGCATCTCCAATGGTTTGCCATTGGAGATGCTAAAACTATAATATAGCAAGTGTGGGGCAAAAGTGGTTCTTCAATGGTAAGTTTTGATAGCTGTTATATTTGACAAATGTCAAAACTTGTGTCAAATTTGACACAAGCTTTGATAGCTGCCAAATGTGCTAACTCACCAAAATCAACCGTTTCCTCCTTCCCTCCCTCTGTCCCTCCCTCGAATCAAGATCCTCTCCTTAATCTTTCTTCTTGACTCCTTACTTGCTGGGTCATTGAGCCCACTTTTGGGCTCAATTTTGATAATCCAAACCGTTCACATTTTAAGGTATGTTAAGTATATCATATCTGTAAAAAATTTAGTTGATCGGATATCAGAAAACATATGTTCGGAGAACTATTTATTCAATTTTTTAAAAAGATGGTTTTTAGTTTGATAATTCGAACACGTAATTTCTGATAGATCAATTTGATTTTTTTTATAAGCATGATATACTCAACAAATCTTAAAATGTGAATAGTTTGGATCATCGAAATTGAGCCCAAAAATGAGCCCAATGGCCCAACAAGTAGGAAGTCAAAGAGAGAGATCAAGGAGAGGATCGTGATTTCCCTCCTTTATCCTTCTCAGCAAAAACTCCCAAAACGGAAACAAAATTCACCAAAAAATAAAGCAACAAAATAATAAATTTTGAAACTAAATTTTATAATCAGGCAGAATCAAGCCAAAAAAAATTCAATAAAAAAATTTATATTTATATTTATTTTAGCAAATTTCAAGAATTTCAATAAAAAAAAAAATCTTAATGTCAAGCACAATTAGCATTCATCCTTCTCAACAAAAATTCCCAAAAAGGAAACGAAATTCACCAAAAAATAAAGCAATAAAATAATAAATTTTGAAGTTAAATTTCGTAATCAGGCAGAATCAGGCCAAATAAAAAAATTCAATAAAATTTTTTTATATTTATTTCAACAAATTTCAAGAATTTCAATAAAATAAAATAAAAAATCTCAATGTCAAGTACAATTAGCATTTCCAAATTTGAAACAATCTCAAGCGAAGGTGTTGCAATATTTTCCAATAATACCAAGATTTAAAAGGATGTTCAAGTCACAAGAGAGGGAAAAACAATTAACGTGGCATTCCTCTCACAAAAGCCAAGATGGCAAGATGAGACATCCAGTTGACTCATTGGCATGGGAATCAATCGATCAAAAGTGGCCTTTTTTTGCATCAGATCCACGAAATCTTAGACTTGGTCTTTCAGCAGATGGGTTTAATCCTTTTGCCAATCTTAGCTCAAAGTATAGTTGCTGGCCAGTGATGTTAGTTACATATAACCTTCCCCCATGGTTATGCCCAACAAAGGAAAATATCATGTTGACATTACTAATTCCAGAGCCAAAGCAACCATGCAACAACATGGATGTTTATCTAGAGCCGCTTGTAGAAGACCTAATAGAATTATGGACTAATGGTGTCAGGGCTTATGATGCAACCAACAACTCCATGTTTAATTTGAAGGCTATTTTGACGTGGACAATAAATGATTTTCCAGCTTATGGAAACTTAGCTGGATGCACCACAAAGGGAAAAGTTGCTTGTCCAATATGTAGCACTGACAAATGTTCACAATGGTTGAGTAATAGTAAAAAGACTGTGTACATGGGCCACAAGCAATTTCTTGCACCCGAGCATCCATTTCAGATTGCCATAGGAAATTCATCATGCAAAAGTTTGGTAGATTATGGCGCTCACACAAATCTGAACTACCACGAAAAATAAGACCTCTTGGTAAAAGTGCTAAGCTAGCACACAATATTGTGCTCACCAAACCTGATAATGTAGAAATGGTTGATTGGAAAGCATTTGTGAAACAACGAACTTCCAAAGAATTTAAGGTAAGTTTCCTCATAGAAACTCTCTAGCTTTTATGAACTAATTAGACTAACAAATTTTCTCGTAGTGATTCAATTATGAATTATTAATCATATAAATTATGACATTCTTCTTTTGTATATGTAGGCTAAGAGTAAAAGATTTAGGGCAATAAGGAAAAAGCAAACCCTCTTACACACCATGAGTTGTAAAGGTTATGCACGATTAGAAGATGAAATGGTAAATTTAAGAGTGATTCAAGTAGTTTTGTAAATTGGGTATTAAGTATGGTTACTATGAGATTGTTTTTAATCATGTTGATTTTCATTTTCTATTTTATTTTCTAGAGAAGAGAAAGTTGAGCACCATCATCCATATCAAGAGTTGATGTTTGGATTAAAGGGCATACGAGGAAGGAAGGAAAATCCATGAATCAAGGGCTTGTTGCAGCTGTGGTACCATGCTTGGTTTCACTTTTCAAAACACACTTTTCAGAAAATTCTACTTTCTTATTTTCCGTGTTTTTTTGCTTTTACTGATTTTTTTTTAATATTTTAAGAAATGTTTTTAATTTTTAGGCATACCTAACTTAAATGTATCTAAAAAGTAAAAAATTTGTGAAGAAAACTTTTTAAAAATTCACTAAATACCCAAAATACAAAAAAAATACGAGAATTCAATACATTTTTTGTATTTTTATGTATTTATTAAAATTTTAAAATATTTTTTCACAAATTTTTTACTTTTTAGATACATCTAAGTAAGGTGCATCTAAAAAGTAAAAAAAATGTTTAAAATTTAAAAAATATTCACTAAAAACAAAAAAACACAAAAACCAAAAAACTTAATTCAAAAAACTCAAACCAAACACATACTTCATTTTTTTTTTTTTTTTTGTATTATAATTTGCATTCACATCAATTTATTAAGACATGCTTTATATTTTTAGAAAAAGGTTCAAGAACTTCATAAGGCTTCTACTGATGAGGGTCCAAAATCTATAAAAGATGATGCGATTTTTCATACTTCTGGTCCCGAGTGTCGTGGAAGTGTACAAGATCTAGGATTTGGGGCATTACCATCTAAGGTTGATGCACAAGTACACCAAAATGAGCACGTGAGAAAACTTGAAGGCAAGGTGCTGGACTTAAAACAATAACTCCATGAGATAAGAGCCATGCTTATCAAAGAAAGAAAGCAAAATGATGTAAGAAGAAAAGCTAAACATGATAATATAATGCTTGATGATTTATTTCAAGTAAATTTTGATTTAAATCATTTGTTATTTTATATTTAAATCACTTGCATGTTTATCTTTGATTGTCGTGTACCAATCCCTCCCAAAGAAGCTCCGATCTACTCCGATCTACTCCTCATGACAACCTTCCAACTTCAGTGAGTGAAACATAGTATTTTTAGAACATTTTTATTTACTCTTCATGTCTTTAATTGTTGGAATTATGTGGTAGTTATATGCTTAATGAAGTGTTTTTATGGTTTTTTAGATGAATGAAGTTGATTCTGTTACTGAAAGCATTGAAGCTATGAAATTATTTAAACGTGCTGGTTCTTCAATTGCAGACCTTCCAACTGGTTTAGATATGGTAAGTTATGCTCTTTTTCGAAGTCTCAATTGTTATGATTGAAGTCATAGTTTGAGAACAAAACTTTAGTGAAATCATATTTTCAAAACATGGGTTTGGAAAACAAATTCCAAATTGCTTGAGTTTGAGTTTGAAAGATCTGTTATTAAAATAGCATGGTTTGGTAGAACAATCATTTAACCAATTTTAGTACTCTATTTATTGACAATTAAATAAATATAACTAGTAGTAGTAATAGTAAATGACAATAAATATGAGGAAAAGAATCACAAATCTTCAAAATGTAGAGCTATATACAATTTCAGCCCCTATCTAGAGCCAAATGCAGTTTTAACTGTTCCTCTGATCTTATTATTATCATTATTATTATTACTTTTTGAGCATTGAGAACTGTGCTTTAGCTAGGAGGAAGAAATTTTTAGGCAAAGCAATAGAAAGGCAGGATAATAGCTCAATGGTCTCATAAGGAACACGATTGTGTTTCTTGCATTTAGGGTTGTATTCTCTAATTTCAATGCAATCTTAACTGTAAGAAATGATGACTATTTTGAAATACGTGAATTTTGATGCATAATCTTATGTACCGAGATAGAAAACACAGAATTGTGTGCCACATATGATAGTCTTGGTAGGCAGTAATATATTTCTTGTCCTGCACCGGCATACATAGCTTTCTAGCAAGGTTTTCATCCAACTAAAACGTGAATGGCATTTTGCTTTGAGAAAGAAAGAGGAAGTAGGGGAGAGTGGGCTACTTGTTTCATCTGCCTAGGCAGAACCTGTTTTCTCAATTTTTTTAATTATAGCTTTTTTACACTTTCAGATCTGTGTTTTTTATTTATTTTTTTAATACAACTCTCATAATGAGGACTCCAAAATCATCTTCATGTGTTCTTTAGTGAAGAACTGAAGGACTTATTAGAGATCCACTTGAATTAGAATGTCCATTTAGTTTTTATAAATTCATCAGGTTGAGTAGACTCATAAGTGTGACCACCTCAAAATATGTATTCATCAAGTTGAAATTTTCTTTTCTGACGTTGATGACATATACAAGTGAGATTTTCTTTTCTGACGTTGATGACATATACAAGTGAGTTCTCCTTGAAGCATTTTGACACTTTCATTTCCTTTGTTGAACTAATACTTGGTAAATCGAATGAATGTTATGCAGTATGCTTATAAACTCTTAATTTTTATAGGATCAAAGTAATGGTGTGTCAAGCTTAGAAAATGTCAAATGCAAGTTTTTGCATTGGGAGGGGACGAACTTGGTGGTTGCAGAAGGCCAAATTGCATCAAGGGATCCCAAGTCAAAGGTGCATCATGTGACTCTTGGGCCTTTATGTTGGAAAGTACGGGTGAACCACGTAACAGTCAACGTGCATTTGTTTCGTTCTACTTATGAAATGTATGATCTTCAAGATGCAATAGGAAGTACAGTTGCATGGTCTAGTCAATTCATTCTTTTGGACTAAATATTAGATTAATTGATTTACAATTTGTAATTATACTTTTGGATGTTTAAAGTCGTATTTTAGAGATTAGTGAATCTTATGATTTGAATACTTTTTTTGATTTGTATGTTTGAGATTGTTATCAGCTTGATATGATAGAAGTTGAGGATAAAAGTTAGTATGCAGGTTGTTTGGTGTATGGATATTAGATTTTTTTTGCTTACTTCATAGTTGTTGCTTCTGCTTGGTTTGTTAACAGGTTGCATTTTATAAGCTACTGTCTACATACTGTTAGGCAAGGTTATATTCCTGTATATATATATTATATATTAAAAACAACCTTTTACGGCATGCAAAATTATGCCGTGAAAAGTGTAATGATTTATAGCATGTAAGAAAATGTCGTAAAAGATTATATATGGCATACAAAGTATGTCATAAATATATTAAAAATGACTTTCTACAGCATACAAAATTATGTCGTAAAAAGTGTGATGATTTATAGCATGCAAGAAAATGTCGTAAAATATTATATACGGCATATAAAGTATGCCATAAACATATTAAAAATAATTTTCTTCGGCATGCAAAATTATGTCATAGAAAGTATGATGATTTATGGCATGACAAAAATGTCGTAAAAAGTTATATACGACATACTTTGTATGTCATTAATGTTTAATTTGTTACTTTTTACAACTTTACTTGCATGCCGTAAATGATGCTCAATTTTTCACGGCATGTCATATAACGGCATTTGTGTGCATGCCGTGAAAGATTTTTTACGGCATGCATTTCAAGCCGTAAAAATTCAATTTTCTTGTAGTGTTGGTGATGACAGACACGTGGGCTTTGGCATGAGTCATGGGTTTCCTAAATTTTCCAAAAACATTTAGGTGGCGACTTTGTATCTGACAAAGCAGTCCATTTTTGACAATTTGATTCAAAATCGATTTTCCAAAAGATTTACCGGATTGGGACTCTTTGGTATTTATCTATTTCACATTGCACTTGTAGAATTAGATTTAGAACCGCGGGAGTCCGATACTATAGGACTTATTCGTCTTCCGAAATGAGGCACAAAAAAGTCGAGCTACAGTGTCCCTGTAGATAATAGAGTTTTCCTTTCCTATATGTACTGCGGATAAGGGAAGTTCCACTTTTCTCTGGCCCTTTATACATTTTACTTATATGGAAGATTCTTCTAATTTCGTATATATATTCATTAAGAAAAAAATAACTTTGTATTTTTTTTGCGATAATTGTTGTTGTTCTCCCATTTTTGGTTCCTCTGAAGGGACTGAGTACACAATTTAATTTTTGGACTAATATAGGTTATCTCTTTCAGTTCCTTAGCCCTTTTCACTCTGAAAGGGAACTTGTTGCTGCCATGTCTGATTTGCATTATAGGGTCAAAGAATCCTAAGGAAGCTGGATTCTGTCTTTGGCTTCTTCATCCTAAACCTTCACTATGCTGACAGCAAGGTAATCCTGTCTTTAAACTTTTATTCTAGTCCAACTGTGAGATTGTAAACAAGCCCGCAGGGGACCTCGCTACAGTTCGGACTCGATTTGTGTTACGATTCTTAATCTGAACCAAAGAGTCCAAATCCGGCAAATCATTTTGAGAAAACAGATTTTTAGAAAAGAAGTGCTAAACATGGACTGCTTTGCCAGATACAGAGTCGCCACCTAAATATTTTATTTTTGAGAAATTTAGGAAACCTTGACTCGTTTGCCCAAGGCCACGTGTCCGTTATCACCAAAGTTGTCTCGGCTCGGGAACTTGGGTACGATTGGGGAAGGTCACTTCGTGAGCACCCCCACTCGCCCGATCAAAGACCGGCCTCTACTAACCATGATATCTAGTTTTGAAGACATTGTGCGTTCTTATTCCGGTTATTAGCCTAGATTTACTATGTGATGCGCACGGCATACATGTATAGACCGGTTCGCCTGAATTGGAACAAAACATTTCATGTTTGTTTTTTGAAAGATGGTTTGCTACCCACAGGTAGGCTTAAAATGCAGATTTTGCCACCCTCAGGTGGGCTTAGAAAACATGGTTTTGCCACTATCTAGTGGGCTTAAAACTCACAGTTGATGATTTGTTCCAATCTAAACAACCCGACCTTCACCCACAGGCATTCAGGCAGTTATATCACATAAGCAAATAGCCTCATGGTAAGCATGCTATCATGGCAGTCACTTACACACATGCAAGGATGCTAAAGCATAAAAACTCACCGAGTACTCCAAGCCAAAACAGAAGCTAATTAGAAATCCATGCATGATCCTAACTATACAGAAATGCCTAATGCAACATATGCAATAATGTAACTATAGCAGGCTCGGCTATTCTAAACATGGTATATGAGATGCAACAGCTATCAAGTATTCAACTCAGAATTGAAATACAAGTGCAGTTAGTATGATGCGCCGAACCCGGTACATGTGAAACAGATGAATGAATGCAAACATGCTATCATACTGGATGCTAATTGAAACATGCCCTAATCTAACCATCATAAGCTGGTAAATAAAAGGGAAGAAAGACGTGGGGTTAGAAGACATACATCACACTCACGCACACTTATTACAACATTGTCCTCGCGCGGAGGATCCGAAAGAATAATATACAGTCCCAAATAAATACAGTCCGAATAGGTACAGAACCCTAATTAATTAGCAAATTTAACTAGGAAAGCAATAAATTGGCATGCAAGCCAGGGACTGCCTCAACTCTGATGAATGATGTATGTTCGGGCTGCCTTGCGCGGAAATCCATTGTGATGCCCCAATTAGCCTCTGTTTGCAATTGTTCTTGGAAAGTGTGCCAAACTCTAAAAGGCTGCTGATTCTTGATTTGCTGCAACAGAGAGCAGGAAAGGGGCATAGCAATGTATTTTCACATATGTATGCATGCCTCGATCCTCGTGCCATCAATCACGCATCTCGATGCACGATGGCCGAGGAGTCAAATTGCACAACTCAATATGAAATGAATGCACATATAAACACAACAAGACCGAGACTCCATCATGGTTAATCCGTAGTGTCGGTGACTAGGGAATTGAGACACGTTCCGTCACTCGAAGTACGAAACGTCCCTCGTTTTCCGTGCTCGGGCTAACTCCTATCCCAAACATAATGTCATATGCATGATATGCATGAATGCAAACTAAGATACAACCTAACATGCACAATGCTGTAAAATGGCATACACGATACACGAGGTAACATGGCATACACAATGCGCTAACATACAACCTAGCATACACAATGCTATGGAATGAAATGGCATACACAATGCATAATGGACTTACCCCAACATAAGTGGACCTCGGCCACACTCACATAGGAGGCCATAAGATGAAGAGGAGACAACTCGAAATGCGTGCTCACGTGTACGCAAACCGAGGACTGACCCTAAGGCACCAAATGCCACTCTAACAAGACATGGCAAGGCATGGAATATGGCATACTAGCATGCAAATTTCAGTAACAAAATATGATGCAAAACAGCCCCAAAACATGGAAACATGGCACCTGATACATGGAATGAGACCCGAAACATGAAATTAGGTACATGGAATGTCCTATGGCTATGCAAAGGATGCGTTATTTGAACATGAAGTGTGAAGACAGAATCAAAACAGTCCCAAAACAAACATATTTATAGTTTTAAGCAAGGTCAAACAGTAAATACAAATAAGACTAAGCTAGCATGCAAAAATGGCCCCGTAAGAGAGATAATGAAGCAAGTAGCAGCTTCTGGCCCTAAATGGCCAAGATCCCTTCAACAAAGTTGAAGAGGAGCTCAAAATGAAGCACTTTACAGTTTACAACAAGCCACTAAAACAAACACAAGTATGGCTAAACTGTTATGCAAGAAATGGGCCAAAAGGGAGACAAAGAAGCAAGTGATGGTTTCTGGCCTCAAACAGAGGAGGGTCCTTCAACAAAGTTTAAGAGGGGCCCAAAACATGATATTTTACAGTTAATGACCAAACCCAAAACAGTGCACATGCAAGCTTAAAATACTAGGCAAAATAAGGCCTAAAAAGAGGTTTAAACACAAAGAGCAAAAATGGAGCTTCAAACAGAAAAAGTCCCTTGATCAAACATGAATAGGGGGTCAAAATAGGGCTATTTACAGTTCGGACCAAAGCCCAAAAATACAAGCACAAGGGGCTAACAAAACATGCAAAAATAAGGCCAAAAGAGGGATAAAGAGGCAAGTGACAAAAGGGAGCCTCAAACAGTGAAAAGCCCTTCAACAATGTTGAATAAGGGCTCAAAATAATCCACTTTTAAGTTTATAACCAAGCTCAAAACAATTTAAAAATGAGCCTAAAATACTATGCAAGAAAGAGGCATACAAGAGAGGTAAAGAAGCAAGTATAAAAAGGAAGCCTCAAACAGGGAGAGGCCCTTAAACAAACATGGAAAGGAGCTCAAAATAATGCTATTTTCAGTTAGGGTCAGAGCCCAAATATGCAAGAAAGTATGGCTAATATATTGAGCAAAATAAGGCAAGAAAAAGGGTGGAGAAGACTTACCCTTGAAGACCAAATCTTTGACAGCCTTTGGACCAAGAAATGTTGCTCATCAACTCTGGAAAACAGCTCCAAGTGGCTGGAATGGAGGTTGGAGGTATGGTGCTATGGCTTGTAGAGTAAAAGGTATAGGGCTTAAGGGTTTGAAAGTTGAAAGAGAGGGAGAGGAAGGTGTATGTATGCAAAGCCTTTAGCCAATTTTTTCAACCCCTAAACACAGCTGGGAGTGCTGGTTATATAGGCAAAAGAGGGGGGAGAAAAGGGGGGGAAATGGAATTCAAATTTCCCCCCAAAAAGTTGGCCTCCCGGATACAAAATCTGGGGGGAAATAGAGGGTACACTTGAAAGGAACAAGGGGTGGGGATTATGGATTCTTTTCTAGGGTTTAGGTCAATGAAGATTAATGGCCGGCCATGCCAAAAAGAGGGCCTCCCATGTGTGCACAACACAACCATGTGGTCAAAAATTGGAGAAAGTGAACCAGGAGAGAGAAAAGGCCACTTTTAGGAGGGGTTCAAAAGGGTCACACGCAATTACTGGCCGGCCATGTGATATTGGTGGCCTTCCAGGTGTGTACAACACAAATATGTGGTTTAGGGCTAGAAAAAGTGGCCTTAGGGTGGTCAACATTGGCTTTCAAGTGAGAGAAACGGGCGACGGAGGGCAATGGAGGAATAAAATTGGTTATCAGAACAATTACTGGCCTCCTACCCTTCTACAACCTTCCTAACAGTGAAAATAAGGTCTCCACCAAAAATGAGCCCAAACCGATGCAAAATGAAGGTTCGGGGGCCGAAACGCGCAGCCCGAGGCCCCGAAAATTGACTATTAGGGACCGGAAGTGGTGTTCGACCACAAAGTTGGTCTCTCAGACCACAGTGTCCCTCAGACCACAGTGTCCCTCAAAAGGGAGTAAATAAGATGCATACAAAAAACCGGAGTAAACGGAGGTGGTTAAGCGGTCCCGAACCGAGACACACGGCCAACGGCTCTGAAAAATCGAAAACCGGACTCCAAACGGGCAAAATGGCCTACGATCATGAAACGTAGCCTACGGCCACTGAAAGATGATCTACGAGACCTCTCCCTCCCTTCTGGAAGAGAAACAGAGAAAATCGAGCCTGATTCGCAAATCGAGACAAAGCATGAAAGAGTCCGGAAGTTCGGAGGCAAGGCTCGCAGCCGAGACTCTGAAACCTCTGAACGAGCACGATATGCAACATCACCAAGCGCTCAATCGGTAACGTCTGAGTCTTAAGGTCGGTCAAAAATGGGGTGTCTACAGAGATACGTTGTTCATTTTAGTTTTTCAGGGAAAGCTATCTGTAAATCAAAGTTAATACCTTTCACCTCTGAGAAGCCTTCTTTTGAGTTATGATGTCTGTGGATATTAACGTTTCCCCTACAACTATGCAGTCAATAAGACTCCTGATTTTTTTTTTTTTTTTTGGAAGGTTAGCTTTGGCAAACTTAGAATGATGTGCCTGTGGTCTGTACCAGATAATTGAACAAGTAGTCTAAGAGGATAACCTTCCCAGATTGTAAATTTCTCTTCTCTTGTATAGCTCAATTGTTGATTTCCCCTCCTCTCCTCCAACCTCCACCCACCCAAAAGATGAAGCCTAAAATGAAATAATGAACCCTTGCTAATTGTAACTGGGAATATCTTTAAAATTTAAGCTAAAAGTGACCACCAAATCCTGACTCACTGGCTTCTTTTTACTTATTTAATAATTGTTGGAAGATATACATGGAAATAACTATAAACTTTGAAGCATAGGTTTGTTCTCAAAATTCGTAAATCGAATGCTTGTCCATTCAAGAAAAATTCAGTTAGTAAGTTCAGGTGATATTATTAATCAAACAATAAAACTTCAGGTGGTAACTTTGTCCTTGCCATGTTCATATTCAGTCTTAACCTGTCGCAAATTAATGACCTCAAAATTGTGTTACTCTAGAATTCAACTAATTTTAATTCATATTTCATATTTTATTGGTGATCAAAAGGAATTACCAAACTTGTGTGGTCTACTCTTTGCCTTTTTACTTTGGAACATCTCATAATCCCAAATTGAATCAAACAAAGTTGCAGGAGCAGTTTCCCATTTGATAAATAAATAAAAATTAACCACAGATGATTCCCCTCCCCCCCCCCCCCTCGGGGCTATAATACATTAATCTATGAAGCACGGACACGAGGACATACAAATTTTCAAAAAATGGGAGACACGACACGCTGGGGACATGTTCAATATTTATAATTAATTTTATTTATTATATGTCATAAAATTATTAAAAAAATCATTAAAAGGTAATAAAATATACAAAACAAAATTAATTGGTTCAGAATTAAAAATTGGTTCCTATAATAAAATTAACAAACATACATTATTAAAATTATATACTCAAATAATAGAAAATAAAAAATTAAATCAGAATATAAAAGAAAAAAATAAAATAAAAGAAAAAATAAAATAAAATCAGAATAAAAGAAAAAATAAAATAAAAGAAAAAATAAAATCAGAGGCTGAGAGAAAATAAAATAAAAGAAAAAATAAAATGAAATCAGAGGCTGAGAGAAAGAAAGAGAGAGAGACATCGACTAAGGAAATAAGACAGAGGCTGAGAGAGAGAGAGAGAGAGAGAGAGAGAGAGAGAGAGCGATTGACGATCGACGAGAGACGAAGAAGAATGAAGATCAAAGAAGAATAGCAGTGTGTACCTTAACAACGAAGGGCAAGAGATGACTGACGACTGACGAGAAGAGAAGACGAACGACGAACAACAAATGACGAATCGATCAGGTTCTCTCTTTTCCTCTCTTTCTCACCCTTTCTTTGCTGCTTCTGTTCTAATCGAAGTAGATTAGGGCTGATCTGTTTTTAGTTATTTACAAATCGACCCCAAAATTTTTTTGTCAATTGTGAAATTACCCCCGAACGTGTCTATAACGTGCCCGGAACGTGTCCGGATGTGAAAAAAAAAAAATTTAATAAAGGGACACTCTCTGCTACGTGTCGGACACGTGTCCACCATGTGTTCGTGTTCGACACGTGTCCGACACTGGTACGGAGCCCTCAGAGAGGTGTCCGTGCTTCATAGACATTAATAAATAAAAATGTTTTCCATTTTGAAGAAACAAATGAAAATTAGCCAGATGATTCCCCCGCCTATATAATATTGCCCAATGAGGGCACCTAATGCGCCCATCTCTCAAGATTGCTAGATATTCAAACATCACCATGTTATCATGCCCGAATAGATATCTGCTTTATCTTTTATTTTTAAAGTTTGAATTTAACATTAGTCACCTAGCAAAAAGCAAAAGACATTTAACATTAGTCTCTTACATATTAATCCTTGAAATCAACTAACTGTGTCATACAAAATCCTGGGTTTATAACTATTGGTCTATACCAGGATTTTGTATGAAGATTGAAGAGTCAATAATGCCGTGCCTATTTTTTTTCACAGAGCAAATCATTTCTATGAAAATTATGATCCCTTTAATTTTTTATTTATTTTTATTTTTTATGTCTCTTGCAAAACTTAAGTCACCTTTGAAATTATGTTCATATATTTGATTTTTTTTTTCTCCCAACATGTACAGAAATATATTAGAAAAACTTTTGGGATCGCTTTGAATCACTAAATTTACCATTTTGGAATGAAAGTGTACCATGTTTTGGCATATGCGTACCAATACATAAATCGTTAGGGTATTACCGTTTTCTTATAACATAGGTTTACCCACTTAATATTTTGAAATGACCACATAACTTCCATTGGTTTGTAGACTGAAATGCACCATTAACCAATCTGTCCAACTTAACAGCTAGTATGTGGCAGACATAAAGGGGTTATATGTTCATTTTCAAATTTCAAGGGGGTAAATTGTATATGGAATAAAACACAGGGAGTTAAATCACATAGAGAATAAAACACACGGGGTTAAAATGCACTTTGCCTTTCAAATAAATGATGAAAATACATGGGTATTTTAGTCTTTTTCATTAAATCATTAACGGACCTAAAGGTGCACTTCAGTCCACAAACCATAAGGAGGTTATATGGCCATTTTCAAATGTTATGGGGGGTAAACTGACATGGCCCAAATCACAGAAGATAAAGTGAAGTTTACCCTTAAAGTTAATGTAGGGCAATTCTCAAAATTGAGAAAAACTGGGCCTTTCCAATCAATTAAGGATGGGATAAGTTTACGGTCCATAAGGAAAAGGGTGTTTTGATTATGTGGAAATCTTTCGGCTTCAAGTTTTTATTTGGTGAAAACAAAAGGGGGAGTGGTGAAACGCACTCATGATGAGGTTTGTAAATTGCCCTAATCAAGAGTAATATGGCTGAACATAGTGATAAAATGTGACCATAAAAAGGTGTTGGTTAAGGTGTGACGAAAAGATGTGAAACCCATGTTTTGGTAGAACAGATGACAGTAGCAAGTGCAGAATGGCAGATAGGCATTTGTGTAGGTCACGAACTCATAATGACAAGGAAAAAAATGCTTTGCTAAAACAGATTGGAACTTCAGAGATCTTAAATTCATTGAAAGCCTTTGTGATCAATCGCTAATATGATGGACCACAAAGAGATCTCAACTCTACTTGAAAATGTCTGTATGAGATACATGAATCCTCTTTGGTCATTTTGTGCTTTCTAGTTTTAAAACTGCAGTTTAGACACCTAAAAAAAAAAGGGAGGTTAGCTTAAGTTCTTTGAACACATGCATGCTCAGGTTAAATGAGATGCAAGGTTTTTTTAACTTCTTTAACCACAGCATATGTGGGTTATATTTAACTGCATTTACATACATACACAAACTGATATAATATAAACAATATATAAACAAGGAGAGCTTATTCTAGCTCGTTTATATACATAACGAACCTAGCTAAGCCAAGCTCACGAGCAACTTGGTTCATATGCAACCCTAAGTTTGATCAAATGAGGGTTACATAGGTTCGTTAGTTCTTAAGGCTTTCTTTAATTGCTAGCCAGGTTGATATCACTGTTCCTTTAGGAATTAAATTATTAGATTAACATTTTAAAGCGATTGCCTCACTCTTTAGGTGGTACCATCGATAGCAATTGCATTTGTAACATATGAGGTGGTAAAGGACATTCTTGGAGTTGAGATGAGGATATCTGACTGAAATCACAGGGAAGTTCGGGTATTTGTTGGACTTCCATGCAAAATTTTGCAAGACAAAGGAACAGAGAAGGTAATCAATGGGCGTTTTATTTTTTATTTTTCCTCCTGATTGTGAGGAAGTTTAGAAACCAAAATCTAGCCCAATGACGAAATTGTCCAGTCCATATTTCTCCATCTCTTTTTGTTTTTAAGTTTTTCTTGATTCATATATGCACTGCCAATAATAAGTTGTCAAGAAGGATAACACTAGACACCCTTTCGAGAAATTTTAGCATTATCCTTTGTTAAATAGTATTTCTGCATCTGGTTTTTAAATTGAGATTGGTAATTTGGTGCTGTATTTTCTTTATGCTTTTTGTGTGTAAGCTGCCTAGCATAACATGTCTAGCATTGTTGCTATTTATTTCTAGAAAATTAGTAATGAATATTAGATTAGTTAATAAGTTATTGTATAAATGGCCCTGTTTGTTAGAGCTTAATTTCAGCTTTCAGCTTAATTTAAGCTGTTTTGATATGTTTAGTTTAGCTTATGCTTATAGCTTATAGCTTTGTGGAAGTCAATCACTTTATTATTGAGTCAATGGATATGCTTGGAATTAGAATAAAAAATTTTTTATCGAAAAAGTTATAGTATAAAGTATTGTGCATATAAGCTTATAAGCTTTCACAAATTTCTAAAAAACTATGCCATTAAGATTGTGTTTGGATCATAGATTTGAATAGGAATTTGAAAAGGGAACTAGAAAAGATGTGAAATATAATTATATTTTATTCATATTTTTTTTCTCTTTTCAAATCTTTACCCAAATTTATGATTTAAACATAGTCTAAGAAGATGGTTTAATTTGGACCTCGTACTCATCCGAGCTAATATGGAATGGAGTTTCTTTCGAGCAATTCCAAGTTTTTACTACTGAACTCATCACATATGCTATTTTTGAAGATGACATGTAGGCTATAAAATGAATCAAACTTGTGCTCGGCTAGTGAAAAGTTTGTTCGTAATTAACTCATTATATAAACAAGTCAAGTTTGAACATTTTTTAATGATTATTAATTTTTAGAGTTCGACTCTAACTCAACTTGATAAATTTATACGTATTATAGAACTTTTTAAAAAAAAATAAAACTATTTTAGCTTAATTTGTGATTTTTTTTTTTTTTTTTGGGATTAAAACTCATTTGAAATTGACTTGAATGATAAACAAACTAAATTTTTAATATATTTTTTAAGCTTGTTAAGTTTTAATTGTTTGGAAAATTTTAAATAAATTATATTTTTTTTCAATTTTTTTTTTCTTTTTGGTGACTTTTTATTTAAAATTATGTCAATTTTTTTATTTTTCTAGTCTACCTTGTCTAGATGAATCTAAAGGTAAAATTATTATTATTTTTAAATCAAAATAAGCAAAAAAAATTCACAATTTTTTTTCTCTCTCTTTTTTGGATGTGTTTTTTTTTTTTTTTTAAATTTAGTTCATCAAGTAGAATTTGGAAATTTATTATTTTTTTTTCAAAGTTTTTTGGGTAATTAAAAAAAATAAAAAAGGTTCATTAAGACAAAAAAAAAAAAATAAAGGAATAAAAAAGTCAAAAAAATAAACTGCAAACCCCACTAAATTGAAATGGTCAACTATAAAGCTGAGAGAGAGGGAAAGGGACATGAATGATTTATGAAATTTTGAAAAGTTTTAAGAACGACAATGAATGCAGTCTAAACTTTTAGACATAATTGACGACAAAAAAAAGCACACAAAAACAACACTAATACAAAATCTAAACTGGTAAAAGTTCCACCAACAAATGATATTGTCAAAATAAACCAATCAAATATTACAATCAACTAAAGAAAAAAACCATAATAATAGATATAAATGCAAAAATAAAAGAATAAAAATTTAGAACACTCAAGTTGCTATTGGCCTTCTACCAGATTATTAAGAGCATTTCCTTGAGATTTCTGCTCAATATATTCACGTTAGCAAAGAACCCTACCAAGTCTTGCCTGCACGGCATTAACAACCGCCTTCGATCTCTCTCCTGCGCCACCGTCACTCCTCCTCCAGCCACCGCTATTTCATTCTTCCAAATGACTTGTACTTTTGTTGCTCTCTTGGAGGCCTTCTTGTTGTTGTTCTTCTTCGAATTGGCATTCGAAGGAGCAAGAAGACGAAGGTGTCATTGCCGTCGCTGTTGCTCCAGTAAAGAAGATCACGAAACTTCCACCGCTTTGATGATCCCATCGAGCTGCTCTTCTTACATCTCTCCAGTGACTCTGTCACTGCAGACATATTAGATTTCGGTTTCCAGACGCAGTAGGTTCCTGCCGAAACTCTATCGAGCTCGTCGGCTTCGAAGGCAGAGCACGACAGAGGATCACAGTCCTCGCTTATGAGCTTCCCGAGAGGAATCTGAATCAGCGACGAAGTGGGAGGCTTAGAAGAATTCATTTCACCTTTACAATTTTCAACATTAGAAAACAACAAATTTCTGCCGAAAATAGGGAAAACAGGTCTAATCTTGCCGTTGTAAAAGATCTTATCGGTAGAGATGGGGTCTTCACACACACAGGGGAACTCAAAATCATCATCATCTTCGTAGCTCTTCATTTTTTCTTCTTCTTGGAACCCTGGTTATTCTTCGATCAGGATTTCATAAACACAGTAGGCTTCTTCAATCATGCTAAGATTCTCGATCAGCTAGCTGACTTCATCTCCTTTCATTTCTAGATCTCTTTTCAAGTCTTCGATTATTTCTTCCAATTCTCTAACCCTTTCTCTCAAGACCAATTCCTTTTCTTTCTTATCTCGCAATTGCTCGATCAGGACGCCGAGCTCATCCTTTAGTTGTTGTTTCTCGATATTTATCTCATTGACCCTGTTCTTTGCAACTTGAAACTCGTTCAGGATTTCATAAACACGACTCTCAAAGTGCTCGTAGTCTTCTTCAATCGTGCTGAGATTCTCGATCTGCAAGCTCACTTCATCTCCTTTCATTTCTAGATCTCTTTTCAAGACTTCGATTGTTTCTTCCAATTCATCAACTTTCTTATCTTTCGATTCAATACTCTTTTGCAACTCCTCTTCTTCCATTTCTTCAATCTTCCTTTCAGCAACTTCAAGGTTTGCCTTGCATTCTTGAAACAAAACTTCAAGTTGTTTGTGCTCTTCTCTCAATTCATTGAAAGCATCCTCTTGTTCTTTTAGCATTCTTTGTTGATCCGCAACCTTTTTTGCTAACTCCGAATTCTTATTCTCCACTTGAGTCAAGCTTTCTGAAGATTCCTGTTTACCTCTCTCAATCTGCAACACCAATGCTTCATCCTCTCCATCTTTGGATTTATTGCCCTTTTCCTTTGAAGAATAATCTGAATCTGAGTCCAAGCCGGAGGAAGAAAAAGAAAAAGAATAATCTGTATTCCCATCATTTTATCCTCATCTTCTTCTTTGATAAGGTTCAAGGTCTTCTAAGCTTTGTTCTCAATCTCTGCAATGAGCAGGAAATTTATGTTTTAATACCGGACATTTACTTTAAGATCCATTGTTTACAAAAAAAAATTGTTGAACATAAAGATGAAGCTATTTCAAAAGGAAATAAATGTCTATATTTGTTCATTCAAATTGAGGATTTTTCTTTTCTGCTTTTTAAGTATCCAAGAAACAAGTCAAAGTTATTTAACTCAAGCTACAAATCTTATTTAACAAAACAATAAAAGACTATACAGCTACAAATCTTGACAAATGCCATACATACTTCATCAATTTATTACAGGTTCATATTAAAATGAAGGATTCATTTTTTTTTTTTGGTATTTGTGATGCTAAATCAGTAAATCGCAATCATTGCATAATTTTTGATTTACCAAAAATAATTATTAACTGCATTGTGGGCCTAGTAATTGAAAATAAATAATTTACTAAAATGATTGTTAAGGATTATAATGTTGCTACTGTATCATTCTGGTAAAAATAAGTATAAAATTAATGTAAATTTTTTTATATAATTAACAAGATTCACAAATCTTAAAAAAAAAAAAAAAAATCACATATCACAAACCAAAGGTCAAAATCATTATAATCAACGAAAACTCATTAAATAATAATTAACAACATTCTAAAAATAGACATAATTGGAAACACACTATATGAACACACAATAATATAAAGTTTTTTTTTTTTTTTTAGGTCTTTCAAGCACATGAAATACCGATAGAAGTGGTGGCGGTGAACCGCCAGAGGTGACTTTCTTATCAAGATCGCTTGCCGCCACGCATTTCAAGTTAGGTGAAACCCCATCACCACTGCCACTCTCTGCCACTTCTGGACTGGTCGTCGGCGGGCCCGGCCCGTAAAAAACAACAAGAAATGGGTCTTGCGAACCTGCTTTTGCTTGTTTGGGGTAAAATGGATCGAAGAAATTTGTGGAAAGACCAAGAAAATTTTGAGGATTTTTTGGAGGTGGGTTGTGGTGGGTCTTACGGGGGTAGGAGTGGGGGTGGCTGGCGGTGATCGGATAAGCGATGCATGGAGAGGGTTCTAAAAGAAATGGTGGAGTGAAGTTGGTGTTCGAAGGATTTGAGCTCGAAAGAGTTGTAGAGTGAGCTTCCACAATCCATTGTTTGTTTGTTTCTTGGGAAAAAAGACAGAGATGTAAAGATGGTTACACAACTTTAGAGAAGGAGATAGGAAAAATTTCTTGGCTTTTATCCTGAAAGGTGGGTAGGTTCATTTTTTCCATGCAAAGTTGGGGTATAAATGTGGAAAGTTTTGACATTTCCATTTCAACTTCGTTTCTTTCACTAGTAACTCTCTCTCTCTCTCTCTCTCTCTCTCTCTCTCTCTATAGCGATCCCGAGTTTTTCCTCTTGTGTACAGTTATCCGGACTTGTTTCCGTGGATGTTAGTGGTTGCTTATATCTTGTTTGCATCCTTTCGTACCTTGTATCTGAGTTATAGGATGTGTTGGGCAGGTTTGTTTCGGGTTGGTTGAGCTTAGAAACCAAGAGTAGTTGCCCAGATTTTTGCCTTCACGCTCGAGCGGATCTTTTGATGCTCGAGCGGGCCCTTCATTATTGCTTCTTCGCTGGAGCGGGAGTTTTGATGCTCGAGCATGATTTTCCATCTTCCAGTATTTCTTCTACAGTGGTGGATGCTCGAGCGGGCGTTTTGACGCTCGAGCGTGAGTTTGTGTGTGACGCTCGAGCGGGGACCTGGTTCAGCAAAAAGTTTTGGAAGTGTGTATCCGCCGCTCGAGCGGGATTTTTGAAGCTCGAGCGGGAGTCTGTGAGTGACGCTCAAGCGGGGGTTTCCACGCTCGAGCAGGGCGACTCTTATATAAAACTGAGATCCGACTTTTTGGATCACTTTTTCACATCCTTTTCTCTCTCTTACTTTTCCAAAACTCCATTGTTGAGCCTCTCTCTCTAGAACCTTAACTTCTCTCTAGGTATTGATCTAGTAGAGGTTGTCTCCTCACCTTTGGTCTTTACAAAAAAGTTGTTGATCGTCGAGGGCTATCTTTTGATTCGAGAAACTTTGAATTTGGAGCACTTTCATTTTCTTCATCTTCTTCGTTGGGTGTCATCTTTTGAGGTAGGGATTCCTACTCACTCTTATGGCCTTTGACATAGATTTTTGGTTGTTTTGATAAAGTGTTGCAGTTGGGTGATTTTGGGACTTAGGGTTTCAAAATGTTAAAAGAGGGTTTTGTTATTTTGATTCTAAAATGTGTATTTTGAGTTTCAAAATAATGGCGTTGTTGTTGGTTGTTGATATTTAGACCATTGGGTCAATATTGGGAAATGTGGTAGAAAACTCTAATTTGTTGTATAAATTAATGGGCATAATTAATTTGGAAAAGTTGTGGATTTATGGAATTGAGTTGGAAATAATAAAATTGACTCATTATATTGTGAAATGGTGGAGTTGGATTTATAAATCGCTCATTTTTTATAACATTGATATTTTATCTGTTGGAGCTTTTATTATCTGTTTAGAAATAATTGCTTGGGTTACCGGTGGAGGGTAGTTTGATTGTTGTAGACAATGGATGATGATTAGGCAAACTAAAACTAATCGATTGAGTATGCTATCGAATATAGCGATAGGAATAATACATTAACTTTATGTATTGACTGATTGTATATGATCTATGTTTATATACATGTGTTGTGTGGGAGGAGATATGGGATGTATTCCACGGTTTAGGGGAAGATAGGGGATGGACCTGTAAACCGAACTTTTGTGTGACATTGATACAGCACTACAATGTGTATCAAGTGTTGATTATGGAAGTGTTCGAATTGATTTGATATAGCACTAAAATGTATATCGTTATCAATTGAGAAGTGTAGAAGTGATTCTATGTTATGTTGATATAGCACCGAAATGTGTATCTTTCGTAAAGTGTGGGTATAGCTCGTATGCTTATCTGTTGAGAAGTTGATACAGCTAGTATGCATATCTAATGTAAAATGGGAAACGTTATTATGAGTTACGGTCTCATGTAAGTTGTTGGCCAGGTTCTGAGCCGTTGTTGTAAATTGTGAATTTGGCAAGAAATGGAAAATGGAATGAAACATGGAAATAGTGTCGCGTAATGGAAATGGATTATGAATTGATTTATGGGAATTAAACCTTTATCAATTGCTAATGTCTTAGTTATTGCTCATACTGTGTTTAGCATATTTCTACTGGGCGTTGGCTCACCCTATATGGGACATTATTTTCAGGTATAGGTAGCATGCCACCTCTAAGGACATAGCTTGGATGATGATGAGAGTTGAAGACTCTTTTTGTTTAATTGATTGTATTACATGTTTATCAAGCCAAGGGCTTATTTTGTATAGAGTTAGTACTCTTCTTTTGTTTAACCAAGTGTTAACTTGGAAAGCTGTAAGCCCGTAGGGCATTTGCTTTTGTTGTTAACATGTAATACTGTTGTAAAAACTACTCTGATGAATAGAAATGGTTGAGTTCTCTTGTATCAATGCATGTCTAAAGTGATGGGTTTTATGTATTATTTTGAGGGCGTTACAACTTGGTATCAGAGCGTACCGGGTTCGAATACTTTGGGTACGTGGGAAGTGATTAGTATCACAATGGGTTTGTCTCGCTTGTTAGAGACTTAAGTGTAATGTAATGTGCTTATGTGATAACATGTTTATGTGACTATTTGGGTATGGGATTTAATTTCTAGGATGTTGATTGGATCCTTGGGTTTCTGTGAGTCTTGTTGGAAAAGCACTTGATCAATGTTGTTTCTAACCGAAACTCTAGCAACGCCTCGGGACTATCATTATCCAGAAATGAGATTCGTAGGTGCTTATGTGTTTATGTGCTTACGTGGAGTGAATTACAGTTGTCCATGCATTAGGACGTGAGTGTTATAGCTTCAGCACATTTGTGAATGTGCTAACGTTCTCTGTTACCTTTATTAGGATGTCAGGATGAGGACGAGGTGGTAGGCGAGGTAGGCCTATGAGGCAGGAGATGCCTTTACCGGATGATATTCCGGCGCAGCAGGAGGGGGTTAGCCAGGCCAATGTGGCCGAGCCAGCAGGTCAGGAGGCTATGGGCGCTTTAGCCCAAGGGATAGCCGATGCTTTGAGGGAGTCTATGGGTATTCTCAGAGCTGAGAATCCAGTTCAGGCTCCAGTGCAAGCCCAGGTTGCAGAGGCAGGGCCTTCCTTCTTGAAGAGGGAGTTCTTCCGGTCTAATCCGGATGAGTTTGTTGGGGATCCGAAGGAGCCACTTAAGGCGGATGAGTGGTTGGAGCACATGAGTAAGACGTTCGAGATGCTTGGCATCGAGGACGGAGCATTGAAAGTGACCTTGGCATCTTTCCAGCTTAAAGGGGATGCAGGTCAGTGGTGGAAGTTCGTGAAGGGTCGTTTGGATGGCACTTGGGAGGTTTTTGTGAGTGCTTTCCAAGAGAAGTTCTTATCTTCAGTTGTCAGAGAGAAGCTGAGAGATCAGTTCTGCCAGCTTTTGCAATTGAGTTCTTCAGTGGCCGAGTATGAGGCTGCTTTTACTAGCTTGTCCAGTTCAAGACTTTGAACTTGTGGCGTCCAAGAACGCCAGACGAAGTTTGAGAAGAGGTTGAGGCGCGGCCTCAAGATGAGAGTTGGTGGTTCTATGATCCAAGATTATGGGCGCTTGGTTGATGCGGCAGCTCATATGGAGATCATGATGCAGGAAGAGGAGGGACAAAGGGGCTCCAAGAGGAGCCAGGATGGTCAGGGTGATGGCAGGAGACAGAGGGGTGCTAACCCTCAGCAGTCTCAGGGGGTGTTGCTAGATCGACCTTTCCAGTGCCGAGTGTAGGCTCGGGGAGAGGCAATCAGGGGGACTTCACTTGTTACAAGTGTGGTCAGCTGGGCTACAAGGCTTCGATTTGCCCACAGAGGGGAGGAGGTCAGAGAGCTGCTTCATCTTCAATTAGACCGCAGAGCTAGAGTCAGAGCAAGGGTCAGCCATTGTCTTGTTATCAGTATGGTTAGGCGGGGCACCTGAAGAGGTTTTGCCCGTAGTTGGGTGGCACATCTGGTGCATCTGGGCAGAGGCAGAGTCTTCAGCTAGCTCAGTTAGTGCAGGCCTCGAGGGCCAATCAGGGGGCTTCATTGTCCCAGTTTGTACAGTAGTCGTATGCTCCGAGGGGTGAGCAGGTGGATCAGGGGCCTACGGGGCGTGTGTATGGTGTTACCGCGCAGTACTTGGTGCCGGTTCCATCAGTTGTGAGAGGTACCTTTTTGTTTTGCAACTCAGTTGCTAGTGTATTGATTGATACGGATGCTGTAGACACCCCATTCTTGACCGTCCTCAAGACTTGGACGTCACCGTTGGAACACTCGGTGATCATCCATATTTGTGTTCGTCTTGAGTTCCCGGAAGTCTTGGCAGCGCGCCTCGTCTCAGGACCTCTCGACTCGACTGTTTTGTGCTTGGTTTGACACCAAACACTTGTGTTTTGCCTTTAAGAGGCAGGGTAGGGCTTGTAGACCATCCCCACCCATCACCGGCCGTGGCTTGAAGCCACCGGCTGTGTTTTGTGGCCACCGGCCAAATGTTTGGCCGACCGGCCATATGTTTTGGCCAAAATCACTTTTGGCCAGCCGACTACTGTGCCTCTGCTTTTGCAGATATTTTGCCACAGCTGGCATGCATTTCGCTTCCCTCTATACACGTGTATGGAGGAATCTCCTTCTATTTAGCTTCCTTTGGAAGCTTTACAAGAGGAAATGGTCTATAAGAGGGGGGCTTCTCTCCCTCTTGGAGAGGTTAGACATTTTAGGCAACATTTTTAGGGTTTGAGTTCCAGGGTTAGGGTTTGCTCATCTCCCATCTCTATATCTCTCTTTTGTGTGTGTTTAGGCTTAGATTTGCACACAAACACACACTATCACACCCTTTCTTAGAGATGAGGCCCTTGAGGGTTGTTTTTAGAATTTTGGAGCTGGTTTGGAGCTTAAGAAGCTGCTGGAGCTTCATTTGTGAAGAAGGTCTACAAGGGTATTCACTTTTCCCTTTTATTCCCCATTTTTGCACACCACTTTTACTTATCTTGCAACTGTTTTTTGGCTTTGTGTATAACACATAAAAGTTCCGTTTTTAAGGCCTCTAAATAGTTTGTTAAGAGTGTTTTAAGCTTTGGGGTTGTTTGACCCCTCTTAAGCCTTGTTTGGCCCTTGTTTTTTGCCATTTTGTGTGAGCTCCGGGACCATAGTGTTTGGGCCTCCTCACCACTGAAATCTTGAGGGATTTCAGAGGTGAGGATGGTGCCTTGAGGTCCTAGGAAGGAGAGGGTCACCCCCTCTCCTTGTTGTCCTTGAAAAGGGCTATTTTTGCCTCTTGAGGGAGCACCATGTTTAAGTGTGTGTTGGCCATGCCTTAATTGATTTTTCTGCTTATTATGTCATAATATGCCTCTGTTTTTAGTTGGTTTAGACACACCATGCTTGCTTTGCATACTTGTCTTGTAATGCTATGAAATTGCCTTAACATGTATCTAGTGTTTAGACCACTATGCTTACTTGTTTTGGCTTAGCTTTGTGAAGCTTTTATGCATGTTTTAGTGTGTTTGAGGACTGTTTTCGGTTGTTTAGGTCATCCATGCTTTTCTTTGTATAGCTACCATGTAATCCCCCTTATGAGCCTTGAGTGTTGACCCCTCTAGTATGCTTTACTTGCACTATTTCAGTGATTTGGAGTCACTTATAATGTCATTTCAGTCCTTGTGGTGTGCTTGAATGCTCGCATTTGATACTCCTTTAATGCTTTATAAGGTTGTTGTCCTATGCTCTATATTTGGCCCTTTGTGCATGCTTCCATGCTTAGACCTTTTAGATGCCATCTAAGTGGTTTTGGGGGTTTGTTTTAACATGCTTTATGTGATACCCCTGTTCTGTATTGTGTTAAACTGGTCCTTAATGTGTTTATGGTTATGTGTTTAGCATGATTTTGTGTGCTATTATGTGATTTTGAATTCATATCTGTTTGAATAGTCCGCTTCGGAAATTAAATTGAGGGCCTTATCGGCCACAGAACCCGGACTCGACTACGCCGTTGTGATTGGCCTAATTTTTAGAGCCTACGGTAAAGTTTGATTGGAAATTTATTCTGGTCAATGTAAACTGATTAAAATGATGGATTAAGAGCCCAAATATTTTATATTAAATATTGTGTTAGTGGGACTAGTTGTTTAATTGCATTGCACTCTCCTTTAGCTCTCTTAGAACTCAAAAACCTGAGTTAGACAAGTGAGAGAGAGGGAGAGGCCGGAAATAGAGAGAGAAGAGGGAGACTTGGGCAATTTTGGCTCTAGCTTGGGAAATTGAAGGTTTAACTCAAGAATTGACTAGAGTTTGGGAGATTAAAGCTCCTAGGTAAGTAACCAACCCCTAACTCGTGAATTTGAGTTGTGATTTCATGAATTGAAGATGAATTTATAATCTAGAACATGAAAGGAGTTGGTTTTGATGAATTTGAAGACTATGTATGCATGCATGTAGGTATTGTTTTGAAATTTCATATTTGAGCTTGGATTACTTGACTCATGTTGTAATTTTGATTGAAATCCATGTATTTGACCATCTCTTCATCATATGAGATGAGAATAAAGGCTATATGTCACATGCATGTGTAATCCATGGAAGTAGAAGCTTTGAATGCATGAAATAGTTACATTGGTAATGAGTTGGTGGAAAATGGGCCATGCATGTAGATAAATTATGAAATTGAGCTTCCTAATGTTGTAATCTTGCATTGGTATCATGTTAGCATGATTAAATTCGAGATTTGGGCCATTGCATGCAAGTAGTGTGGCTGGGAATTCGAATTGAAGCTCAAGAACATCATCTGGAATTTCCAGAATTTCGATTCCGAGCTATGCCGGCGAAAGTCCGCTCGGCCGGAAATTACGCCGAGGCAGGTTGTTCAAACAACAGCATATGAGATCCTGAGGTCGGCCGAAAGAATATCCCGCGAAGTCCGGGACCTCGTTTAAAATTGGCCTTGGCTTAGGAGTTTCCTTCCACTCTCCTTCACTTGCAAGCACTCTTAGGCATATGTTAAACATTACAAATGAGTTAATGGGATGTGAATAAAGCCTAAGGAGGAATATGTGAATTAAAGAAACGAATTGAACTGGCACGACCCTTTTGTGTTTATGAAATGTGTAGGGTCAAGCTCGGGGCAAATCCACGAGCCGATCATTTGTGAAGTAATATCGACATTTGAATGTTTGTGAATGTCCAATCGGTTATTCCCTTATAAGCTTGATTAATTGCTAACGGATCGGGTTGTGGGCGTAAGTCGACATGAATAAATGAATGGACCGAGGTCGTTTTGATAAGTACAAAAGGACCCAAGGTCGCTTTTGACATGAATGGGTGGGCCAAAGGTCGTTTGACATGAATGAATGGGCCAAAGGCCGCTTTTGATACAAATGAATGGGCCAAAGGCCGCTTGACAAATGAATGGGCCAAAGGCGTTTGATACAAATGAATGGGCCAAAGGGTTTGCACAAATGAATGGGCCAAAGGCTTTTGATGCAAATGAATGGGCCAAAGGTCACAGACAAATGAATGGGCCAAAGGCCGCTTTGGGAATAAGTGAATGGGCGAAGGCCGCCGACTATAAATTGAAGGGCCAAGGCCGCTTTTGAGTGAAAAAATGAATGGGCCAGGGGCCGAAGATGTTTGGAATCATGACTACTTGATGCATTTTAAATGCGTTTTTCTGACGTTATATATATATATATATACATATATCTAGTCACAAATGGAATTACGAAATGGCCCCCAAAGGCGTTGAATATGTTGTGCTACAATGTTGTATAAATTCGCATTTGATATTATTCATCGGGCATTCGCTCACGCCATTCATGTAATTGTAGGTGAGCCAAGTGAGGTCCAACCCCGCCCAAAGGAAGTCAGAACAGAATGCCAGGAGTTTTGGGAGAGTCACCCTTGGTCTCACGCACGAGACCAAACCTTGCCCCTTTTGTTACTCGTTTATATCCCGCTTTTGCCCAAGGATCTTGTGCATATTGTATATAGTTTGCTTTGGGTTGACTCAGTTTAGATGATCCTGTCTGTAAAGAAGTTTATGCGACTGTACTTTTGATGTAGGTTATTAACGTATATGCGCATGGTTTGTTTTAAAGTGCATATAAGCACGGCTCTATGGACAAAGTTTTTAATTATTGCTTCCATTTGGCCCCCTTTACTCTGTTGAGTTATGCCTGATTTGTATGGAGGCCGTAAGTAATCTCAGGATTACTGGCCGGTTATGGCCTTAACCCTTAGGGGCGGGTTCGGGTCATGACACTTTAGGACTGATTTGGTGGTTCTTGGCCTGTTGAGGCTTAATTTGTATAGCCATGGTTTAAGCCCCTTGGCTTGCTTTGAGTTTTGGACATTGTTGCATGCTTGGCTTGTCATGTTTACTTGGTTTGGCACCTTCTATAACATGATTTCAGAGCTTTCTATGTATGCCATATGTCCATGCTTGCCCCTTTTAAGTGTGCTTAATAGTCTCTTCTTTGTGCCTAAGTGTTGGACCTTATATGCATGCATGTTTGTATGTCATTTTGCCTTCATTTCCATAGCACTTGGCCACTGTTTTAGGCCTAGTTAGAGTTGCCTGATTTAGTTTAAGTCCATCCCTTTGTTTGTTGCATGCTCTCCTTGTATGTTGTAGCATATTGGTGAGTTGTTGCATGATTGAAATCACATGATTGAATGAAGTCACATGTTGGCTTACATGCTTGAATGCCTACATTAGCCTTGCACACTTGTTAGTTGCATTGCTCTATGCCTTGCATATCTTGCATGCTCATTTGCATTGCCATGTTGCACGCCTAGTTAACATGCTTAGGTTGCATTGCATTGGCATGCATGCTTGGCCTCTTGACTATCCATGATAGAGGTTAAGTCCCCATTGGCTTGATTATGTGCATCGCATTACATATCAAATGTGCACACTTGGTTTCTTGGGCCATTATGCATGGAAATGCGCAATTGGTGGTCCGAGAACCAAGGTTCATGTCCCTTTGAATCATAAACATGATATGGGGTGTGATTGGTGCATACATTGCTTGAAATGCATTGCCATGCCAAGTATTGTCCTCTGCTGCTGTCAAACCAGATTTTGCAGGAATTTTTGTCCGGTCGGCTACATTTAGTGCCGACCGGCCACCATTGTTGGCCGATGGATCAAAGTTATGGCCAGTGACCATTCTGCATGGCCGGTGGTGTTCTCTCCCAGCCGGTGGTGTTCCCTGGCATCCATATAGCAAACCCTGAGACTTTGGAAGTCATCAGAGGAGCAAAGCAGGGAAAACAGAGGCATCTTGAGCATGACAAGGATTTCCGGTAAACCGAAGGCCAAGACGTATCGAGCCCTCCCTGTATGTTGTTTATTGCTTAAATTAGATTAATTAATTTAGTTGGTCTGTAATATTTAATTAGCTAGGGCAGTTGATTATTTATTCGGTTTGTATATTCTTTCGGTTCCTCCGAGCGAGGGCAAATTTGTAATAAGCGTTGGTGAGTGTGTGCATGTCTTCCAACCCCCACTTCTTTCTCCCTTTTACTTACCTGCTTATGATGGTTAGTATTAGGACATGTTTACTTCAGCATACCTCATGATTATGCATGCGTACATCATTCATCAGTATTGCATGCACCGGGCTCGGTACATCATGCTAATTGCATTTTATTTCGAATCAAATTTGAATACGTGCTACTTACGCATTTCACATGTCATCCTTAAGATTAGCCGAGCCTATTCTAATGACATTTTGTATGCGATGCATTAAGCACTTAACATGGACTTGGATCATGCATTGATTGCTAATACGTTCTTGTTTTGGAACGGAGTACGATGTAAGTATTTTATGCTTTAGCATACCGCATGCGTGTGAATGCTACCATGACAGCATGCTTACCATGTGGCTAGATGCTTATGTGATAAACTGTTTGAGTGCCTGTGGGCGAAGGTTGGATTGCTTGAGTTGGAACAATTCGTCGAAATCCGTATTTTTAGCCTACTTGTGAGTAGCAAATCCCTAAACCATTTCCAAACAAGACGGATATGCAATGCTTGTTTCCAAATTAGGCGATCTAGTCTATACTTGTTTGCTGTGCGCATAACGTAGTAATTCTAGGCTAATAACCGGAATAAGAGCATATAGTGCTTTCAAAATAAGATATCACGGTTAGTAGAGGCCGATCCTCAGACTGGGCGAGAGGGGGTGCTCATAGCTGACCTTCCCCGATCGTACCTAAGTTCCCGAGCCAAGGAAACTTTGGTGATGACGAACACCTGGCCTTTGGCACCGAGTCAGGGTTTCCTAAATTCCCCCAAAATAAAATATTTAGGTGGCGACTCTGTATCTGGCAAAGCAATCCATGTTTAGCACTTCTTTCAAAAATCTGTTTTCTCAAAATGATTTGCCAGATTTGGACTCTTTGGTTCAGATTACGAACCGTGACACAAAATCGAGTCCGAACTGTAGCATGGAGGTCCCTCGCGGGCTTGTTACAGGTGCGTCTCATTCTTTTGTATCTGCTGTATTTGCATCTGTTTTGGAATTGGAGTTGGCACAATTAGCATCTCCTATATGTGTTGTATCACCCGTTGGAGGTGAATTGATTTTGAAGCACGGATGTATAGGTTGTGATATAGAGGTCGCCGATCATCGGCTTCCGTTCCCTTTTGTAGTTATGCCCATGAAGGGTTTTGATGTTATTTTGGGTATGGACTGGCTATCGTCATACCGGGCTGTTATTGATTGCTACCGCTAGAGGGTCACAGTTTGTACCTTGAGCGGGAGTGTTTTCATTTCTTGGGGGATCGGGTTGGTAGTGTGTTGCCACCGGTGTATGATCCGCGAGGGCAGAGGGAGTTTAGTGGTCTACTTGCTAGATTTTTGAGTGGTGAGTGTGATGAGACCCAGATTGTTTTACCGAGAGTGGTTTGTGAGTATTCGGATGTTTTTCCCGAGGATCTCGTTGGTTTGCCACCTCACCGTGAGATTGAGTTCTCCATTGATTTAGTGCCTGGCACGGCGTCGATTTCTATGGCACCTTACCGTTTTGCCCTAACCAAGTTGAGTGAGTTGAAGATTCAACTTCAGGAGTTGTTGGATAAGGGCTTTGTTCGCCCTAGTGTTTCGCCGTGGGGAGCACCAGCCCTCTTTGCTAAAAAGAAAGATGGTGCCTTGAGACTTTGTATCGACTACCGGAAGTTGAATCGGGCTACAGTCAAGAATAAGTACCCTATGCCCCGTATAAATGATTTGTTTGACCAGTTGAAGGGTTCCCGTTGTTTCTCTAAGATAGACTTGAGATCGGGTTACCACCAGTTGAGGGTCAGGAAGGAGGATATTCCGAAGACAGCATTTCGTACACGGTATGGCCATTATGAGTTTCTGGTGATGCCATTTGGGCTCACCAATGCACCGACAGTCTTTATGATTTGATGAACCAGATCTTCTGGGAATTCCTAGATCATTTTGTAGTCGTTTTCGTGGACGACATTCTTATCTATTCGCCTTCGAAGGTGGAGCACGAAGAACACTTGAGAGTGGTGCTTGAGTTGCTTAGAGCCCATAGGCTGTATGCCAAGTTTGGGAAGTGTGAATTCTGGCTAGGAGAAGTCAAGTTCTTAGGCCATGTAGTATCCGGGGAAGAGGTGTCTGTTGATACATCCAAGATAGAGGCAGTGCAAGATTGGGCACACCCTAAGAGTGTGTTTGAGATCCGCAGTTTTCTGGGATTAGCTGGGTATTACCGCCGGTTTGTGAAGGATTTCTCCAGGTTAGCTTCACCGTTGACTAGACTGACTCGGAAGGGAGTTAAATTCATATGGAGTGAGACTTGTGAAAAGTCGTTCCAAGAGCTGAAAGTTAGATTGACCACCGCTCTGGTCTTGATTATTCCAGAGAGAGGGTTGGGTTATGCGGTTTATTGTGATGCCTCACGAGAGGGTTTGGGTTGTGTGTTGATGCAAAAGGGGAAAGTGGTTGCCTATGGCTCGCGTCAGTTGAAAATTCACAAGAAGAATTACCCTACACATGACCTAGAGCTAGCAGCAGTGATCTTTGCCTTGAAAATCTGGAGGCATTACCTATATGGTGAGAAGTTCGAGGTGTTCTCGGACCATAAGAGTTTCAAGTATCTGTTTACACAGAAGGACTTGAACTTGAGGCAGAGAAGGTGGATGGAGTTCATTGAGGACTACGATTTTGAGTTGCACTATCACCCAGGAAAGGCCAATGTTGTGGCCGATGCACTTAGTAGAAAATCCATTAATGATGTAACTTGTATAGCCATCAGGGAATGGGAGATGTTGGGGGTACTTAGCGAGTTTAATTTGCTTTTGGGCGAATCCGTTGAGGCTGCCGCCTTGTTCTCTGTTGTTGCGCAACTTACACTTGTGACTAGAGTGTTGGAGGCACAGAGAGGTGACCTTGAGGTAGAATCCCTCCAAGAGAAGATCTCCAGTGGGAAGGTTGAGAAAGGTTTAACGGTGTATCCCGACCTGAGTGTGATATACCGAGACCGATTGTTTGTGTCGTAGTCTTGCCGAGAGGAGGTACTCCGAGAGTTTCACCATTCACGCCTTGCGGTGCATCCGGGAGGCACCAAGATGTATCGTGATTTGGGGCACCAGTTTTGGTGGAGGGGCATGAAGAGAGATGTGGCGGTTTTCGTGTCGAAGTGCCTTACTTGTCAGCAAGTGAAGGCCGAGCACCAGAGGCCAGCGGGTTTGTTGCAACCCTTGCCTATTGCCGAGTGGAAATGGGAGCATGTCACTATGGACTTCGTTGTAGGTCTTCCGAGGACACAGTGGGGTAGTGATGCTATTTGGGTGGTTGTAGACTAGTTGACTAAGTCGGCGCACTTTATCCCTATGCGCGTGAGAGATTCGGTAGATCACCTTGCCGATTTGTATGTTCGGGACATAGCGATTGCACGGGGTCCTAGTAACGATCGTCTCAGATAGAGATCCTCGTTTTACTGCCAGGTTATGGCAGAGTTTGCAGAGTGCCTTGGGCACTAAGTTGACCTTTAGTACGGCTTATCATTCTCAGACTGACGGGCAATCCAAGCGTACTATTCAGATCCTTGAGGATATGCTTCGAGGTTGTTGTAGACACCTCATTTTTGACTGTCCTCAAGACTTGGACGTCACCGCTTGAACACTCGGTGATCATCCATATTCGTGTTTCGTTTTTGAGTTCCTGGAGGTCTCGGCCACGCGCCTTGCCTCAAGACCTCTCAACTCGACTGTTCTGTGTTCGGTTTTGCACCAAACACTTGTGTTTTTGTTTCTGAGGGTATTGAGTAGCTTGTTAGTTACCCCTGGAACCCACCGGCCATAGCTTGAGGCCACCGGCCATGTTTTGAGGTTACCGTCCATGGTTTCTTGATACCAATGGCTGGTCGGCACTTTATATGGTCGACCGGCACTTTATTTGGCCGGTGACCTCTTTTGCTGGCCGGTATGCCCCTTTTACACCCTTCAGGCATGGTGCATGCCAGCTGTGCCATCTGGAATGCACCAGCACTCTCCCCCGTGCATAATGTGGCTGTTTTGCCCCTTTTGCACCCTTTTGGTCTAACTTCTTGAGGAAGCTTGGACCTTTGTCTTAGCTTCCTCAAGAAGCTTGCCAGCTGTCCTAGCTTTCTCAAGAAGCCTTGCCCCTCTTGCCCCCTTTGACCCTTTTCTTGTTTAGCTTCTTTGAGAAGCTTCAAACCTTTGTTTTGTCTATATATAGAGCCCCCATCTTCCTTGGTTGAGGGTTGAATGAAAAAAACCAGAACTTATACATATATTCTGATATACATCACTCTCTCTCTCTCTATATATTTCACACTCTCTCCTCTTTTGTGTGTGTTTTATGGCCTAAAAGTGTGTTTTGACCTTAGTTTTGCACTAAGACACACACCATTACACCACACTTCGACCTTGAGAGGCTTAGAGGGTTTGTTCTTGAGTTTTTGGACTAGTTTTGATCATAGGAAGGTGGTTGATCTTGCTGTTCCTCAAGGGTTCTTCAAGGGTAACATTCTTACTTTAGATTCCCCAATCTTGCACTAGATTTTTGAGTACCTTTCTTGCTGTTTTAGACTTTGTGTATAACTGAAAAAAGTCTTATATTTTCATGCTTGAGATCTTTCATTAATGTCATTTGGTTGTTTGGGGTCGACCTCCCCTTCTTAGGCCTCTTTTGGCCTCTTTTTGTGCTCTTTTGTTAGGCTTTGGTTACTCTTGTGTATTGGCTTTCTCACCACTGAAATCCAGTAGATTTTCAGTGGTGAAGAAGAGGTTTTGAGGTCTTGCATAGGGGGGGGACACCCCTCTCCCTTTGTCTCTCTTTTGTTTACATTTTTGGCTTACAATGGTAGGATGCATGAGTAGTTGTCTTTGCTACAATTTCAGAGGTTTTTGGGTGTTTTTGGGTCATAACATACCTCTGTTTTTGGTCGGATTCATAGCCCTTCGCATGTACAATACACTTGCTTTGTAATTCTTCATTTTGCCTAGAAGTATGCCATGTGTTTAGCCTAGTATATTCTCATGTTTTGCCCTAATTTTGTGAAGTACTTGGCCATGTTTTACCATGCTCGAAGTTTGTTGGTTACTAATTTAGTCATGTTTGACATATTTAATATGGTTGCTATGCATTTTGGCTTGTGAGCCCTAAGTAAGTGAGTCATGGACATGCCTTAGTTGGCCTATTTCAATGAGTTGGAGTCATTTGCCATGTCATTTCAGTCCCTAAACCATGCTTGTATGCTCGCATTCATCACCTCTTTCATGTTTTGAAGATGCGTCCTTTTATGCCTTGAGATAAGCATTGTGCATGCCTAAGTGTTTAAGCCTTCGGGGCTGCCATATCAGAGGGTTTTAGGACTTATTTCAGTGCATCCAAACTCTGTTTTTGGTTGTATAGCTCATGCCATGTTTGCTTGGGGTAGTGGTAGTAGAATACCCCTTGGTTATGCCTTAATCTTGCCCCTATTGGTGTGTATGCTTACATGAGTATTTGTTCATCATTTTAGGCATCTTTTGTCACTGTTTTGGGGTGGGCTGAGGTTTGCCCCTTTGCATTGCATGATCATGTTGCATTGCTTTGAATTCATGTTTGTCTAGTAACATAATTGCATGCTTGCATATTGTTAGCTAGTTGCATTTCATGTCATAGTTTGCATGATGGGTTACATAGCATTACATCTTGTATGTTTGGCACATTGCATTATTCATGTTGCATCTTTGAGCCAAATTTGTATACATGCATTGCATTGTTTGGTTTGGGGTGTCAAGCCAAACTTGAGGGCTGAGGAGTGTTTGTACTTCAAGTGACAAAACACGTCTCAACCCTCGGTCGCCAAGCCCCTTGACCCCAACATGATAGGGTGTTGGCATTCATCTCCTATTTGTTACATGTATTTTTACATTAAGTTACAAACATGGCTTATTAGGCCATCATGCATAATTGATGGCCCGAGAGTCGAGGGTCATGCTTTCTTGAGTCTATGGCATGATAGGGAGTGTGACCATGCTTACATTTGCCTAAAAATTTCATGCCATACACTGCTTGCCCTCTGTTGCTGTCAAAACTAATTTCTGCAGGAAGGTTTGGCCGGCCGGCCATCTCCAGTGCCGACCGGCCATCAATGAATGGCCGATAGCTTCATCGGTGGCCGGTGGTCATTTCCCATGGCCGACGGCTATTCCTCCCAACTAGTGGTGTTCCACAGTGCGCATAGAATCTATCCTGAGACTTGTGTAGTTTTCAGAGGAGCCAAGCAGTGAAAACAGATGCGACAATACTATGGCAGCGAGTTTTCGGGCGAGACAGATCAAGCATGCATCATCCACTCATCTCGAGGCAGGGCTGCGGCCACCTTCTTTCTGCATTTATTTCGTTAATTAATTAAGGGTTTGTAATAATTAATTAGCTAGGATAGTTGATTTATTATTTGGCCTGTATATTCTTTTGGTCCCTCCGAGCAAGGGCGAATTGTAATAAGTGTGGGTGCGTATGTGCATGTCTTCCAACCCCCGCTTCTTTCTCCCTTTTACTTACCTGCTTTTGATGGTTAGTATTCGGTCATGTTTAATTTAGCATACCTTATGCTATGCATGCGTGCATCCATTCATTTGTCTTACATACACCGAGCTTGGCACATCATGCTAACTGCACTTGTATTTTAATTCCAAGTTGAGTACTTGTTAGTTGTAGCATTTCACATGCCATCTTTAGGATAGCCGAGCCCATTATAGTTGCATTTTGCATGTGTTGCATTAGCCACCTTAACATGAACTAGGATCATGCATATGATTACTAACTAGTTTCTGTTTTGGCTCGGAGTACTAGGTAAGCTTTTATGCTTTAGCATACCGCATGCGTGTGAGTGTTGCCATAATAGCATGATTACCATGAGGCTAGCTGCTTATGTGATATAACTGCTTGGATGCCTGTTGGTAGAGGTTGAGTTACCTGAATTGGAATAATGCATTAAAACTGCGAGTTTTAAAGCCCACTAGATAGTGGCAAAACCATCTTTTCTAAAGCCCACTCGAGGGTGGCAAAACCTGCATTTTAGCCTACTTGCGAGTAACAAATCATTTTCAAAACAAACATGAAATGTTTTGTTCCAATTTAGGCGATTTGGTCTATACTTGTTTGCTGCGCGCATAACATAGTAATTCTAGGCTAATAACCAGAATAAGAACGTATAACATTTTTAAAATTGGATATCACGGTTAGTAGAGGCCGATCTTCGGATTGAGTGAGAGGGGGTGCTCATAGCTGACCTTCCCCAATCGTACCCAAGTTCCCGAACCGAGGCAACTTTGGTGATGACGGACACGTGGTCTTTGGCACCGAGTTAGGGTTTCCTAAATTCCCCCATTAAAAAAGTATTTAGGTGGTGACTCTGTATCTGGCAAAGCAGTCCACGTTTGGCACTTCTTTCAAAAATCTGTATTTCTCAAAACAATTTGCCAGATTTGGACTCTTTGGTTCAGATTTAGAACCGTAACTAAAACGAGTCCGAACTGTGGTAGCATAAGTCCCTCGGGGCGCGTCCACAGTTGTGTCCTTAACTTTAGTGGGACGTGGGAGAGGCACTTACCCTTGGTGGAGTTTGCCTACAACAACAGCTTTCAGTCTAATATCGGTATGGCACCGTTTAAGGCCTTGTATGGTCGACCGTGTAGGTCTCCAGTTTGTTGGGCCGAGGTGGGTGATGCACCTTTGTTGGGCTTGGAATTGGTGAGGGAAACGACGGAGAAAGTTGAGCTTATCCGTAGGAGGCTTATTACAGCCCAGAGTCGCCAAAAGAGTTACGCTGACCGTAGAAGGAGACCTTTGGCGTTTGAGGTAGGTGATCATGTTTTCTTGAAAATATCACCTAGGCGAGATTTGATGAGGTTCGGGAAGAGTGGGAAGCTATCCCCTCGATTTATTGGTCCCTTTGAGATCCTTGAGAGGATTGGAGAAGTTGCTTATCGTTTGGCTTTGCTACCGCAGTTGTCCGGGGTGCATGATGTGTTTCATGTTAGTATGCTTCGGAAGTATGAGCCAGATCCATCGCATGTGTTGGATTGGACCGGTTTGGAGGTAGATGAAGATGCCTCGTATGAGGAGAGACCGGTTCGGGTCTTGGATAGGTGAGATCAAGTCTTGCGAGGCAAGACCATTCCCTTGGTAAAAGTCTTGTAGAAACATTACGAAGTGGAGGAAGCCACTTAGGAACGTGAGTTGGAGGTCCGAGAGAAATATCTGGATCTATTTGTGGATGTTTGAACATATAGTGTATATTTTGTTGTATTGTTGAACCTTAAGAGTATTGAATATATCTTAGGTTGTAAAACATGGTCTATGTTTTGGTTGAATGGAAGTATTTTTGAAACTTGCCTCAAAAATGGAAGTTTGATATAACATTGCATATGTTGAATATTGTAGAATTGAAAATGTATCATGAACATAAGTTATGATATGAAATTGTGGAAAATGAGTCGAAATTGATAAATTTCAAAGGAATGCACGTTGATAATGCAGGTTGTTAAATATGATATGAATTGCCTCTTAACAAGAGATGAGATTGACCAGTAATGGGTCGGAATGTTTAATATTATGTTGTAACATTGTTGAAAATGGAGGAAAACTTGTTTTTGAAAACTTGTGTTTAATTTTGGAGATGAAATTCTTTAAGAGGGGGAGGTTATAGCGATCCCGGGTTTTTCCTCTTGTGTACAGTGATCCGGACTTGTTTCCATGGATGTTAGTAGTTGCTTATATCTTTTTTGCATCCTTTCGTACCTTGTATCTGAGTTATAGGATGTGTTAGGCAGGTTTGTTTCGGGTTGGTTGAGCTTAGAAACTAAGAGTAGTTGCCCAGATTTTTGCCTTCACGCTCGAGCGAATCTTTTGACGATCGAGCGGGCCCTTCGTTGTTGCTTCTCCGCTCAAGCGAGAGTTTTGACACTCGAGCGTGAGTTTGTGTGTGACGCCGGCGGGAGTTTTTCGCCGAAGGAACCGTTCAAGAAAAGTTCTGGAAATGTGTATCCGTCGCTCGAACGGGATTTTTGACGCTCGAGCAGGAGTCTGTGAGTGACGCTCGAGCGGGGGTTTCCACGCTCGAGCAGGGCGACTCTTATATAAAACCGAGATCCGAATTTTTGGATCACTTTTTCATATCCTTTTCTCTCTCTTACTTTTCCAAAACTCCATTGTTGAGCCTCTCTCTCTAGAACCTCAACTTCTCTCTAGGTATTGATCTAGTAGGGGTTGTCTCCTCACCTTTGGTCTTTACAAAGAAGTTGTTGATCGTCGAGGGCTATCTTTTGATCCGAGAAACTTTGAATTTGGAGCACTTTCATTTTCTTCATCTTCTTCGTTGGGTGTTATCTTTTGAGGTAGGGATTCCTACTCACTCTTATGGCCTTTGACATAGATTTTTGATTGTTTTGATAAAGTGTTGTAGTTGGGTGATTTTGGGACTTAGGGTTTCAAAATGTTAAAAGAGGGTTTTGTTATTTTGATTCTAAAATGTGTATTTTGAGTTTCAAAATAATGGCGTTGTTGTTGGTTGTTGATATTTAGACCATTGGGTCAATATTGGGAAATGTGGTAGAAAACTCTAATTTGTTGTATAAATTAATGGGCATAATTAATTTGGAAAAGTTGTGGATTTATGGAATTGAGTTGGAAATAATGAAATTGACTTATTATATTGTGAAATGGTGGAGTTGGATTTATAAATCGCTTATTTTTTATAACATTGATATTTTATTTGTTGGAGCTTTTATTATCTGTTTAGAAATAATTGCTTGGGCTACTGGTGGAGGATAGTTTGATTGTTGTAGACAATGCATGATGATTAGGCAAGCTAAAACTAATCGATTGAGTATGCTGTCGAATATAGCGACGGGAATAATACATTAACTTTATGTATTAACTGATTGTATATGATCTATGTTTATATATATGTGTTGTGTGAGAGGAGATAGGGAATGTACTCCACGGTTTAGGGGAAGATAGGGGATGGACCTGTAAACCGAACTTTTGTGTGACATTGATACAGCACTACAATGTGTATCAAGTGTTGATTACGGAAGTGTTCGAATTAATTTGATATAGCACTAAAATATATATCGTTATCAATTGAGAAGTGTAGAAGTGATTCTATGTTATGTTGATATAGCACCGAAATGTGTATCTTTCGTAAAGTGTGGGTATAGCTCGTATGCTTATCTGTTGAGAAGTTGATATAGCTAGTATGCATATCTAATGTAAAATGGGAAACGTTATTATGAGTCACGGTCTCATGTAAGTTGTTGGCCAGGTTCTGAGCCGTTGTTGTAAATTGTGAATTTGGCAAGAAATGGAAAATGGAATGAAACATGGAAATAGTGTCGCGTAATGGAAATGGATTATGAATTGATTTATGGGAATTAAACCTTTATCAATTGCTAATGTCTTAGTTATTGCTCATACTGTGTTTAGCATATTTCTACTGGGCGTTGGCTCACCCTATATGGGACATTATTTTCAGGTACAGGTAGCATGCCACCTCCAAGGACATAGCTTGGATGATGATGAGAGTTGAAGACCCTTTTTGTTTAATTAATTGTATTACATGTTTATCAAGCCAAGGGCTTATTTTGTATAGAGTTAGGACTCTTCTTTTGTGTAACCAAGTGTTAACTTGGAAAGCTGTAAGGTCGTAGGGCATTTGCTTTTGTTGTTAACATGTAATACTGTTGTAAAAACTACTCTGATGAATAGAAATGGTTGAGTTCTCTTGTATCAATGCATGTCTAAAGTGATGGGTTTTATGTATTATTTTGAGGGCGTTACACTCTCTCTCTCTTTCTCTCTCTCTCTTTCTCTCTCTAAGTTGGGGTATCAATGTGAAAAGCTTTGACATTTCCATTTCAACTTCATTTCTTTTACTAGTAACTCTCTCTCTCTCTCTCTCTCTCTCTGTGAGAGTGTGTGTGTGTATGTGTGTGTGTGTCTTCAACACTTCTTAAACTACAAGTTCTCCATTGCAAACTTTTGGGTGGTTTTTAATTGAGTTAATATCACACTCTAGCCCCTTGCATTTTTTTAATTTCACTGTAGTCCTTTCACTATCAATTGTGACAATTAATTTCTTTACATTTTAAGTGAAGTTACAATGGTTTGGGATGTTGGTTTTTTATTTTTTTATGAAAAGATGTGTAAAAAAATAAAGAGAGTAATGTGACAACTTATAATAACACTAGTGTAAACCCCTGCCTAAAGGGATGGTGCAAATAATGATGAAATCAAATTGTAATTGAATATAAAATTGCTAGGTTAAAATATAATTTATCTCATTTGTTGCTAAAAATTTGAAGTCAAAATATGAATCAAGGTCAAGTTAATTTTGAAAAGATTTTTTTGTTTTTTTAAAATTTGAAAATATGTTTAGTTGTATATTTTGAAAATAAACATTTTCTAATCGACTATTCAAAGTACGGCAAGTAACTCAATCATAAACATTTTGGTTTTATTAACAAACTTTATGACTCTAAAGTATAAACTTCATATCAACACAAAAATTAAAAATAAAAACATCCATGCTAAGCAAGTCAAGAAAAAAAAAATTATAAACACAAACTAACACACAAACCAAAGGAAGTGAAAAGAGATAAATGGCATACTTGCAACAATATCATATAAGAAATGCTTCTCTTTTGAACTCTAAAACGGAAGAGGATAAACAACAGGAAAATAAGAAGAGGAATTAAAGTTGGAGTAATAGCACAAAAAAGAGTTCAGAGGCGAAATGAAATATTTTACAGTAATAAACACCAGAAAATCCTTGAACTGGCTATAAGAGAAGAAAATCACACCAGAGCAACTAATTATCATTTCCTGTTGAAAATCACACATATATCTCAGAATAGAAGAAAAAATATTTTTAAAAAAAAATAGAGGAAAAAATGTCAAATAATCTCTAAAAATTTGTCTGGTGATTATGCTACTAATAAACTTATATATTATTTTTAGAAGCCAAGATTTTTCAGAAACCAAGTAGAACTCAAAGGCCAGAAAGTTGCTATTATCATCTTCAAAGACATTTCCTCATGAGACATACAAAAGGTTCTATCAAATTAGTAACCAAAATCAAGCATTGAAATCATCCCCTAATAAGCAATACTATGTATGAAAGCATAACTGCTTTATTGAAGCTATTATACTATTTCAAAAGCAACACTGTAAGCAAAAGGTCAAAATTGCTGAGATGGTATACAATAGTGTATTTTTTTGTTACAAACAGTTACCAATAAACTTGCCCATAAAAGTGTTTACAAATCAATCATGTCCTCCTAAAAATTAAAGTGGTATCTTATTTTTACATGGTTTTGCTCTCAAAAATTTGGAAGGCCCATAACCCCCATTATAACCCCTTGTACGCCCAGCCTATATGACAAATCAGTTGAGTGCAAGGAGGAAAGGGCAGAGGAGCTTCCTATGTACCAAACTAGCTGTACGAGAAGTCACATCTGGATTCTTTTGTAGGTAGCAGGGAGGGATGCACAAAAAGAAGGTCTTTAAAATAGAACAATCAGCTCCAAGCTTTGGAGTAGACATTCCCAACATCATATTCTAACCTTCCACTCACGAAAATGATGTTTAATGAAACAATCAAATCATTCATTGCTCCATTGGTATAACAAGAGCACGTCTAGTACCATGTCACAAATAAAATTCATTTAAGCATACGTTAGCACCCTGAATCAATTGGACCAACCGTGTAATGGTTTTATAGTTAATACATTCAGAACACATTCAAATGTTTTTATTTTGCACCTTTTCTTGGTAACAAAACAGAGCAGAAAGAGAAGAAAAAAGAGATTACCTTGGTGAGAATCATGTCAAGTAGTTCAGTTCCTGCTCTAGAGTCAGAAATTTCTGTTTGGTAACTGGTAAAAACAATGAAATCAACAAAGAAAGAGGAGCAAGGAATTTCATAAACTAAAGATTTAAACCCATTTCAAAACCCATCAAATCCATTTCAAAAATCACAACTAAAATCATTGACTTTAAAGTAAAATAAGGGAAAACTAAAATGATACCCAAACTAAAATTGTGCACAATTTATTTGAGCAGAGAGAGAGAGAGAGAGAGAGAAAGAAAAATGTTGCAAGAACTTTTCCTTTGGCAGCCCACTACCATCCAAATATAACCAAACATAGGCATTAATTGGAGACCCATGGTTTAGGAACAATAGCACAGATTGCATTAACAATTGGGTTACTAATTCGTGGCTCTCAATATACTTTCCCTATTTGTTTTTCCCTTTTTTTCTTTAAATTCTCAGTAACCAAACAATGCACCAAAAGTAATGTTGGAACAATCTTCTGTGTAAATAAAATAAATTGAAACAAAGTCAAACAAAATAAATAAATAACGTACCGAATTTATTTTGTCAAACGAAATAAAAATTAAATGACCAAGTCGAGTGTGTGACACTCTGTCCTTAAGACAAATTCGCCCCGCTACGATGCTTACAGTTAAGTGGCATCTATCTCCCAGGATACAATGATCTTCACAAACTTGTAGTAGCACTCCACACAAATTTGTACGGCGAACTAGAACCTTGTGTTCTTATACTCTCTTTATTTTATCTCTAAAACTAGAATGAAGAATAAAATGAAAAGGAGAAAAAATTCTGGACAACAACTATAAAGGTTGCAGACTGTTTTTCGGATACAAAACACTGTTGGAATGTTGGTATTTATAGGCAACTAAATCTGACCCGAACTGGTGCATTATGGAAGTGAACAGGTGCAAATTCAAACTGTACAGGTATAGTTTAAATTTCAAACAGATCCGGCACTGTTTCAACAAATAATTACAGAGCTTATTCATCATAAGAAACCGCTCAAAACCGAATCAGAACTTCTCAAAACCGAATCTGTTATGGAATTTGTTTGAACTGTTTTGTTATGGATTTGAATAAGGAAAGAATTTAGGACATAAATTAAATTCAAATTTGAATTTAATTAAATTTTTCCGCAATTAATTTTGAAAAAATTCAAAAGAATTTTTGTCCAAAAAATTAATACAAGAATCGACCCGACCCACACCCGCGCCCGGCACGGCCGGCGGCGACGGTGCACGCGTGTGTGGTGGTTTGGGCTAAGGTACACTTTGTTCATAACTCCTCCCTTCTACAAACTTGGGGTGCCCCTTGGGGCCCAACCCAAGTGTTGTAGGCTAGAGCTTATATACACAAATAAACTCTCTTAAAGTTTCAATGTGGGACAACCCTCACAAGGAAACCCACATTTAAAACTTAAATGTTCAACTCCACGAACCCGAAAACGACGTCAACTTCCCATTCACTCATAAATGGTTTTGACGAACCGTCTTCACTGTGTAACTTGCCACGCGGCAAGGAACACTTTATCTCTTCGGACCCACCCCAAAAGACGTTTGGGGCCCACTCCATTTTGGGCTCAAAGTTGGCCCAAAATAAGCCTATATAAACCAATTTTCCAACAATCCCCCACATGAAAGGAATTTGACGGAGAGAAAATGCAACAACATGATCTAATTACAGAGAGTACAAAAATTGGAAATATTCTGTAAAGAATAGGTAGTTTTTGGCTTTGAACCTTCCCTTATGAGACACTATCAGATTTACTAGCTAACCAGTGAACATGATGTCTTGAACTGTTCAGCTGTTTGTATAAACCAAGACAATAGAACTCACACAGTATATCCCTAAACACAGTTTAGATCTCACTATTGTGTTCATTTTGGCCTTGAACAACCTGGTCTTTCATGAGTGTTCTAGAGAATTGTAGCCCTTCACAAATCTCATAGAACCGGCCCAGTTCACACTCATATAGGTGATTCTTATGAAGAGTATCCTGCCACATTCCACTAGGTTTACCTAGATATAAGAATCATTAAAATTTTACTTAACCTAAAACGCTGCAGTCATCACTATTTCATCATAGAAATGGGTAAGAGTTGGACTCCCCAGTGATCCTTCTGAGTCATTCACAACTCGGTTGTCCCTTTGAACCTAGATCTTGGGATCTCCAATCAACTAGGTTGGGTTGCCGTTGTGGTAACTCTTAGTTAATAGGCTTAAGTCCCATTCCCCTCGATGAATTTTCAACTAACTTTCTTGCTAACCCTTTGGTTAGTGGATCCGCTATGTTGTCTTTAGACTTAACATAATCTATGGAAATAATTCCATTAGAGAGTAGTTGTCTCACAGTGTTATGTCGATGACGAATGTGTCGTGACTTACCGTTATACATATGACTCTGTGCTCTACCTATAGCTGATTGACTATCACAATGTATGCATATAACAGGCACCGGTTTTGGCCATATTGGAATATCTTCAAGGAAGTGGCGAAGCCATTCTGCCACTTCCCCAGCTTTGTCTAAAGCTATGAATTCTGATTCCATAGTTGACCTAGCAATACAAGTCTGTTTGAAAGATTTCCAAGATACAGCGGCCCCACCAAGAGTAAAGACATACCCACTGGTGGACTTTGAGTCTCTAATATCTGATATCCAATTTGCATCACAGTATCCTTCAAGTACTGCTGGATATCTTGTATAATTCAGCCCAATATTATAAGTAAATCGGAGATACCTTAGAACCCTTATAATTGCTTTCCAGTGTTCAACTCCCGGATTACTCGTATATCTACTTAATTTACTTACTGCATAAGCTATATCCGGGCGAGTGCAGTTCATTAAGTACATTAAGCTTCCAATAATTTGGGCATACTCTAATTGAGAAATACTTTCCTGTACATTCTTAGATAGAAACAAATTAACATCTACAGGTGTTCTAGCAAGATGATCATCATCTTTGCTGAATTTGTCAAGTATTTTCTCATTGTAATGAGATTGTGACAAAGCATAACCTTATGATGTTTTGGTAATTTTCAGACCAAGAATTACATCAACAATGCTCATGTCCTTCATGTCAAAATGTTTATTCAATATTTTTTTAATAGTTTTAATCATATCATTATTACTACCTATGATGAGCATATCATCTACATAAAGACATACAATGACATAACCTTTGTCTGTGTTTTTAATATAAACACATTTGTCACACTCATTAATTTTGAATCCATTTGACATCATTGCTTTGTCAAATTTCTCATGCCATTACTTTGGCGCTTATTTTAAACCATATAATGATTTAACCAATTTACACACTTTCTTTTCTTTTCCTGGAACTAAAAAACCTTCTGGTTGTTCTATGTAAATTTCTTTATTTAACTCACCATTTAATAAAGCGGTTTTTATATTCATTTGATGAATTTCTAGATTGTATAGAGATGCAATGGCAATTAGCATTCTAATGGATGTTATTCTAGTAACCGATGAGTATGTGTCAAAGTAATCAAGACCTTCTTTTTGTCTTAAACCTTTGACCATAAGTCTTGCCTTGTATTTTTCAATTGATCCATCTGCTTTCAATTTTCTTTTGAAAATCCACTTGTACCCAAGAGGTTTACAACCTGGTGGCAAATCCACCAATTCCCAAGTGTGATTTTGCAAGATGGATTCAACTTCACTATTGACAGCTTCTTTCCATAAAGGAGCCTCAGGACTGGACATAGCCTCTTTAAAAGTTAAAGGTTCATTTTCTAACAAATATGTTAGAAAATCTGAATCAAAAGATTTTGAGGTTCTAGTACGTTTACTATGCCTAAGTTCCTCTTCCTCATTTTGATCTAACTCTTGTTCTTGATCATATTCTTGATCTTGACTAGTAATAGCATCATGAGATCTTTTATTTTTACTAGTCTCTTGTCCAGTCTTATTTGGAAATATATGTTCAAAGAAATATGCATTCCGAGATTCAATAATAGTATTTACATGCATTTCGGAATGTTCTGATTTATGAATCAAAAACCGATATGCACTACTATTCTTGGTATAACCAATGAAAATGCAATCAATGGTCTTAGGACCTATCTTAGTCTTTTTAGGACTAGGTATAGCCACTTTAGCCAAACACCCCCACACTTTTAAGTATTTGTAGGATGGTACTCTATCATGCCACATTTCATAAGGTGTTTGATTCACTTTCTTTCGGGGTACTTTATTTAAAATATAATTAGTATAAAGTATTGCTTCCCCCCACAAGTTCTGAGGTAATCCGGAACTTATTAACATGGCATTCATCATTTCTTTTAAAGTTCTATTTTTCCTTTTAGCAATTCCATTTTGCTGAGGTGAGTAAGGAGCGGTGGTTTGATGAATTATTCCATGTTCTTTACAAAATTCACCAAAAGGTGATTCATATTCACCACCTCTATCACTTCTAAGTTTCTTGATTTTCTTACCAAGTTGATTCTCCACTTCATTCTTATATTGAATGAAAGTTTCCAAAATTTCATCATTGGTTCGAATTAAATAAACATAACTATATCTAGTATAGTCATCTATAAAAGTGACAAAATCTTTTTTCCCACCTCTGGTTTGAATTGATTTAAAATCACAAATGTCATTATAAATTAATTCAAGTGGTTCCGTACTTCTTTCAATTGAATGAAAAGGAGTTTTAGATAATTTTGCCTCAACACAAATTTCACATTTATGATTTGAATCAATGTCAAATTTAGGTAAACATTCCATATTAATTAATTTATGTAAAGATCCATAATTAACATGTCCTAGTCTACCATGCCATAAATTTGAAGACTCAAGCAAGTAAGAAGAAGACGTATTTTTATTAATAACTGAGGGTATAACAATCATTACATTTAACTTGAAAAGGCTATCAGACATGTAACATTTTCCTACATACATCTCATTCTTAGTAAGTACAAATTTATCACTCTCAAATACTAGCCTAAACCCATTCTTAATCAACAAAGATCCGAAAACAAGATTCTTGCGAATATCCGGTACATGCAGCACATTGTTGAGAGTGAGTTCATTTCTAGATGTCATCTTAAGTACAATTTTTGCTTGTCCTTCAACTTTGGAAGTTGAGAAGTTGCCCATAAAGAGTTGTTCACCATTGTCCACTGTAGAATAAGATGTGAACATCTTTTTTGTCACCTGAATATGGCGAGTAGCACCAGTGTCCACCCACCATTCTTTAGGATTTCCGACAAGATTTGCCTCGGAAACAACTGCAGAAAGACTTATGACATCTGCATCATTGGAAATTTTATCCATTTTGGTCATTGGCTTTAGCAACCTTCTTACTTGATCTTCCTTTGCCTTTACGTTTGTAACGGCGATCTTTGGCCCGATGTCCCTTTTTGTTACAAATATAACACATGCCATTAAACTTGTATTTCTTAGTTTCCCCTCCTTTAGATAACATTCTCTTTTGCCATATTTTAAAAATAGTTCCTAAGAACTTCTTTGGTTTTTTACCATGATTCACTGGTACAATTCCAACACAAGGAGAGGTAGGCGCAACGGTAATCACCATACCAGTTTCAGTAGCCATAAATTCTAAATTATAAACCACAATTATAATTAGAATTTAATACTACACAGGAAATTAAACTATAAACACAGAATTTTAAATTCTATAAAAATAAAAGAAATAAGAATTGTATCTTTTATTTCCAATTAATTTGAAAATAAAATAAAATTTTATTTCACCAAATTAATCCCACACAGAAAATTAAAACCAAATTCACAGAATTAAATTCTGTAAAAATAAAAAAAGCAAGAATGTAACTTTTATTTTTCGATTAATTTGGAAATAAAATAAAATTTTATTTAACCAAATTAATTCCACACAGAAAATTAAATTTCTGTAACACTTCAATAATTGAAATACTAAAAATAGAATTTTAATTAATGAAAACTCATAAAATAATTTCAAAAAACCAAAATTAATTTCTGAAAAAATTCCATAAAAATATATTCTGAATTGTTAATGACACCAGTATATTACTACTATTTGTCAAAGAAAATAGACAGTATATTACTACTATCTGTCAAATAGCATATAATCACTATTTGTTTTTCCAACTAGAATATTATTTTGTAAATCCACAGAAAATAATTTTGTTAAAAGAAGAAAAAGAAAAGGAAACAAACGAAAAATTCTGTAAACAGAATAATTCGAATATGTCTTAAGATTGTTGGAACAATCTTCTGTGTAAATAAAATAAATTGAAACAAAGTCAAACAAAATAAATAAATAACGTACCGAATTTATTTTGTTGAACCAAATAAAAATTAAAAAACCAAGTCGAGTGTGTGACACTCTGTCCTTAAGATAGATTCGCCGTGCTACGGTGCTTACAGTTAAGTGGCGTCTATCTCCCAGGATACAATGATCTTCACAAACTTGTAGTAGCACTCCACACAAATTTGTACGGCGAACTAGAACCTTGTGTTCTTATACTCTCTTTATTTTATCTCTAAAACTACAATGAAGAATAAAATGCAAAGGGGAAAAAATTCTAGACAACAACTATAAAGGTTGCAGACTGTTTTTCAGATACAAAACACTGCTGGAATGTTGGTATTTATAGGCAACTAAATCTGACCCAAACTGGTGCATTATGGAAGTGAACAGGTGCAAATTCAAACTGTACAGGTATAGTTTAAATTTCAAACAGATCCGGCACTGTTTCAACAGATAATTGCAGCAGTTATTCATCTATTAAAAAATTGCTCAAAACCGAATCTGTAACTTCTCAAAACCGAATCTGTTATGGACTGTTTTGAACCTGTTTTGTTATGGACTGAACAATGAAAGAATTTAGGACATAAATTAAATTCAAATTTGAATTTAATTACATTTTCCCGCAATTAATTTTGAAAAAATTCAAAAGAATTTTTGTTCAAAAAATTAATACAAGAACCGACCCGACCCACACCCGCGCCCGGTACGGTCGACGGTGATGGTGCGCGCGTGTGTGGTGGTTTGGGCTAAGGTATACTTTGTCCATAACTCCTCCCTTCTACAAACTTGGAGTGCCCCTTGGGGCCCAACCCAAATAATCTATGGCACTTTTTGTTTCAATAATCAATAAAAAAAATAAAGGCAGAAAAAAGAATGCATCAATTCTATTGAATGGGATATGTATATTGCGATAAGAAGAGTCATATCACAAATCAAACATAAAATGAGACTGGAGTATGCATTTGCCATTTTCTCCCAAGCGAAGATGCCCTGCATATTAAGACAATATCACAAGAGAAATAAATTGAATAATTTTGATGATAGCACTATTGGTTGCTAGGAAAACAGAGGTAAATATAAAACAATGGGAAGAAAATATGCAAATAATATATATATAGGTATATATTGTTGGAACTTCTGATTTGGGAAGATTTTCTTGTAATCCTGGATCCAACGGGAGTTCCAATCATAGAATTTATTTTTTTCTTTTTATAAATTTTCTTGGCAAACAAACAGTGCCAATGATTTGTCCATAAATACCCAATCAAACAGTATTAAAGAACCCATATACCAAAAGAAGAAAAACCCATTACGCAAAAAAAATAGAAAGAAACAATATGTTTACTAGGGGTTAATGAGAAATACCCAATCAAACAGTATTAAAGAACCCATATATTTGTTTGTTTGTTAATGAGAAATGTAGTAGCAAAGAGAGAGGGCAATGAATGAGACGATATGTTTACTAGGGGTTAGGGAGCAAATTCTGGAATTCCGTACTCACTTCAGTAAAGCAGAGTAGAACAGATTGCAAGGAGAAGATGATAGAAATCACTACACCACGTAGAAGCAAAGAAATGTAGCCGCCGAACCGTCAAGCGGTCGAACCAGTCTCGAACCGTTGTTGCTTGTTGCCGAACCGTCAATCGCTCCTTCAAATCTGGCGCCGCTAAACCACTCTCTCCTTCGAACCCTCTCTCTTCTCCCTCTCTTCTAGGTTATCCAATTCATAGCTTTCTAACTTCCTTTTAGAACCCAATTAAGAAGCCACAGTTGGCATATATTTTGATTAAAAAACAACATAAGGTGTCGTTTGGCATTTGGCTGTTTTAGTTTAGAAGTCAAAAAATTATTTAAAAAATTAAAAATATATATTAAAAGGTCAAATATTTTTTTTTCCATATCTTTTCGTAAAAAGTCAAAAAGTCATCCCAAACCTATTAATTTTTTTTACCTCATATTTTAACTAAAAAGTCAAAAAATTATTAAAATAGCATGTTTCTAAACGAGGCCTAAATATATTTAAATATATTTTTGTTCATTGGCCTTTTTTTTTTTTTTTGTGTGTGTGGTTGTTTTTATTTATTTATTATTTTATTTTATCATAAATTATGCATTGTAAAAAATAAAAGAGGAAATTTTGAGAGTGACGAGGAGTTTACCTATCCTAGAAGAAAAGAATAAATTTTAAAAGGTAATTTTTCACCGCCTTTAGAGGCAGATCACCAAAAAAATTAAAAATAAAAACAATTTTTAGTTTTTTTTAAATTAAAACTAATTTGAGAACTATAAAATTCAAAAATATATTTTTAAAATTATTTATGATCTTCTAAAAGATAAAATTATACAAAAATAATTTTAAAAAAATTATTTTTTCACCAATTTTTTTTTTTAGTTTTTCAGGAAAAAAAATCTGAAACAAGTTTCTGAAAAAAAAAATCAAACATATTGAAATTGATAATCTAACATTCTTTGGAAAAGTTTAAATTATCTCAAATTAGCCATCTTGACTTAAAAGTGTATTTGGACTTGATGGGTTCATTTTGTCATCTAATTCAATGATCACTTTAATTTTACAATTCAATAACTAAAATATTTAAAACTTTTTTTAAAGTTATTATAAAAATACAAATAACTAAATCACCTCATTTCACTACCAAAACTTTTACCGACGAATAGTATTATCGTCGATAAATGTTGAACTCTTTGCCCATGCCAACTTCTCGTCGCCCAAAGTAAGCACATTAATAGTGACGCTTATTGCGTTGCTAAAAAATAAGGCTTGTAGCTAAAATTTATGAAATTTTGGCGCCAACAAATATTTTTGGCGCCTAGTCATTGTTTTACTTTTTTAGCGACGATAGTAAATTGCGTTGGTAAAGGTCTACTTTTCCCAACGAAATTGATCACTGTGTCGCTAAAAATATACTTTTCGCTACGAAAAATTGACGTTGTCGCCAAAAGTGCAATTTCTTGTAGTGAGGAGTAGAGAAGAAAAAAATGGTTAGGATTTTGTTTTGGTGGCTCCATTAGTTCTTTAAATATTTCTTTGATCTTCAAAAATAATTGTGAGTACAAAAATCACTTTTCTTGATTTATGTTTATTGTGTTGTTATTATTTATTTATTTGGTGTTGGTTTGATATTGTGTTTACATGAAGATGATGGATTGATTTTAAGTATTTTGATTAGTTGTGTATGCAAAGTTTATAGTTTTTATATGTATTTATTTTATGATTGTAATCACACTCATGGTTATATGAAATTAAAATAAATTAGGAACCCATAAATAAATTCCTTACACTCCACCATGACTCCATGGATTGTTGTTTTATTTGAGTGTTGGTGAGAAAGAGTGTATAAAAAAAAAGTGAGGATTATGAGATTTATGTAAATGCCTTAGGCTTGGCATTGTTATGTTTGTTCTCATGAGTATATGAGAGATTGTGTATATATATTGTTGCCTCGTTCTCATGAGTAGACTAATACTTTGATTTAAGCACGTACGTATATGCTAACCATCCGGAAAGTGTGGGTCAAACTCGAGACAATGTCCCCATGCAAGGTTGGCTTCGGAGCGGTGTTAGGTATATGGGAGGCATATGGGATATATGTGTAGGCCAGAAATGAAGGGCCGAAGTAGTGGAGTTAAGGTACAAAGAATTAAATGTGAGTTTATTGTTATAGTGTGAATTGTATTAATTTGTACATCTTGAAAAATAGTAAACAACCTTGTTAAATTACGAAATTTGGGCAGAGACATGTATACGTAATTCTAAACAACTTTTGTGTTTTAACTTTTTACAAAAAAGATCAATTAGAACTTGTGATCGGATTATCTTGGTTATAACAGTTTTTGTTCATTTTAGCAATATAGATTTTAGATGTTGTTTTAACCCACGAAACGAGCTCATTTTTATTGATTTCGTGTAAACTGAAGCAAAACATTATTCTCTTTTCTGAAAAAAATCATCTTAAGGCAGTTTCTTTTCGTTTTCAATTCTAGATTTTTTCGATCAAATTTCATTTAGGTTCTTCTATTAAGTATTTCACTCAACCTATTCAGTTTCTACTAAATTCGTCCACGTTACCTTTTAGAAAATTTGATTCTGTACAACTTTTGTTCTTTGAGATTTGGTCAATTCGAATAATTTAAGCATAAAACAATGCATTTTTATATTGCTTCAACAATTTACTTATGATTAAATTATACTAACTTTATTTTTTTATTTTTTTACAAAATGGTGGGTCTTACTAACTTTTTATGCAGAGCTGACCCACCATAATTTTTATGTTTATTTTGTTTACTCTATACTTAATTTATATTTAGTTGTGTATAGGTAAAAAACTAAATGTCACCGTATCTTAGGAAACTACCCCTTCATCTCAATGCGGGTGGAACTACTTGTCTTGTCCTATAACAAGAATTAAAAGTACTTTTATTTGTGTCTGGTGGACACGTGGGTGTCAAATATTTGTACTCATACCGGTATACTTGTATACTGACCCGTTTTGTCTCCTGGCAACTCGGGTGCATTCTGTTTGAGTGCAGCCGAGCTTCCTTTGCAGGATTAGTTGGGACTACGGTGGTGACGAGAAATAACTATAGTTGTTGGACATGTCGTTTGAACTTCTTTTGTTTTCTTAAGCTTAGGGTAGATATTAGTTTATATATTTATTATTATTTTTTTATTTTTGACCTTAGTATTTTGATAATTTGGCATGATTTGTAACTTTACATTATTTAAGTTGTTTTGATTATTTATTGTTACTTTAATGTTGGAAGTATTGGATAGTTATGAAATTGTGGTGGATGGTTTGGTTGGCGTTTTGTTAGTTTTTTTTAATCCCTTATAATCTTTTGAGCATGAAAATTTACTTAAACCGTATGGAGACGAGAACGTTTAGATTTTGTTTCACCCCTAGGATTTGGATGATGGGATATTGATTGAGGTTTAGTCCTAATTTAATATTTAATTGTCCAAATTTTGGAGTGTGACAACCCCACTTTCAAAGCCCGTCTAAGGCCCCATAAATCTCAAGGCCGACTCTGCCCATAATTTTAAAAATACAAATATTCTTTTGTAAGGATAATATTTTTCATTAAATACCCCAGGAGTACTAGTGTAATTTAAATGATTTAAGAAAACAAAAATTATTTTAAAAAAATAGTTTGAGATTTCCTACCTCAAAGACTTTATCATAAATTGTTATATTTTACTCCTTCCATCCCAAAATAATAGTCCCTTTTTCCTTTTTTATTGTCTCAAAATATTAGTCCCTTTTCAAAAATCAAGGAATAAAATAACATGAATTTACTATTTTGTCTTTCTTTTAAATTCATTAATAACATAAAAAGTACAATTATGACAATTGATATCCCAACAAAATGTACTATCAAAGGGTAATTTTAAAAAATTAATATTTTAAAAATATTATAATTGTACTATCAAAAAAAATTAGACTCTTAAAAAAAAACCATTATTTTGAAACAGAGGGAGTATGTAATAATAATACAAATGTTGTTAACAAGTGTCTCCAAACACAAGTACACAAGATATTTTTTCTTTTTTATATGCTTAATTCCGCATGTTTGCATCATGTAACTCATTACACATTCATAAAAGATGATAAGAAAAAGGAGAAGGAAATTACAACAATAGGTTCATTTGTTGACAAGTGGAGGCAATTGTGTCATGAGAATTGTCAGTCTAAGCAAATGCCCTTGGTTGGGGATCATTATTGATGAGGTAGGTTTTTTTTTTTTTTTTTTAAATGAGTTGGATCCTCAAAAGGTAGGACTTGGATCAAATTTTGTAATGCCCCCAAAAATAATACGATAAATACAACCCAAACACATATTAATAACAGTATAAATTAGAGTATATAGTCCTTTCATTACATGAAGTTAATACTACAAAAGAGTTTAACAGAATTAAATGCCCTATTGGCTTACACCTTTCCAAGCCTTAACTTGGTTACACAAAAAAGAGACTAGCTCATACACATTTAGCCCTAGGCTTTACAAAAATATACAATTCAAATAAAGAAGCTCTTGCTCCCAAAATGTCCCTCCAAGCTATTGCCTTGGTGAAGGTAAATCACCAACACCTGAAAATGTTATTCCCAAATAGGGTAAGCCATAGCCCAGTAGAAATCATCTAGCACATTATATGAAACTTAGCAAAGGTATAAGTATACTATGCATACACATCGTCAGTGATAGAGACATCCACAATTATACAGTCATAAAGTACCAATTTCCATTCATTTCATTACATGGACCAGTTTCATTATCTTTTTAACAATCTAAATGAGACTTCAACTCATTAGTTCTACAATCACATTAATAATGCATAAACACTTCAAACTTTTCTTTCATGGAAATTTTGTCTGCAGGCAGCCATTAAACGGGACCCATGTAAACATAGGCTGTACAAGCACTACAATTGCCATTTTACGGATATTTCGTCCGCGGGCTAGGTATCCATGTATAATTTCGGGACTTTCACCCAAGACACTCCGGCTAACTTAATTATAATAGAGTCCATCCCCTTTCTCCCCCCAAACAATCATTCATACATATGCAATGTTTTTAAAACAACATCAAACAATGGAGCACATCCTCTTTCCACTTGCACATAATCATACATGTACAATGTATACAAACATAATCATATTCAATGACAAACAACAAGAGATTAGTTTCAATTCACCTAATCCTCATGCAATTTCTACAACAATCATAGCTATCCTCCACCGATAGCCCAATACAGTTATTTCTAAACAGATATTCAATCTCATGACAGATAATTTATTCAAACTTCCAAATGATGAGTCAATACATAATGAATCCCACCATTCATACCAATACCTCTCAATTTCACATTTTCAATGGTAACATTAATTATCTATATAAAATAATCATGATAGTCATTTTAGGGCAAACCTTCCATTTTCTAATTATCAACCCAAATATCATTTTCAACCATTTTGACCCAACATAATTTCATTTCCGTAACCCGCATTCGTTTATTTCATGTTCATCAACAATCCCTCTTTCCATATTATACCCAAACCTTAGGTTTGCTTACAATACCCTCAAATCACATCATTGTTACACAAGATGCAAATAACTAAGCTAAATATCATATGAAGGTATAGAAAGGATCCCCACCTCAGAGAAAGAAGATGAGTCAAACAAGAGAGAAATTCCAAGAACGCCGATTCACGCTCCCAAGTCGCTTCCTCGACTCCGTGATGTTTCCACAATACATTTACTAAGAGGATTGTCTTGTCTCACAAGACTTGGTCCCTTCCATCTAAGACTCTCACCAGTCTCTCCTCATACAAGGCATCATCATCTACTTCCAAGTTGGTCCAATCCAATACGTGTGATGGATCCGGCTCATACTTCTAAAGCATACTAATATGAAACACGTCATGCACTCCAAAAAGTTGTGGCAGTAACGCCAGCCAATAAGCAACCTCTCCAACCCGCTCAAGGATCTCAAAGGCCTAATGAACCAAGGGGACAACTTCCCACTCTTTCCAAATCTCATCAAATCCTGCCCAAGTGATATTTTCAAAAACACATAACCTCCAACCTCAAAGGACAAGGGTCTCCTCCTACGATCGGCATAGCTCTTCTGGTGACTCTAAGCCGTAGTTAACCTCTTACGAATAAATGCCACTTTCTTCGTCGTTTCTCGCACCAAGTCTGGGCCAAACAAAGGTGCATCACCCACTTCAGCCCAACATACCAGAGATCTACACGGTCGGCCATACCAATACTTGATTGAAAGTTGTTATTATAGGCAAACTCCACTAAGGGCAGGTGCCTCTCCCATGAACCTTTGAAGTCGAGCACACAACTTCGAAGCATATCCTCAAGGGTCTGAATAGTACGCTAGGACTGTCCGTCAGTTTGAAGGTGATACGCAGTACTAAAAGTCAATCTAGTGCCTAAAGCACACTGCAAGCTCTGCCACAGTCGAGCTGTAAAATACAGATCTCTATCCGAAACTATTATCACAGGAACCCCGCGTAATCTCAATATGTCCCTAATATAAAGGTCGGCAAGATAGTCTACCGAAGCACTTACACACATAGCTATAAAGTGTGCCAACTTAGTCAACCGGTTAACTACCACCCAAATAGCATCGCTCCCTCGTTGAGTCCTCGGAAGGCTTACAACAAAATCCATCGTGACATGCTCTCATTTCCACTCGGCTATAGTCAAGGGTTGCAACAAACCCGCTGGCCTCTAATGCTCGACCTTCACTTGCTGACAAGTAAGGTACTTCGATACAAACACCACCACATCCTTCTTCATACCTCTCTACCAAAACTGGTGACTAAGGTCATGATACATCTTTGTTCCTTCCGGATACACCTCAAGGCGTGAATAATGAAACACTAGGAGTACCTCCTCTCAACAAGACTCTGGCACAAACAAACGGTCGCGGTATCTAACACTCAAGTCTAGATACACATTCAAGCCCCATTCTATTTTTCCATTGGAGATCTTCTCCCGGAGGGTTTTTACTTCAAGGTCGTTCTTCTGCGCTTCTAATACTCGGTTCACAAGTATAGGTTGTGCAGCTACAAAAAACAAGGCCACAGATTCAACAGAGTCGCCAAGATGCAAGTCAAACTCTCCTAGAGTACCCAACATTTCCCATTCTCAGATGGCGATACAGGCCACACTGCTAATAAACTTCCTACTCAAAGCATCAGCCACTACATTGGCCTTCCCGAGATGATAATGCAACTCAAAGTCATAGTTCTCTATGAACTCCATCCATCTCCTCTGCCTCAAATTCAAATCTTTCTGAGTAAACAAGTACTTCAGACTCTTGTGATTGGAAAACACTTCAATTATCTCAACATACAGATAATGCCTCCAAATCTTCAAGGAAAAAATCACTGCTATTAACTCTAGATCATAAGTGGGCTAGTTCCTCTTGTGTGTTTTCAATTGCCGCGAGCCATAAGCTACTACATTCCCTTTTTTCATCAAAACGCAACCTAAACCTTCTCGTGAGGCATCATAATATACAAAATAGCCCAAACCCCTCTACAGGATAATCAAAACTAGAGCAGTGGTGAGTCTAACCTTAAGCTCTTAGAATGACTTCTCATAACTCTCATTCCACATAAACTTAACTTAATTTCTTGTTAGTCTAGTCAAAGGTGAGGCTAGTTTGGAGAAATCCTTCACAAATCTTTGATAATACCTAGCCAACCCCAAGAAACTACAAATCTCAAAAGCGTTCTTACGTTGTGTCCAATCTTACACTACCTCTATCTTGAATGAATCCACAGTCACCCCTTCCCCAGATACCACGTGACCTAAGAACTTAACCTCTTTCAGCCAAAGCTCACACTTGGCCTTCCCGAGATGATAATGCAACTCAAAGTCATAGTTCTCTATGAACTCCATCTATCTCCTCTGCCTCAAATTCAAATCTCTCTGAGTAAACAAGTACTTTAGACTCTTGTGATTGGAAAACACTTCAATTATCTCAACATACAGATAATGCCTCCAAATCTTCAAGGCAAAAATCACTGCTATTAACTCTAGATCATGAGTGGGCTAGTTCCTCTCGTGTGTTTTCAATTGCCGCGAGCCATAAGCTACTACATTCCCCTCTTTCATCAAAACGCAAACTAAACCTTCTCGTGAGGCATCATAATATACAAAATAGCCCAAACCCCTCTCCAGGATAATCAAAACTAGAGCAGTGGTGAGTCTAACCTTAAGCTCTTAGAATGACTTCTCATAACTCTCATTCTACATAAACTTAACTTAATTTCTTGTTAGTCTAGTCAAAGGTGAGGCTAGTTTGGAGAAATCCTTCACAAATCTTTGATAATACCTAGCCAACCCTAAGAAACTACAGATCTCAAAAGCGTTCTTACGTTGTGTCCAATCTTACACTACCTCTATCTTGAATGAATCCACAGTCACCCCTTCCCCAGATACCACGTGACCTAAGAACTTAACCACTTTCAGCCAAAACTCACACTTGGCCCTCCCGAGATGATAATGCAACTCAAAGTCATAGTTCTCTATGAACTCCATCCATCTCCTCTGCCTCAAATTCAAATCTCTCTGAGTAAACAAGTACTTTAGACTCTTGTGATTGGAAAACACTTCAATTATCTCAACATACAGATAATGCCTCCAAATCTTCAAGGCAAAAATCACTGCTATTAACTCTAGATCATGAGTGGGCTAGTTCCTCTCGTGTGTTTTCAATTGCCGCGAGCCATAAGCTACTACATTCCCCTCTTTCATCAAAACGCAAACTAAACCTTCTCGTGAGGCATCATAATATACAAAATAGCCCAAACCCCTCTCCAGGATAATCAAAACTAGAGCAGTGGTGAGTCTAACCTTAAGCTCTTAGAATGACTTCTCATAACTCTCATTCCACATAAACTTAACTTCATTTCTTGTTAGTCTAGTCAAAGGTGAGGCTAGTTTGGAGAAATCCTTCACAAATCTTTGATAATACCTGGCCAACCCCAAGAAACTACAGATCTCGAAAGCGTTCTTACGTTGTGTCCAATCTTACACTACCTCTATCTTGAATGAATCCTGTCATGACCCGAACCCGCCCCTATGGGTTAAGGCCATAACCGGCCAATAATCATGAGATTACCTACGGCCTCAAACCGAATAAGACAAAACTCATCAGAGTAAAAGGGGCCAAACAGAAGCAAATTAAAAACTTTGTCCATAGAGCCGTGCTTATATGCACATCAAAACATTCCAGACATACATATGTTAATAACTCACAACAAAACGCATGGCAACATAAATTTCTGTACAGACGAGATCATTCAAAACTGAGTCAACCAAACAAAACTATATACAGACGTACTCAAAACTTCGCCGACATGACAACATAGAACAGAACAACATAAAGGTGAAGGCAAGTCTCGTGCGTGAGACGCAAGGGTTGACTCTCCAAAACCTTTGTTGTTCCACACAGACTTCACTGAGGCTGGGTTTGGACTCCCCTTGGCTCACCTACAAACACATGAATGAGCGTGAGCGAAAGCCCAGTGAATAATATCAAATAAAGAATATACTTTGGAACAATGTACATCAAACGGCCTTGGGCCCAATTTGCATTTCTAACTAATACCTACATACATACATAGGCATATGTAAGTCAAGTAACTGAAGTTCTAATACATTCCACGGCCTCGGGCCCAATTCATTCATGTCCATCGGCCTTTGGCCCACATTTATCAATCGGCCTTTGGCCCAATCATTTATATCAATCGGCCTTTGGCCCAATCATTTATTAATCGGCCTTTGGCCCAACCATTTATATCAATCGGCTTTCGGCCCAATCATTTATCAATCGGCCTTCGGCCCAATCATTTATATCAATCGGCCTTTGGCCCAACCATTTATCAATCGGCCTTTGGTCCAATCATTTATCAATCGGCCTTTGGCTCAATCATTTATATCAATCAGCCTTCGGCCCAATCATCTATCAATCGGCCTTTGGCCCAATCATTTATATCAATCGGTCTTCGGCCCAATCATTTATCAATCGGCCTTTGGCCCAATCATTTATCAATCGGCCTTTGGCCCAATCATTTATATCAATCGGCCTTCGGCCCAATCATTTATCAATTGGCCTTTCAAACTTTTATATCAAACTGTGTCCACCCTTCAAATTAATGAACTTTACATACTTACATAGAAGTAGCAATTGGACAACAACATATGTCAGATATTACTCACAGTGATCGGCTTGTAAATTTGCCCTGGAGCTTGACCCTACACATCACATAACATATATGGGTCACAAATAACTCAATCCGTTCTTTAATTTACACATTTCTCTTTAGGCTTCATTTTTATCTCTTTAATTCAATTACAATGCTCAAAGTATGCCTAAGAGTGCTTAGAAGTGAAAGAGAACGGAAAACAGAACACAAAATGCATTTTCAGAATTTCAGAAAATAGGGTCCCCGCTCGAGCGGACCCTTAGGCCCACAAAAGTGCTGGTTACCTCAAATTCACGCTCGAGCGTGAACTCGGCTGCTCGAGCGGAATGCCTGTCTACATAGCTCCCCGCTCGAGCGTTAACTTCCCCGCTCGAGCGGGAACCATGTCTGTCAAAAATGCTGGGAGCTCGATTTCTCTGCTCGAGCAGCACTTCTCCTGCTCAGGCGGACGTCAAAAATTCTGGGTTTTCCAGAACACTCCCTTGAGTTCAAACTCGGCATTCAACCAACTTTTCTTGCATACTAAGGCTCCAATCTCATATATATTTGTACTAACATGCCATAGACACCAAAACACATCACAATGGAGCTCAATTTCATGTATTACTTACATGCATGTCTCAAATTAATCCAAATTCATCACCAACACATCACATTCAAACATGCAAAGCTTACACTTACATGATTCATTCTTGCATGTGGGAAATATGCTTTCATATCAACTTAATTGGTGAAGAGAGGTCCCAATACATGGTTTTTAAACAATATTCAACACAAATCATACACATTGTGCTCAAACATGGAGATTCTTGGCCATTTCTTACATGCATGTACACATTAGGCTTCAATTCAACAAATACAACCCAATTTCATTTCAATCTCACTCTTGATCACCAATTTAGCTTGAACACACAAAATTACAAACTATAATTCAAGAATTACTCACCTAGAAGTTTTGATCTATCAAGCTCTAGACAATTCTCAAGCTAAATCTCTAAAATTTCCAAGCTTTAAGCCAAATCCTCAATCTCCTCTTCTCTCCTCTTCCAACCGACCCTCTCTTCTTTTCTTTGAGTTTATTATCAGTAAAAAATGAGGCTAGGGAGAGAGAGATTGAGTGTTTAAAGCCTTGACAACAAAACCCACTAAGGCCATTTTAATAATAATAAAGTAGTTGGGTTCTAATTCATCAATTTAATCGATTTAATCTGGCCCGAATCAATTTTCAATTAAATTTCACCGTAGGCTCTAAAAATTACGCTAATCACAATGACGTAATCAATTTCGGGTTCTGTGGCCGATAAGGCCCTCAATTTAATTTCCGAAGCGGATTATTCAAACAGATATTCCTACGGTGAACAGATAGAATTTCAAAATCACATATATTCACATAATGGCACATAAAATCATGTTAAACATATAATCATACCCAAATTAAGGACCAATTAGCATTCTACGGAACAGGGATATCACAAATCCACAGTCACCCCTTCCCCAGATACCACGTGACCTAAGAACTTAACCTCTTTCAGCCAAAACTCACACTTCCCAAACTTAGCATATATCTTATGGGCTCTAAGCAACTCAAGCACCACTCATAAGTGTTCATCGTGCTCCTCCTCAGAGGGTAAGTAAATCAAGATGTTGTCCACAAAGATGACCTCAAATCGATCTAGGAACTCATGGAAGATTCGGTTCATTAAATCCATAAATACAGCTGGAGCATTGGTTAACCCAAAAGGCATCACTAGAAACTCATAATGGTCATACTGCGTACAGAATGCCATCTTCGGGATATCCTCTTCCCTTACCCACAACTGATAGTAACCCGATCTCGAATCTATCTTAGAGAAACAACAAAATCCCTTCAACTGATTAAACAGATCATCTATACGAGGCATTGGGTATTTTTTCTTAACAGTAACCCAGTTCAACTTTCGGTAATCGATACAAAGTCATAAGGCTCCATCTTTCTTTTTAACAAAGAGAACTGATGCTCCCCAAGGTCAAGTACTAAGGTGAATAAAACCCTTATTTAACAATTCCAAGAGTTGAACCTTCAACTCGCTCAACTCAGCAGGCGCAAACCGATACGGTGCCATGGAAATCGATGCCATGCCAGACACTAAATCAATAGAGAACTCTATCTCTCGGTAACATGGTAAACTAACAAGATCTTCGGAAAAGACATCCGGTATTCACAAACTACCATTGGCAACTCAACCCGGCCTTCATTACATTCACTACTCAAGAAGCTAGCAAGCAGACAACTAAGCTCACTCTGCCCACGTGGATCATACACTGGTGACAAAACTCTATCCACTCGAGGTACATATAGTAACCCTCTGACGGTAGCAATCTATAATAGCTCGGTATGACGATAACCAGTCCATTCCCAACATGACATCAAAACTAGACATATCAAGCAATACAAATGCAAATGGGAGTCGACGACCGGCAACCTCTATGTCACAACCTCGACACCCCTATTTCAAGATGACCTCACCACTAATAGGTGACTTTACACAAATAAGAGATGCTAGTTGTGCCAACTCCAGCCCCAAAACCGATGCAAATGCAAACAAAATAAAAAAATGGGATGCATCCGTTTCAATCAACACATTAGCATCTGAATTGCAAAACAAGAAGGTACCATTCACTACTGAAGGAGTAGGCACAAGATCTGGCTAGCATATACGCATACTGTTGGCCTCTGATCTACCTGCTCATCCCTTAGAACATAAGCCTACTGCACTGACTGAGCCAAAGAAGCTCCTTGAATAGCCCTCGAGGCCTGTGCTGACTGTGCTGGCTGGTGACCCTGTGTCTGTTTCGAACCAGACACACCAGATGTGCCACCCAACTGTGGGCAGGACCTCTTCAGGTGCCCCGCCTGACCACACTGATAACAAGTGGGCGGCTGACCCCTACCCTCACTCTGGCCCTGAGAACGAGCCGAAGATGATGTTGCTCGCTGCCCTCCTCCTCTTTATGGGCAAGCTAGAGACTTGTGACCCAACTGGCCACATTTGAAACAAGTCACGTCTCCCTGACCACCTCTCCCAAAACCTGAGCTCAACACTGGAAATGTGGACCTCGATTGCACTTTCTGGGACTACTAAGGATTAGAACTCCTCTGCCTCTTACCGTCCCCCTAACTATCCTGACTCCTCCTGGATCCCTTCATCCTCTCTTCCTCACCCTACATGATAGTCTCAAGATAGGCTGTCGCCACCTCTACAACACGGCCCTTCTACAAGACGCCCATAATCCCTAATCATGGATATGGCCACTCCGAACATGAGTCTGGTCCTCAGCCTCTTCTCAAACTTCAGACAACGGTACTCCTCAGTCGCCACTAACTCAGGTGCAAACCTAGACAAGCTAATGAAGGTGGCTTCAAACTCAGCCACAGGTGTGTTAAACTACTTGAGCTGAGAGAACTAATCTCTCAACTTCTCCCTAATAGTGGGAGGTAGAAACTTCTCTGAAATCGTCGTGAAGGCCTCCTGGTCTCTCCAATGTGTCCTCAAGATACTTCCACCATCGACCGCGTTTTCCTTCAACTGGAAGGACGCCAAGGTCACTCTCAAGCCCCCATCTTCGATGCCGAGCATCTCAAAAGTCTTCACCATCTGCTCTAGCCACTCATCTGCTTTTAGCGGCTCCTTTGGGTCACCCAAAAACTCATCCGGATTCGATCAAAAGAATTCCCTCTTCAGAAAAGATGACCCTGCTTCAGCTATCTGGGCTTGGACTTGACTCTCAGCTCTGAGAATGTCCATTGATTCCCTCAATGCTCTAGTCATTTTGCGGGCTAAAGCGCCCATGGCCTACTGACTTATTGGTTCGACCACATTGGCCTGACTGATCTCCTCCTCCTGAGCTGGGATTTCATCCGGTATAGGTATCTCGTGCCTCCTAGGCATACCACGCCTACCTCCATGACCACATCCTGACATCTTAATGAACGTAACAAAGAGATTAGCACATTTACAAATGTGTCAAAGCTAACTTACTCCCGTCCTAATACATTGGACAACAGTAATTCCCTTTACATAAGCACATAATCATGTAAACACATACAAATTTCATTTTTGGATAATGATCATTCCGCGGTGTTGCTAGAGTTCCATTTAGAAATAGCAGTGATCAAGTGTCTTTCCAACTGGACTCCTAGAAACCCGTAGACCCAATCCACATCCAAGAAATTCAATCCCATACCCAAATAATCATATAAGCATGTTGTCATATAAACACACATCGTTTACACTTAAGTCTCTAGTAAGCAAGACAAACTCATTATAGTACTAACCACTTCTCGCGTACCCAAAGTATTCATACACGGTACGCTCTAATACCAAGTTGTAACGCTCCCAAAAATAATAGGATAAATACAACCTCAACACATATCAATAACAGTATGACTTAGAGTAAATAGTCCTTTCATTACATGAAGTTAATCCTACCAAAGAGTTTAACAGAATTAAATGCCTTATTGGCTTACACCTTTCCAAGCCTTGACTTGGTTACACAAAAATGAGACTAGCTCATACACATTTAGCCCTAGGCTTTACAAAAATATACAATTCAAATAAAGAAGCTCTTGCTCCCAAAATGTCCCTCCAAGCTATTGCCTTGGTGAAGGTAAATCGCCAACACCTAAAAATGTTATTCCCAAATAGGGTAAGCCACAGCCCAGTAGAAATCATCTAGCACATTCTATGAAACTTAGCAAAGGTTTAGGTACACTATGCATACAGAACGTCAGTGATAGAGACATCTACAGTTATACAGTCATAAAGTACCAATTTCCATTCATTTCATTACATGGACCAGTTTCATTATCTTTTTAACAATCTAAATAAGACTTCAACTCATTAGTTCTACAATCACATCAACAGTGCATAAACACTTCAAACTTTTCTTTCGTAGAAACTTCGTCTACGGGGAGCCGCCAAACAGGATCCATGAAAACGTAAGCTATACAAGCACTACAATTTCCATTTTACGGATATTTCATCTGCAGACTGGGCACCCATGTATAATTTCAGGACTTTTCCCAGGACACTCCAGAAAACTTAATTATAATGGAGTCCATCCCCTTTCTCCTCCCAAACAATCATTCATACATATGCAATGTTTTTAAACACAACATCAAACAATGGAACATATCCCCTTTCCACTCGCACATAATCATACATGTACAATGTATATAAACATAATCATATTCAATGACAAACAACAAGAGATTAGTTTCAATTCACCTAATCCTCATGCAATTTCTAGAACAATCATAGTTATCCTCCACCAATAACTCAATACAGTTATTTCTAAACAGATATTCAATCTCATGGCAGATAATTTATTCAAACTTCCAAAGGATGAGCCAATACATAACGAATCCCACCATTCATACTAATACCGTCTCAATTTCACATTTTCAATGACAACATTAATTATCAATATAAAATAATCATGATAGTCATTTTAGGGCAAACCTTCCATTTTCTAATTATCAATCCAAATATCATTTTCAACCATTTTGACCCAACATAATTTCATTTTCGCAACCCGCATTCGTTTATTTCATGTTCATCAACAATCCCTCTTTCCATATTATACCCAAACCCTAGGTTTGCTTACAATACCCTCAAATCACATTATTATTATACAAGATGCAAATAACTAAGCTAAATATCATATAAAGGTGTAAAAAAGATCCCTACCTGTCAAACAAGAGAGAAATTCCAAGAACGCCGAAACCAACTTCTATTCGAATCAAAATGTAGATGTTGATGAGCTCTACCTTTTTCTCAAAAGTATTAGGGTGAAAAGATCAACGGATCTAGATGAAATCTAAGAGAGAAGGTGAATTCTAGAGAGAGAGGCTCAAGAACAAGCTTTTTAGAAAGTTTTAGAGAGAGAGAGAGAGATATATGAAAAAGTGACTCAAAATATCATCTTCTTGGATTATTATACGCGTAGTCCGCTCGAGTGTGGAAAGCCCCACTCGAGCGTAAGACACAAGGTTCTGCTCAAGCATGAAAGTTAGCGCTCCAGCGTAGAATGCACATTTCCAGAAGTTTTACAAACGAAGGACCTCGCTCGAGCGTGGGACTAGACGCTCGAGCGTCGAAAGCACTTTTCCAGTATTTTTAGAACTGCAAAAGAAATGCTGAAAAGTGGCAAATCCCGCTTGAGGGCAAGAATGGCCGCTCAAGCGGAGGAGCAAAATTTGTGCAGCCCGCTCGAGGGCGAGAATGCCCACTCGAGCAAAAGAGCCAAAATTTGGGCAATAAAGGTTTGGAAAAACAAGCAACCAACTTGTCCCAAACGCACAACTACAACTCGATAACTAAAATAAAGGGGAAGACAAGGGAAAGAGATATCAATAACTATTCAAAACCAAACTAACCCGAGTCCGGAATGCAATAAGTAACGGGTCAAAACTGGAATTGCTATAAATTTTGAGGAGTTTCCATTCATAATTCACTAGTGTTTCATTCGTGTTATATACTGACTGTGTTTATAATTATTTGTATATATGTGAATTACGATTTTTTGATGTCTTTTTTTTTCTTTTTTGTACACAGAAAAAGGAATATAATAAGTGCAGTATATCTTTAATCAATTATTTCATGTTCGCTTTTATTCAAAATTTAAAAATAATGAACGTTAATTTACCCACATAACGATACATAACTTAGAACATAATATCTTATACAAAACATATAGACATGCCGAAAGTGAACATCATGATCAAAAGCTTAACAACAGCCTTCCAGACCTAGCCCCAACTCAGAGGCACTGAAAACAATTCTGTAGGCTTCAAACAGTGGCTTAACTAAAACCCCTCCTAGGCTTGTCCTCCAGAATGCTCACCTATACATATATAAAAACAGTGAACTAAAACCCAGTGACTAACATTAAAGTAAAGAGGTTAGTGAACGAATTCCAAATATATCATATTCGTAAAACAAATCATGATACAATCATTCATATTAGTCTCATATCAGAAGATAACATACTAGTACATCCCACAGAACATAGCAAAGATCGTCTTTCGACTAGAGTAATCGGTTCCAAATACCAATTAAACACATATCACCACAATGAAGTGGCTAACAAGATCTCGTATCACATACATTTCATGGACCCGCATTTACATGTCGTCCCCCATAACTTGGGACTATCTATGGATGCCATAATAGATTCGAAAATAGGACATCCGTTCACATGATCAAAATAGCATTTCAAAAATTATAATAGTTAAAACATGAGTCATATCAACATATCTTTCCAAAAATGTTACTCACTATGGGTTTCCAAAACCGGTTGTTCGGTCTTCAAGTCTTGACCAACAAACACAAACATTCATAGAACAATTCTCAAAACACATTCGAGTCATACAGTTAATTCTTAACCTTCTTCAATTATCCGTTACTTGTTCTTCTTTCGAGGTAAAGGTCAAGATGCCATTTTTCAGGTTCACTTGAGCAATATTTCCTTCGCTTGAGCGATTTTTTGTAGTCTACAAAACTTTTGGAAATGGGTCATTGTGTGCTCGATATAACGATTCTAGTTTGAACCTAACCCATTTGATGTTTTGGATTCAGGTTTCATTGCTATATATAGTTGTTCTTGTCTTATTTCCCACTATTCCTCCTCGAATTTGGCTATTGGGTTATGTTGATTGTGTTTGAAACAAGTTGGTGGCTTGTTTTTCAAACTTCTATTGCCCAGATTTTTGTTCCTTCGCTCGAGTGACACTTCTTGCGCTAGAGCGGTCTTTGTGAAACTCCAGTACTTTTGTAGGTCTACAAAATTATTGGGAGTTCGTGTTCTTCACTCGAGCGATGCTTTTTACACTCGAGTGATGACCTTTGTCTGCAAAACTACTAGGAATTTGTATTCTTCGCTCGAGCGAAGCTTCTTGCGCTCGAGCGACGGTATTTTGTCTGTAAAACTTCTAGGAGATTATATTCTACGCTCGAACGAAGATTCTTGTGCTTAAATGGAACAACTTATTATGTCTGGTCGCTCGAGCAACACTTCTTATGCTCGAGCGAACTGTGCATAGATCAATTCGTAAAAGTCACTTTTTACATCATTTTTTTCATCTATCTCTCTCTAAACATTTGAAAACACTGATATTTCTCACACTCACTCTCTCTAAAACTCATTTAGTTCACTTGAATCCATCTAAATCTGTCGATCTTTGTCCTCGTGTGCCTTTGTTAAAAAGGTAGAGCTCACCTAGAGCTTCATTTTGATCTGAACAAAGTTGGGTTTCGGCATGGTTAGAGTCTTGTCATTCTTTCTCTCATCTTTTAGCTTCGAGATAGGGATTCTTCACGCTCTTGTATGAATTTTACCTTAGTTATTTGCTATTTCAAAAGATTATAGTGGTTTAGGGTTTTTGGTAAAACCTAGGGTTTGAAATTAAAATGAAAAAGAGGGGTTTTCAAATGGTTTCTTGGAAAAGCTTGTGGTTATGAAATTGGATTTGATATATGTTGAAATGAAGTATTTCCTACATTGAAATTGATTTTCAAAGAGAAAGGGATTTTACCCTAAAATGTGAATGTTTGAGATTATAAAGAGAAAATGGAATTGATGTTCAGAATTATGAAATTGAAGTAATGTTGATGATGATGATGATGGCAAAGTTGGTTATGTATTAGCACTCTTATCTTGAGATTTTGGAAAAGCGTATCTTTAATGGAATTATTTATCTGTTTTGAGATATCTTTGTTTTGGGCTATCGATGGAGGATAGCTACGAGTGTTGTAGAAATTGCATGAGAATTAGGTGAATTAAAACTAATAACTCAGTCATGTGCATTGAACATTGTTGCTCATTTAATACATTGAAAATGTATATGATTTTGAGAAAAATGGCTAAACGTGGAAAAGAGGTGTGTATCACCAAATCAAGTTAGCATGTGTGTCCAGAGTGAAAGTCCCGAAAAACACGTTTATACATGGGAGTTTGGAGCTCTTAGGAGGCTTCTCATTAGAAGCCCCTTTTTGCTTATATAATATACTAGCATAGGAACCTGTGCAACGCACATGCTAAATAAATAATTACAAATAATTTTAAAATTAATTAATAGCATAAAATTTATTTAAAAAAGTATAGAAAAATAATTTAGAATGAGATAAATTTTAACCATTTTGTTAGAATATATATTGCAATTGTTATGTTATTAATTGTATATTTGAAGTTCACAATAAGAAATAGATGTCATAATTTAATTGGTAAAGATTGAAAAAAATAAGAATAAATTTTTAAAAATTATGTTTATGATAAAATAAAAATAAAGTTCGTTTTATAATTTTTTTAGTTTTAATTTATACTATGTTAAAGTTTTTCATCAAACTTAAACATACCTTTTAGAAATAAAATAATATATATGTTGATTAAATCGTTAAAATTGGTCAAAAAATCAACCAACTTACACAAAATTTAATTAATTAAAACTTTTAAATTTTATTTTATTTTAAAATTTAAATTGTCTTTAACTGAAACATGCATAGCACTACAATATTAAATAGGAGCACAAGTTTACTTTATATAAGTGAAACTACTCACTTTTTTTTTTCTTTTCCCAATGTGGAATTGTATAAAATAAAAATTAATAATTGTTCAGGCAAGAAGTTTATTTCGAATGAAACAATATCAATCTTTTAATCTTTAATTAAATCAATATTTATTATTATTTTTTTTTTAATCAAACAAATCTAACCAATATATTTTGATAAAATCACTAAGATCGTGGTTAAATCAACGAATCAGTCAAATCGAAAATGGTTCAACCTAATCAACTAAGTTAAAAGACCAACCAACTTATACAAAAATTAATTAATTAAAACTTTTAAATGTTGTTTTAATTTCAAAATTTAAACTATCTTCAATTGAAGCATACACAATGCTACAATAGTAAATGAGAGCACAAGGTTTACTTTATATAAGTGAAACAACTCACTTTTTTTCTTTCTTTTTCTCCGATATGTGGTTATAAAATAAAAGTTAACAATTGTTTGGACTGGAAATTTACTTCTAATCGAGCAATCTTAATCGTTCAATAATTAATCAGATCAATCTTGAGTTTATTTCGAATCAAACAAATCTAACCAATATATTTTGATAAAACAACTAAAATCGCGATTAAACCAATGAATCAGTCAAACCAAAAATGATTCAACCTAATCGGCTTATAAGGGCTTGGGTTAGACCTGACCGTTTCATGTTCTTAGATCCGCGATCCAATACTCTTTTATCTATATCGATTTTGATTTTGTACCGACCCATTTGATTTTATGGACTCGGGTTTTATGGATTATGAATGTTGTTCATGTCTTTTACCCCTTATTCTTACTTGAGTTTGGCTATTAGATTTTTTTGGTTGCATATGGGACAAGTTGATTGCTTATTTTCCAAACTCTTATTGCCCAGAATTTTGCTCCTCCACTTGAGCGGCACTTTTTGCGCTCAAGCGGGCTTTGTAAACTCTCAGTATTTTTGCAAGTCTGCAAAACTACTGGGAGAGTGTATTCTACGCTCGAGCTGATTGAGCTCAAGTGGGCTCAGCTCGAGCGACCTTTCTTACGCTTGAATGTTAGTCTGTTGTCTACAAAACTTCTGGGAGTGTGCATTCTGAGCTCGAGCGTCATTTCTTATACTTGAGTGGAACAACTTATTGTGCGTGATGCTCGAGCGTCACTTCTTGCGCTTAAGCGAACTGTGCGTATATCAGTTCAAGAAAGTGACCTTTTACATCACTTTTTCACTTTCATTCTCTCTCTAAACTTTCTAAAAAACCCTAGATCTAGAGTTTCTCTCTTTAAACTCTCCCTCTCTCTATATTTTCACCTAGATTTAATGGTTTCTCTATCCGTGTACCTTTGTTAAAAATGTAGAGCATCTCAAGGGCTACATTTCCATCCGAGTAGAGTTGAGCTTTGGCATTCTTTGCGCCTCTCCATTTATTCTTTTGGTCTTCTAGCTTTGAGGTAGAGATTTTATATACTCCTATATAACTTTTAACTTAGTTCTTTGTTTTGTATAAACATTATTGTAATTTTTGGAGGATTTTGAACAAATCTAGGGTTTTGGTTTGAAATCAAAAAGGAATGGTTTACAAATGGATGTATTGAAAATGGTTATGGGAGTGAATATGAGGTTGTGGTGTAATAAAATTGTTGATTTTGATACTTGGGTTGTATTTCGGAAGAAAATGGACTTTGCCTTAAAATGCCTCAAATAATTGTTTTGTATAAATAATGGAATTCGTAATGGGAATGTGGAATTGAATAGTTGTTTATATAAAGGGTGAAATCGGATATGTATTATCACTCACCTATGGAAATGTGGATAGTTTATCTGTCTTGGAGATTTTGTTTAGAAATATTTGTTTTGGGCTATTTGTGGAGGATAGCTATAATTGTTGTAGAAATTGCATGAAGATTAGATAAATTGAAACAAATTTCTCATCCATTGTCATTGAATATGATTATGTCTTTCAATACATTGTATATGTATGATGTTTAGGTGAAGAAAGGAGATATACTCCATGTTTGGGAGAAGATTGGGGATGTACTCTATTAAATTAAGTTGGCTTGTGTGTCCAGGGTGAAAGTCCCGAAAACCGTGCATATGTATATATATGTATATATGGGTGTCGATTCCTGCAGACGAAAGATTCGTAAAATGGCAAATAGAAGTGATTGTATGATGGTTGTACTAGTTAGAGGCCTATTGAGGTGTATTCTCCGTTTGGTTGCCTAAACGAAATGAAACTGGTATCATGAATTGAAATAATACAGTTGGTACTACATGGTTTGCAAAAGAATTATAAAACGGTTTATCAACGGCATTGTAATTGCATATTACCTTTATATCTTCGTTAAGTTTCATATGTTGCCCTGGATTATTTCTACTGGGCTTTGGCTCATCCTATATTTGAAAACCATTTCCAAGTGGAGCTGTGGAGCTAAAGGCTCATATTGCTTATTTTGCTTGTATTTTGTATTCCATGTTTATACAAGCCTAGGGCTTTATTTGTATTGAGCTTATGACTCACCTTTGTAGTATCCAAGCAGTGGCTTGGAAGGATGTAAGCCATCCAGGCATATGACTATCTATGTACCTTCCATTTTGTTATGAATGTATATTAAACTCTAATTGATGAAAGTATGTCATTTCACTTATACCACCGTTTATGAGATGGGTTTATTGTATTTATTTTGGGACGTTACATTATCGTTGTCTATATCCCTTGTCTTGTTGTTATTGAGTTTAGAGTTGTTGGTTGTGTTGTGAACAAGTTGGTAGTTAATTTTTTTTAAAGACAATCATGTCTATTTTTCTTTAGGTTCCCTCGAACGGTATTTCCTATGCTCGAGCTATCTTTTGCAGTCTGCAAAACTTCTAAGAAGGGGTCATTGTGCGCTCAAGCCGTATTTTCATCGCTTGAGCAATCTCATTTATTTGTGTCTGATGTTCAAGTGGTGTTTTGGTCGCTCATGCGGTCTGTGCGTATATCAGATCGGGGAGAAGGGTTTTTTTGTCACTTTTTCATCTTCTCTTTCTCTCTTTCTAAAATATTTCTAAACCTAATTTCTTCTTTCTCTCTCTAGTTCTTGCTTATAACTATCCCATACACCCTAGTCCATTGATTTCACCACCATAGCGCTTTGGAGTAAAACAAAGAGCTCGGCAAGGTCTTCTATTTAATCTGAGCGAATCGTCGTTTCGTTGCCGATAATTTTTGGATTGTCTCATCTTTGCTTCAAGATGTAGGGATTTCTTTACTCCTTTTTAATACCTCATTATAGCTATACATGTGGTAGTTTTTATAGTATTTAAAAACAAGTTTGTTAAGAAATTTTACGAAAAGTATGATAGAGGTTTGGGGTTTGGGTTTTGGGAGTCGGAATTAGATGAGTTGTGGGTGTTTCGGTTAATTGAGAGGTACCTGGGCATGTTCGTGTTAAGAGTGGGAAAAACTCTAATTTATCATTATGGACTTAATTAATCCTAAATGGATGAAAATGTGTAATAATCTAGTTATGTGTTAAAGAATTGGAATAGCGGTTTATTTATTAAAATGAAACTTATAATTGAATTTACTAGTGGTTTTGATTAACTTTTTATTGTAGCTGTATTTTATGAATTGGATTGGTTTAAGAAAAAATGTGAAGTTTTGGCCAAGGGTGGGTGTAATTGATGGTTTTGAAACAACATATTTGGTTTTGGAAATAAAATGGAATGTGTGACTCTTTTATGAAATGGAATGAGAAATGGTTGATTTGAAAAGATGGAATTAGTTATGAATTTATATTGTATCAGTCACGTATCTATATATCTGTTTGAAGGTTTTGGTCCTTGGTCATCGGTGGATGTGGTCCTTGGTCATCGGTGGATGATGTCATTATTATTGTTGAGTAGATGATGTGTATATATTACACTTGTACGGTATTATGGGCTTGTTTGGTGTAGCTGTTAAAACAGATTATAGATTATAGTTTAACGAATTATAGATTATGACTTTAATCAGAAGCTTTTAATCTATTTGGTAAAGTTGTTGGATTATAAATTTAAGTTACTAAGTAGTGTTTGTTAAATAAACTGTGAAATAGCTTTTTCAATTAATTTTTAATTTTTGTTATTCACTACTCATCTATATTTTTCATTAAAAAATAATAATAATAATAATTTAATGTCCATTTGGGTCTTTTTCTAATTTTGTTTTTTAAAAAAAAATCTAAGAATATCATCGTAAATTAACATGTCTACAATGTAGCTAATAATCGAAGCATGGGGTAAGCAACTTCTCGTATAAGCTTTTTGAGTTAAAATAAGTTGTTAGAATTATAAACTGTTTGAAATAAGTTTAACCAAACAGTTCAAAATAACTTTTCTAAAGCTAAAAGCTATAAGTTGGCTCGAAAAAGCCTAAACAAACACTCCCTATGTAGTTTAGCATGTTGTGCTATTATTGTGTTATCGTTAGGGGGTCCGTTTCCCTCAAGGTGTTTTTACTTTATATAAGTGAAAGAACAATGATACATCCCTCTAATTTTAGAATTCTAATTTAGCTCTAATGATGTGGCTGGGAATAAAAAAAATAAAAATAAATAAAACCAAGATCATAACATCACGTCACAGTGGAGTCTACTACCATTGGAGCTCCCAATCATTTTTCATAAGTGAAATAGCTCAACTTTTCCTTCTTTCTCAAGTGGGATTATAAAATAAAAGTTAACAATTATTTAAACGAAATGTTTATGTTACCCAAAAGACAACCTAAGAGGAGGGGTGAATTAGGTTTTTACAAATAAAAATAATAATACCTTAATAAAAATTATGACTAGCACAGTAGATAAATATTGTTAATGAAATAAAAATAATTAAAACAAGTGTTCTAACAACTATGTCAATTAATGATTTTAGTACAATAAAAATATGAAATATAACTATGGCAATTTAAATAAAATAAAGAGATAAGGGAAAGAGAAGCAAACAAATTTATAGTGATTCGGCTTTAACTCGGCCTACGTCCACTCCTCAAGCTTCACTTAAGATTTTTCACTATTCTCTAGCTTCACAGGGTGCTAGCAACCTTTTCATAGATAGAGCAATCCTCCACAGATTTTACACAGACTTTCTAAGTCAAGAACACTGAGTGTACTATACTCTTACAAAGTTGAAAAGAAGGTATTTTTGCTTTCATAAAAAGCCACAAGAATTACCTCTTAAAGACAGATATAAAAATGAAGCTCTGGTTTTTCTATAAACCTCACACAGGAAAGATGGACTTAAAACTATATGTATCAGTGTATAATTTCTGAAAGAGGATGTAAACAAAAATTGAAAAACACTTCTCAGAGAATTTTTCAGAAAATAGATGTGAGTGATTATAGATCAAAGAATATTTTTTGGTTTTTTTTGTAACTTGTTTACATTAGAGGCTTTGGTATATATAATGAAACTTATAGCCGTTTATAGTCGTTTTATTCATTTGAATTTATAGCCGTTTATAACCGTTGTATTCATTTGAATTTATAGTCGTTTATAGCCGTTGTATTCATTTGAATATCTTCCACTCCATCATTACTAATTTGAATATGTTCCACTTGAACCTTTTGGCCTGCTATTGTGCTGGGCTGTTTGAACCTTTTGGCCTGCTGTTGTGCTGGGCTGTTTGAACCTTTTGGCCTGCTGTTGTGCTGGGCTGTTTGAACCTTTTGGCCTACTGTTGTGCTGGGCTGTTTGAACCTTTTGGCTTGCTGCTGTGCTGGGCTATTTGAACCTTTGTTTTGGGCTATTTGAACCTCTAATTTAATCAAATAACAACATTAGGATAAAAGTTTTAGATAAGAAATACTGAGACAAAATAAATTTTGATTCTATTTTTTTCTTTCAAATAAATTAAAACATAAAATCATCAAAATAAATGTTGATTCTATTTTTCTCTTTCAAATAAATTATTAAAATAAATTTTGATTCTATTTTTCTCTTTCAAAATAAATTAAAAACATAATTAAATAAATCATCAAAACAAATAAGTCTAACAATCTCCCCCTTTTTGATGATGGCACACAATGATGTTTTGATTTGATTTTGGAGTAAGAAAAGCTCCCCCTCAAGTCATACTCCCTGAATTCATTTATAAATACATAGGTTGGCACATGTATAATAAATAAGCTTTAATTAGAGACATGATATGAGGCTAAGATATCAAACTATAAATACATAATCATTAGATTAGTTTTCAAATAATACCATAATTTGAAAATAATACTATAATACATAACATCATATAATTTCTCATCCTGTGACATTATCAAAAGGAAACCATGGGCTAGAATATGGAGGAGGAGGAGGAGGAGGAAAATGATAGTGATAAATGGCATCTATACAATTCAAAACATATATATACGATTCAAGGCTTCTCTGTTCAAAAACGATCGGACACATCGCCCTCCCTTTTAAGGCCAACCAACCGACAAAAGCGAGACGGATCAATCAACTACCTCAGCTCTCACTCCCTCTTGTCGTCTTCTCCTCCGTTTTCTTCAGAATCACTCTCTTCGCCTTCTTCTTCCTTATTCGCTTCCATCCCTTTCGTCTTCTGTATGAGAGAGATAGAACAGAGAGACTGAGCAGAGCAAAAAGGCTACCAAAAACGACCATCCTTTCGATTACATCTCTCTTCTACTTCATGGCCTCGTCCTGTCCCATTACTCTCTTTCCGGACCTGAATGATCTTGTAAGCGCTGCTGGGCCGAGTGCCCCGACTCCTACTCTTCCCAACCTTCCTATGATGTCGATTGAGCAAATAATGGCAGCTCAATCAGACATTGAAGCCAATCATTTCACACTGACGTCCTGTATGGAGACGGTGACTGCAGTCACGAAATTAGCTTACCGACTGCAGAATAGGACGAGTGAGCTCCACCAGGTCAATGCCCAACTCTCTCTGCTCCAGCGCATATACAAGGATGCGCGAGCAGAGATGGGCGCACTGAAAGCCGAAAATAAAGACTTAAACGGAAGACCACCTCTGTGACACCCCGAATCTACACTATTGGTTGTAGTCAAGGGAGAGTCACTAATGAGTCCTATGGTCAATAACCAAGTAAAATCCCAGATCGCCGGAGGAGTCAAATTAGCCTCCCTTCTAAGTTCAGCTTTCTTAGGCAGCGCACTACCCTTTTGACAGATCTTACCAGGTATTGACACAAGGTCTCATAAGCAACGATATGGTGTATACATATAAATATTAGAATATAAGTACATAACAACCACGAATATCCTTAATTTCAAAAGCTTGTTCCATTACATTACATCCCAAAAATAAATTTAAATCTTCATATGAGTCTTATAAAATATCAAAAGGAAATTTCTAACTTTCCTAAGATAGCCAAAAGTCTTCGAAGGTTTCAGGCTTGTCATCTCCAGCTATAAGTTCCTCTTCGGTACCTGGCATGATACACCGTGAGCTTTGAATGCCCAGTAAACACACACACACCCCGTCTCTTTTTCCCAGTCCAATACACAATCACAAATATAACATCAAGTAGTAAAGCATGATACTAAATAAATAAAGGGTTACAAGTTAGATGTTAGTAAACTAGAAATCCCCCAAAGAGATTTCGTCCTTCCAACCACAAGAATCGGACGCGGATTATTCGATATGCCCCCTCTTTTGCTGCTTTGTTGCAGAACTAACCTCGGATGCCTACCAACGGTTATATACCGCGTAGCGCGAACCGCAGGGCCTCAAAAGAGACGGTAATAATGGGCCTTGCCCAAATCCCTCCTCACACCAAACCACCTAGGGTCCGAATACAACTGCTCCGTTCAAGGGTTCCCAAAACCACTTGCGCAAGACTTTAACTTCCGAATAGGGAACGCATCCCAACAATCCATACATCACACATTATCATCTTTTCACAACTCAAAGATCGAAAACCCAATACCATCCCAATTACGTTTTTCGTGGAGTTAAATGTTTTAATTTAAGGTTAGACCAGCCTAACAAGATAATAATATCTACATAAGCATGCATCATTAAGATGAAGGAGATAAAGAACATAACCATAACACATACACTATCATGCCAAGATATGATCATAAGCTAATAAGCATTTTCATGAACACAAGAGCATAAAACACCCATGCATAACAGAATTTCCAGATTCGATATCACATAAGGATTAGAATGAAAAGGACTATTTTAGATTTTTCACTGGACTCGGCCTTCCTATGGTTCATAGAGAATTTAATCTAGTTTCCAGAACATTTTTCAGAAATGGGATAGCTTTTCTAGATTTTAAGTTATTTAGAAAACACTCCAGCGCTGTCCAGATTCGTTGACCGTTACGAAAATTTGATTTTCTTGCAAACCGCTCACTGTTTTTCAATGAAACCAATTTTAGTTGAAAGCTAACTCCTTAAGCAATATTTTGACATAAAATATAGTCCAGAATAATTTTCTACATTTTTCTAGAATTTTTTAAAGTTGGCTGCGAAAACAAATTCTAAGGCACAATACCCAAAACAAGAAGATTTGTGAGAAAAGGGATCCACCAAGGGAAAAGTTTTGTTTCTTTTGTGATGAAAACATGCTAACTAACATATATTAAACTCACAAAATTTGCTTGAAGGTGTGCCATTGGAAAGTTTGAGAGATTGGTATGAAAAGGATAGTTTTGTATCAAAATGAGGGAAAATACAAAGGAGGTAGAATCAAGGCTCAACTCTTTTCATTTTTAACACAAGTAATTCATCAATAACACATCTGAAAACATTATGTAGAACCCTTAAGAACATGTATTTGAAAAAGGAAAATGAAAGAGAAGGTTGTGTTGTGGCTTACTCGCTAAGCTTTGAACAAGATAGCTCTCCTCTTCCTTCCTCTTCCTCTCAAGACTTCTCTCTTGCTCTTTTTCTCTCCTCTAGGTCAATGTGTGTGTGAGTGTGTTGTTTGTGTTGTTTGTGTTTGCCATGCTAGGGAGTGGTGGTATTTATAGGCAAATTTTGTTGTAAAAAGACATAAAAGCCCACTAGTTGGAATTGGATGAAAAAGTTAGGATTTACTTGGAGTCTAATGGAATAGGAGTGATTAGAGAGCTTAATCATAGGATTAGACAATATCTAGTTGGTCCCTAGTTGAAATGAAACTAGTATTGGAAACAAAACCCTAGGTCTAGGGGTACTAGGTGTTAGGGTTTCTAAAATACCATGATTACAATTCTTGAAAATAGGCTCCTCACATCTTCCTAGGGTGGCCGGCCATTAGGAAAGGTGATGGGATTTTTTTTTTTTTTTTTATTCAATTTAGGTACTAGGGACACATCTCCCAATGTATATATATATATATATATAGATCTCAATTTAATTGATGGTACCTATAGTATAAAATACATGTACTAGTTTTTGGGGTAATTCTTGAATTAAAATAAAGAGTGAGGGCTTGGAATTAAACTCATGTATTGGAACCTGACTTATGTAGAATTAATTTAAATTGGGCTAAGGAACCTAATTCAGCTAGGATATTCCCGTTTTAAAAAAAAATACTAACCGACAAGATTTGAAATAATTCAAGGAACTGAGGGGCTTTAAGAAAATAATTCAAACATTAGGGTTTTTTTTAAAGAGAATACATTTTTCAGGGACTTCACAACCTCCATGGCCCGATTTGAAGCAACATCGTTCTTGGCTTTTGATAGTCGACGGGGAGTGCTCGCTCTCGACGAAAGAACGGGGGTAGGGACGTCAAGCGTCGCCCAAGGTGATAAAAAGAAAAAGAGAGCGGTGGAAGAGGCGAGCAAGTGAGGTCGGTCAATGGCCAGAAAAATGAAGGGAATTTTTTTTTTTTTTTTTGTTATGTAAATATATATATTTTGATTTTTGTTTGTTTTTATGTTTAATGTAATCACTTGAAGATGAAAGTGAAGTGCAAAAAAAATAAATCAAAATTAAGCCTCAGGGCAAAACAACAAAAAATAAAAAAATAAAAAATAATGAAAAGAAAAGAAAAAAAATAATAAAGGAAATGAAGCCTATTAGTAAAACAACAAAAAAAATAAACAAATAAAAATAAATAAAAGATATTAAGCCTAATAGTAATAAAAAAATAAATTAAAATAAAATAATACTAACAGAAATTATACTTAATGGGACGTCGATGTTGCTGGAAAGGTAATGTAAAAAAAATACTATGAGGGTTTTAAAGAAAATTATTGTATGAAAAGTTAATTTTACCTCAAGATGCAGAACCCCAAAAAAAATTACACAGTTGAGAATAGCAAACTGTTAAGGATAATAAATGTATGAAGAACTTGAGAACATGCAACTGATATAAATGTTTCCATATCAATGTAGCAATACACATATATCATTTTAACAAAAATTCAAGTTTCACAGTCATAACAAAACTTTTTAAGTAGAAATCGACATTCCAATCTCGCCATGAATAAAATTGAAGCGATCCTCGCTTAGAGGTTTTGTAAAAATATCTGTCACTTGCTTGTCGATGTTTACAAATTCAAGTACTATATCCTCTTTTTGAACATGATCTCTTAAAAAATGATGACGAATTTCAATATGTTTTGTTCGTGAGTGTTGAACCGGATTTTTGCTTAAATTGATGGCACTAGTATTATCACATTTAATAAGGATATGATCATAATGCAAATCAAAGTCCTCCAATTGTTGTTTCATCCAAAGTATTTGGGCACAACAACTTCCGGAAGCTATATATTCAGCTTTGGCCATTGATAAGGCAACAGAATTTTGCTTTTTACTAAACCAAGATACTAATGAATTACCAAGATACTAATGAATTACCAAGAAAGTGACAAGTGCCATTGGTGCTTTTTTTATCAAGTTTGCATCCGGCAAAGTTGGCATCCAAGTAACAAATTAAATCAAATGCAACACCTCTAGGATAAAACAGTCCCAAATTTTGAATGCCAACAAGATATCTAAAAATTCTTTTAACAGCACTGAGATGTGATTCCTTAAGATTTGATTGATATCTAACACACATACAAATACTAAACATAATATCGGGTCTACTTGCAGTTAAATAAAGAAGTGAGCCGATCATACCTCGATATTTTTGTTTGATCAATGGACTTACCTTTTTCATCCTTATCTAGCTTAATGGATGTGCTCGTAGGTGTTCCATCTATTTTTGAGTCACACATACCAAACTTTTTGAGTAGTTCTTTTGTGTACTTAGCTTGTTTGATAAAAATTCATTCCTTACATTGTTTGATTTGAAGCCCAAGGAAATAATTTAGCTCCCCTGTCATGCTCATCTCAAACTCACCTTGCATACATTTAGCAAATTCCTTACACAAGGTTTCATTAGTAGCACCAAATATAATGTCATCCACATATATTTGCACAATAAGTAAATTATCATTTTTAGTTTTAACAAAAAGTGTTATATCAATCGTTCCTCTAGAAAAATTATTTTCAATCAGAAATTTACTTAATCGTTCATACCATACATGAGGTGCTTGTTTCAAATCATATAAAGCTTTTGATAGTTTAAAAACATAATTTGGAAAAGCATGATCTTCAAAACTTAGGAGTTGTTTAACATAAACTTCCTCATTTATAAAACCATTAAGAAAGACACTTTTTATATCCATTTGATAAAGTTTGAAATCTCTAAAACATGCAAATGCAAGTAACATGCAAATGTCTTCTAATCTAGCAACCGAAGCAAAGGTTTCATCGAAATCAATACCTTCTTCTTGCTTGTATCCTTGTGTAACAAGTCTAGCCTTGTTTCTTATAATTGTGCCAGATTCATCAAGCTTGTTTCGAAAGATCTATTTGGTACCGATAATGGTATGATCTTTAGGTTTTGGCACAAGTTCCCACACTTTGTTTCTCTCGAATTGGTTAAGCTCTTCATGTATAGCTATCATCCCATGTTCATCGAATTCCGCTTCGTGAAAGTTTTTAGGCTTAATCTGTGAGAGAAAAGCCAAGTTACTACAAATGTTTCTAAGTGAAGAGCGAGTTTCAATACCTTTTGTACGGTCACCTAGAATTAAATCCTTAGAGTGATTATGAACAAACTTTCATTCTCTTGGCAAATCATCATTGTTTCCTCCTTCTTCTTGAGATGGGAGAATAGGTTATTCAATCTCTTTGTTCAACTTACATGGTTGGTTCTCTTCTTTGTAGATACTTGAATCTTCCACATTTGGTTCCAAATCTATATTATCACTAACAATTTGCTTTTGAACAGAGATGTTAGTTTCATCAAATGCCACATGTATAGATTCTTCCACAACAAGAGTTCTTTTATTAAAAACACAATAAGTTTTACTAGTTAAGGAATAGTCAAGAAAAATTGCTTCATCAGATTTTGAATCAAATTTACCTAAGTTATCCTTACCATTATTATGCACAAAACAGTTACAACAAAAAATATGCAAGTGACTAATGTTGAGCTTTCTATCATGCCAAAGTTCATAAGGAGTCTTTTTTATAATAGATCTAATTAATGCACGATTTAAAATATATTATGAGGTGTGAACGGCTTCGACCCAAAAATATTTAGGAAGATTATTTTTGCAAAGCATTGTTCTACTCATCTCTTCTAAAGTTCAATTCTTCCTTTCTACTACACCATTTTGTTGAGGGGTTTTAGGTGCTGAAAAATTATGTCCAATAACATGCTCATCACAAAACAATTCAAATTTCTCATTTTCAAGTTCTCTACCATGGTCGGTTCGAATATTAGTAATAAGAAAGCCTTTTTCATTTTAAATTCTACGACAGAGTTTTGTGAAAGAAGAAAATGTTTTATCTTTGTGTGCTAAAAACATAACCCATGTAAATCGTGAATAATCATCAACAATAACAAGACAATAATGTTTACCACCTAGACTAGATGTCCTTGAAGTACCAAATAAATCCATATGCAATAGTTGTAAAGGTCTAGTTGTGAAAATATGAGATTTTGATTTAAATGATGTTTTACTTTGTTTTCTTTGTTGACAAGCACTACAAAGATGATTTTTTTCAAATTTAATTTTTAGAAATCCAATGACCAGATCCTTTCTCAAAAGTTTAGCAATTAAATCCATATGAGCATGACCAAGTCTTCTATGCCATAACCAACTATTTTCATTATTAACATATAAACATTTAACATCACTAGCATAGAGATCATTAAGATAAAAAACATAAACATTATCATGGCGATTACCAACGAATAAAACTTTATGATCATTTGTGCTTTTAATTGTGCAATGTGATTTATCAAAAATAACTCAATTACCTTTATCACATAATTGACTAATACTAAGTAGGTTATTCTTAAGTCCATCAACAAGTAAAACATTTTCAATAGAAGGGTTAGGAGAAATACCGATGTTACCAATATCGATGATTTTTCCTTTCTTGTTGTCTCCAAAAGTAACAAATCCTCCACCTTTCGATGATAGTTTAGTAAAGAATGATTTATCTCCGGTCATGTGTCTAGAACATCCACTATCAAGGTACCACTTCTCTTTTTTAGCTTTAGGCTTAAAGCAAACCTACAAGATGACAATTAAGTGTTGGTTTTTGGTACCCATAGTTTCTTGGGTCTTTCTTGGTTAGTTTTATTAGATCCCTTAATAATCCAAATCTTTTTAATTCTCATGTTCATATTCTTTTTGAATGGACAATAAGATATATAATGGCCTTTCTTTTTACAATAATGACAAGTAATATAATGGTGTGTCATGAGAGGTGTTTGTGGACACCCCATTTTTGACCGTCCTCAAGACTTGGTTATGCTTGTAGGTACACCCAACAACTGGTTCGATTGCTCGCCCAGCGCTCGACTGTCACGGCGGAACGTCACCGGTTCGAGTTTCCCAGACCTTGTATCCTTTCTGCCTCATTTTTGGACCCTGATTTGGTCCTTTCAGAGTGGCCCTCCTGGTGCACTGCCAGACATGGCATGGCACTGCCAGCCATGGCTTTGTTCCTGTCGGCCACTGATGAAGCCTTGCCGCCATCAAGAGTTATTGCCGCCATTATCGATGGCCTAGCACCCCCCTTATCTCAGCTGGTTTTCCTCCAGATCTTTTGAGCTAGCTGGATTTTTGTTTGCTCCCCTCCATACACGTGTATGGAGGGATGAAGGCCTTGCAAAGTTTCTTGAAGAAGCTTTGGCTTTTCATTCCTCTATATAAGGAAGAGGCCTCTTCCTTAGACAGGGGCTGAACTTTTAAAGAGAAAAAAAACTCCCTTTCTCTCTATATTGCTTGTGTTTTGTGCCTTGAGGTTGGATTTCCTTGCACTTTTGCACTACAACACATAGAAGCACACCACTACCATTGAATCAAGCTTCTTGGGAGGTCTTCTTGAGGTCTGAAAGCAAGCTTCCACCCCCTGAAATTGCTGATTTCGAAGAGGGTCTTCAAGGGTGAGCATTTCCCTCATTTTTGCACTTTCTTGCACCTTGCTTTAGCCCTCTTTGCATATTGTTTTAGGCTTTGCTTATAACTGAAAAAGGTCTTGTTTTTAAGTGATTTTTAAGTTTGGTTAAGGTCATTTTGCTATTTGGGGTGTGTAGATCCCTTGCATGCTTTGTTTGGCTTTATTTTAAGCCATATCTTGAGGCCTCCGAGTTAGTCTTGGTTTGGCCTTCCTACCACTGAAATCCAGTGGATTTTTAGTAGTAGAGGTGTGGTTTTGAGGTCCTAAATCAGAGGGGGTCCCCCCTCTCTTTGTATTCCTCTTTGCTTGCATTTTTGGCCTTCCAAAGGACCATCCCTCTACGCATTTTTGAGGTTGGTCCAGGCCTCTTTTTTGTGACTTCTAGGACCTACCTTGGCCCTGTCCAAGGCTGGTTTGGTCATGTCTTGCTTGCATCTAACATGTGTAGTGTAACTCCATCCATAGCTCATCAAAGTATCATGTGTGCATAGTCTTTGTTGAGTCCATTTCAATCCATTTTTGGTGATGTCTTACCATGCCATAAACCTGTTTTGGGTTGGTTTTGTTACTCCATGTTTTCTTGATGCACTTGTAGTGTAAATCCCCTAAACTAGCTTCATATGCTCCATGCCATGCCATGTCATTTTAGCTTGTTTGGTTTAAATTTCAGCATGTATTTAGTCATCATTTGGCATGTTATGACCCTATCCATGGTTGGTTTGATCATCCTTTGCATGCTCCATATAGGTGTAGAACAAATCTTGTTTACTAGCCTTTTGTGCATGATGTTTTGACTCATCATACAAGCATATTTTGGCTTTGCTCAAACTTGATTTTACGCTTATTTTGAAGTGTTCTAGGACTGTTTTGGGCTGCCATGGCCATATCTCTCATGCTTTGTATGGCTATAGTGTAAATGCTTAGGCTAATCTTGGGTTTTGAGGCCCCTATCATGTCATACATGTGATGTTTGCATGCCTTGCCTTCATTCCACATGCTATTTCAGTCCATGAAATGTTGTCATACACTTGCATTTGACATGCCTTGAATGCTTTGTATAGCTTGTGCTTTATGCCTCAAAAGTGGACTTTTGTGCATGCCACTTAGCCTAAGCCTTTAGCTCATCATTTCAGTGCATTTTGGATCCTAATATACCATGATGTAACTCTATTTTTGGTTGTCTAAGTCATGCCATGATTGGTTCTCATAGGTGTAGTGCATTGCCTCTTTAAAGCCTTACATGCTCCATGCTTTTAGCCTTGTGTTCTAGCCTTTGTTGGCTAGCTTTGAGCTTGATTTTGGTCTTGTTTGGGCCTTTCCTAGGACTGTTTTAAGTCCCCTTGGCCCTTTGGGGCTTGCATTGTATGGCCATGGCTTAAGTCCCTTTGCTTACTTTGAGCCTTGAGCATCATAACATGCTATGCTTGCATTGTTGAGTTGATTTGGCATCAATTTACATGGTATTTCAGAGCTTACCTCATTGTCATATATCCATGTTTGTTGCTCCTTAAGTGTGCTTAAGAGTTGTCCTCTTTGTGCCTTAATACTTGAGTCATTTGGCATGCATGCTTGCCTTGCCTTTCCATGCTTTTCATGCCATCAATTCCATTACTCTGGCTACTAATTTGGACCTAGTTGAGAGCCGTCCATCTTTGGTGTAAGCCCATCTTACCATGTTGTCGCATGCTTGTTTCATTTCGTATGTTGTCGCATATTTGTTTAGCTTCGCATACCTTGCATGCTCACATGTTCATGTTGCATTTTGTCATGTTGTCCAAGGTTGTTGCCTCACATCATGCTTATAGGCTTGTTGCATGCTTGGGTTAGTTGCATGTTTGCACACTTAGGTTATGTTGCACGTTTGCCATGCTTATATGTTGCATTGCTTGGATTAAGTATTAATCCGAGCACGAGGAACGAGGGGCGTTTCATACTTCAAGTGATGGAACGCGTCTCAATTCTCGGTCGCCGAAGCTCTTGATGATTCATGATAGAGTTCTAGGCTTTACTTGCTTTATTTGTGCATTCATTTTCATATTGATTTGCACAAGTTGGATCTTTGGCCATCATGCATCGGGATGCGTGATTAATGGTCGTGGATCCGACTTGGCCTCTCCCTTGATGTTTTGAGGTGATTTGGAGTGCTATGGAGCGTACATGTCCTTGGGAAACCCTCCATTTTCTCTATTTTGTGCTTCGTTGCAGTTTGGTGTCACAGCACACCAGTGGCGACACTGCCATCGATGGCTTGGAGTGTGCCACCCTTGGCCGGCAGACCTCCCTCCATGGCCGGCAGGCCACTGGTAACTTCCTCTGCAGTGTTTTGGTAAGTTTCAGCAACAAGCACTGAAAGACACCCTGCAAATAGAGCCTCTAAAGAGCAACCGAAAGGCGTTTCGAGGCGAAGAACCGAAGCGAGCATGCATGCCTCCCTTCTTCAAGCAGAGCTGGAATAGCATCATTTATTGCTTTCCCTACTTGCTTGTTATCATTCATTTATTAGTTAATTAATTCGTTAATTAATTAATTTGTGTAATAATTAGTTGTAGCTAGTTGTTCAATTCGATTTGTTAATAATTAATTAGCTCGTAAGTTAGTTAATTAGGCGGTTTGTATTATTTCTTCGGACCCTCCGAGCGAGGGCACAATTGTAATAAGTGTGCGTGAGTGTGTGTATGTCTTCCAACCTCACGTCTTTCTTCCCTTTTATTTACTAGCTTTCGATGGTTAGTTTAGGACATGTTTCAATTAGCATACTTATGCTTCGCATGTTTGCATTCATTTATTCGTGATGCATGCACCGGGCTCAGCGCATCATACTAACTGTATCGTATTTCAATTCCAAATTGAATATTTGTTAGTTGTAGCATTTCATATGCCATCTTAGATTAGCCGAGCCTATTCTAGTTGCATTTTGCCTGCGATGCATTAGCCATTCTAACATGGACTTGGATCATACATTTGATTACTAACAAGTTCTTTGTTTTGGCTTGGAGTACTCGGTAAGTATTTATGCTTTAACATCTCACATGAGTGTAAATGTTAATATGACAGCATGCTTACCATATGGCTATATGCTTATGTGATAAACTGCCTGAATGCCTGTGGGTGAAGGGTGGATTACTTAAATTGGGATAATTCATTGAAATCCGTATTTTAGCCTACTTGCGAGTAGCAAATTTCAAAATATTTCCAAACAAACGGATATGCAATGCTTTGTTCCAAATTAGGCGATCTAGTCTATACTTGTTTTGCTGTGCGCATCACATAGTAATTCTGGCTAATTAATCGGAATAAGAACGCATATGTTTTCAAAACTAGATATCATGGTTAGTAGAGGCCGATCTTTGATCGGGCGAGCGGGGGTGCTCACTAAGTGACCTTCCCCAATCGTACCCAAGTTCCCGAGCCGAGGCAACTTTGGTGATGACGGACACGTAGCCTTTGGCACCGAGTCAGGGTTTCCTAAATTCCCCTATTAAAAAATATTTAGGTGGCGACTCTGTATCTGGCAAAGCAGTCCATGTTTGGCACTTCTTTTCTAAAAATCTGTTTTCTCAAAACGATTTGCCGGATTTGGACTCTTTGGTTCAGATTAAGAACCGACAACAAAATCGAATCCGAACTGTGGCATGAGGCCCTCACGCGAAGCGCGTCCACAGTGCCTTTTCAAAAATTGTATTGAGATTCTTTTGTTTCTTAATAGGGTCATATCCAATACCCACTTTATCAAAAACATATTTTTGATTTCTAAGAAGCATGTTGAGATTATCTCTACATTTTACAAAATTTTCAAGTGTTTTTGTTAAATCATCAACATTGTTTTTTAAAGTAATTTTCTCATTAGAGATAGTATCAAAATCATTTTTCAAAATAATTTTTTCTTTTTTTAATTCTTCTACATTAATAGATAAAGATGCAACAGATTTCTTCAACACATTATTTTTGGCACAAACTTTTCTAAATTCATCTTGTAGTTCATGAAATGTACTTTCAAGTTCTTCATAAAGAGTAGTTACCTCATCTTGAGTAGAGTCTTCATCTTCAAGAGCCATAAAACATAAGTTGGCTGCTTCATTTTCTATTTCATCACTTGAGCTTTCATCTTCACTTTCTCCCCAAGCTATTATGTTTGTCACAAACTTTTCTAAATTCATGTTGTAGTTCATGGAATGCACTTTCAAGTTCTTCATAAAGAGTAGTTACCTCATCTTGAGTACAGTCTTCATCTTCAAGAGCCATGAAACATAATTTGGCTACTTCATTTTTAATTTCATCACTTAAGCTTTCATCTTCACTTTTTTCCCAAGCTGCTACCATAACCTTTTTGTTTCTTTTGTAGTCTTTTCCATAATTCTTCAATTTTGGACAATCCATCTTTATATGTCCAGGATTTTTGCACTCATAGCAAATAATAGGCTCTTTCTTGTTATCTTTGTTGTACTCTTTCTTGAAAGATCTTCTTCCTCCATAATTGTTTTTCTTGAAGTACTTTTTGAGATTTCTACTAAACATGACATAGCTTTCATCCTCACTGGAGTTTTCATGTTCTTCTTCATTTGATGAGACTTTGACTGCAATTCCACTTTTCTTTTTGTTTTCAACATCCTCATATCCTTTCATGGTGATCTCATAAGTCATAAGGGAACCCATAAGCTCATCCAATCTAAGTGTGGAGAGATTTTTGGCTTCTATAATGGCCGTGACCATTGCTTCCCAATTCTTTGGTAAACACTTAAGAATTTTTCTCACCAACTCACTGTTAGTATAAATTTTGCCAAGAGATTTCAAGGAGTTTACAATTTCAGTAAATTTAGTAAACATACTTGAAATAGATTCATCAGAGTTCATTTTAAACAATTCATAACTATGAACAAGTATATCAATATGAGATTTCTTCAATTGGTTTGTCCCTTTATGCGTTACTTCAAGTTTGTCCCAAATTTCTTTTGCCGAATCACAACTTGAAATTATATTATACTCCTTAGAGTCTAATCCACAAACAAGGGTGAGTTTAGCTTTAACATTAACTTGCAATAATTTATTATCCCTCTCATCACATTCATCTTCAGTTTTAGGTACACTAATATTGTCTACTAATTTGTTAGGAATTTTTGGACCTTTGGTGATAATAATCCACATGGCATAATCAATGGCTTGTAGGTATATGGTCATTTTATCCTTTTAATGACTACAGTTGTTTCCGTCAAACAATAGTGGCCTATTTGTGGCTTGTCCTTCAGCTAAGGTTGCCATGGATCGAAACTCCCAGATGGTTAAATCTAAAACAAGAGTCTAGGCTCTGATATCAATTGTTACTCAAAAGACAACCTAAAAAAGGAGGTGAATTAGGTTTTTACAAATAAAACTAATAATACCCTAATAAAAATTATGACTAGCATAATAGATAAATATTGTTAATGAAATAAAAATAATTAAAACAAGTGTTCTAACAATTATGTCAATTAATGATTTTAGTACAATAAAAATATGAAATATAGCTATGGCAATTTAAATAAAATAAAGAGATAAGGGAGAAAGAGACAAACAAATTTATAGTGGTTCGGCTTCACCTCGCCCTACGTCCACTCCTCAAGCTTCACTTGAGATTTTCCACTATTCTCTAACTTCACAGGGTGCTAGCTACCTTTTCAAAGATAGAGCAATCCTCCACAGATTTTACACAGACTTTCTAAGTCAAGAACATTGAGTATACTACACTCTTACAAGGTTGAAAAAAAATGTATTTTTTCTTTCACAGAAAACTACAAAAATTATCTCTCAAAGATATATATAAAAATGAAACTCTGATTTTTCTGTAAACCTCACACAGGAAAGATGGGCTTAAAACTATACGTCTCAGTGTATAATTTCTGAAAGATGATGTAAACAAAAATTGAAGAACATTTCTCAGAAAATTTTTCAGAGAATAGATGTGAGTGATTATAGATCAAAGAATATTTTCTGATTTTTTTTTTTTTTTGTAATTTGTTTACATTAGAGGTTTTGGTATATATAATGAAACTTATAGCCGTTTATAGCCGTTATATTCATTTGAATTTATAGCCGTTTATAGCCGTTGTATTCATTTGAATTTATAGCCGTTTATAACCATTGTATTTATTTGAATATTTTCCACTCCATCATTACTAATTTGAATGTCTTCCACTTGAACCTTTTGATCTGCTGCTGTGTTGGGCTGTTTAAACCTTTTAGCCTACTATTATGCTGGCTTGCTATTGTGCTAGGCTGTTTGAACCTTTTGGCCTGTTGCTGTGCTGGGCTGTTTGAACCTCTGATTAAATCAAATATTAAATACATTCTCACAACATTTAAGATAAAAGTTTTAAGTAAGAAATAATGGGACAAAATAAAATTTGATTCTATTTTTCTCTTTCAAATAAATCAAAACATAAAATCATCAAAATGAATATTGATTTTATTTTTCTCTTTCAAAATAAATTAAAAACATAATTAAATAAATCATCAAAATAAATAAGTCTAACAGTTTATTTTTAATCAAGTTTAGTCGTTCAATCATTAATCAAATCAATCTTTAGTTTATTTCGAATCAAACAAATCTAACTAATATATTTTGATAAAACCGACAAAATTGCGGTTAAACTAACGAATCAATTAAGCCAAAAATGATTCAACCTGATTGGCTAGATCAAACGACCAACCAATTAAAATTTTTAAATTTTATTTTAAAATTTAAATTATATTGAATTGAAATATGCATAATACTACAATATTAAAATGTGAGTATAAGATTCATTTTATATAAGTGAAATAACTCATTTTTCTCTTCTTTTCCCGATGTGGGATTATTAAACAAATTATAAACTAATTAGAATTTTATTTTTATATGGTTAAATGGAAACTAACTAATGAATATTTTCTTAATTGTTTAAAATTAAGAAAATTAGTATGAGATATTAAAACTCTCATAAGGTTTCTCACTAAAAACTCCATTTTGCTTATATAATATATAAATAGATATACAAATTTTCACTTTAGTTTTCCTAAACTGTCACTATTATTATTATTATTATTATTATTATTATTATTATTATTATTTTAAATTTCGTTCCTAGAATTTTAATTTTATTTATTTTAGTCTCTAAATTTTTTTATTTCAATTTATCTAATTCAATTGGAGAAAATTATACATATCCATAACTATTAAAATCTAATTTAATGGTCAAAAAGATTATTTCAAAATTTCAACAATTTAACCATACAACCAAAAACACCCATGAAATTGGGTGCGTGTAGTTTGTTTAGTTCAAAATAGCGACAAAAATAAGTAATTAATTTTATGATTTAAATTCAAATTATGAAATAACTTTTTCACCCATCAAATCAAGTCTCAACGATTACTAATTTATACAGATATTTTCACTTGGATCACATGAATTGAAATTAAAAAAAAAAAAAATTAGGAACTAAATAGTTGCAGTCAATAGTTTGGGGATGAAACTTAAAAAAATGGTAATAATTTAAGGAATAAAATGAAATTAATCTTTATTTTATTTATTATTAGGGAAAATTACATATACTTCCCTTGAGGTTTGGCTAAATTACAAATACCCCTCTAAGGTTTCAGAAATTACATCCCGCTCCCTAAGGTTTGTATTTTCATAATAATTTGTCCCCTGAGGTTTAAATTTCATAACAAATTTATCCCCTAATTTGTTATGCAAATATAGCATTCAGGGGGAATTTGTAATTTCTCAAACCTCAAGGAGATATTTATAATTTAGCCAAACCTCGAGGGAGGTATATCTAATTTGCCCTTATTATTATTATATAGACAATAGATATAAGTGATAGTCTTTTATTGTGACATGGACTACATGACAAACAAATTTTGGCACATAAAAATGAGTTGCGATTGGGAGCTCGAAAGAGAATCTGCCCCGAAATCCAAACGACGCCGTTTTTGGCATTTTGAATTTTTTTTTTTTTTTTTTTTTTTCAGATGAAGAAGAAAATCGAAAACGAAGGAAGAAGAAGAAGAAGAAGAGGAGGAGAAAGAAAAAGAAGGAGGCGGGGCGGGGCGGGGTGGAACTAGAGGGGCCATCAACCAGGGCGGAGGTGCGGCGGAGGCGGGGCGGGGCAGAGCTAGAGGGGCCATCAACCATCGCGAAAGGAGCGCGGGCTGCTTGATCGGAGCAGAGGCCATCAACCAGAGGCGACACCGGGCGAAGGCGGAGGCGCGATCGGCGACGGCGACGGCCTCTCCTCTCCCTCTCTTTCTCTCCCTCTCCCTCTCTCTCTCCCTCTCTTTCTCTCTTTCTCTCCTTCTCCCTCCTTGCGCAACAGATTGAGGAAGAAGAAAAAAAAAAATTTTGAATGGCTGAAACGACGTCGTTTCAGCCATTCGAGGCATTAGGGGCACAATTTTTCGAGTCACAAAATATTAACCTATAAAAATATAGCCCTGATAGTATTATTATAAAAATATGGTAGACGCGTGAGGTACATGAAAAATATAAGAAAAATTGTATTTGGTTTCAATTTCAAGGGTAGATCTATATCATATCAGGGATGGGCAAATCGGAGAGGTTGTTGAGTAGGGCAAAGAAGTTAATTTTATAAAATAAAAAATAAAAATATTAATAAAAAGTAGAGATAATATAATTTATTACGGATAATAATTTATAACTAATAATAGTTAAAAAGATATAAGACAATAAATAAATGAGTGAAAATAAATGTTAAGTGTAATATTTTAATATTTTAATTTTATCATATTAAAAAAATTAATTTATATATCATATATATATATATTAAATAATTATAATAAGAGTGAGGACGGGATAAAGGGGTGAGGGTGCAAAATATATCCCCGCCTGTGTTAGGTATAACGGGTATGCGGAACGAGGAAAAATTGTCATTCTTATATAACATTTTGAGGATTATTGGTGTAAAACTATTGAGAAATTACTTAAAAAAACATGTTGAAGATATTTTATAGGGGAAATTATACCTTAGTGGTGTTAGGAAAAAAATTTTACAAAACGTTGATAAACATTATAAATATTAATAATTAACATTATAAATAAAAAAAATCACTAATACCTCATATTTTTTCAAAATATGTCTTGAGTAGTAATTTTTCCTGTTTTATATTGGGTTGATTAAAATTAAAAGTTAGATATTTTCTTCTTATCTCTCACAATAAGCAAAATAAGCAACAGCATGTAATTTTAAGGTTATGCTATTAGGTCAACCAGACCGATTAATTTTGGTGATCAATCCTACCATCAGGATGTCCAATTAAAGTCATAGCAAAATTTCGTATGGATTAGGACCAAGAAATTGTTTATAGTTAAAAAGTTTCAAATATAAGACTTTGAAGAAAGCATACTGTGTGAGTGAATTTCTGATCACACTGCCCTCCTTAGTGATTCAGCTGTAGAACACAGGCAGAATAGATGGCACCCTGATGTCCTGCACAGAAAGAAAAGGCTCCGACGGTGGTTCTTCCACCCGGGGGCACTCCGACGATCAAGTCAGTATATCTCTCAAAGATAATCAAGTATTCAACTCACAAGCTTGAGTATTAAAAACGTACCTCAAACCCATGGGGGTGCCTCTCTTTTATAGCCAATACAATCCTAGTCCCAATAGGAGCCTAACTCCAATGGACTCAGGATTATTGCTAATCTGGAACTCCCAATAGGTTCAGGACAAAAATTCCCCTGGAGTTCTACCTTTATCCAAACTGAAGTCTTCTCCCAATCTAGGACTCCTGTCTTTTATCCGCTTATCTCGGTATTCCGACATCTTCGGAGATAACCTCGGCAACTCTGAGATTACCTCGGCATAACTTACCACGACACGTGGCACCTCGGCTGACACGTCGGCGTCACCTTGCCACGTGTTGGTACTTCAGCAATATATCCCCATAACTGCCCCCTAGGTTCTATTACTTCGGCATTCTGAGGTGATGGAACCTATATTGTTCTTCTTTCTCATACGTCGGCTTAGGACTTCCCAGCCGAGGCCTTTTATTTTAGGCCGACATGTCTTCTTCTAAAACAAGAATTCAAAGGAACTCTCTTATATGTGTGAGCTGTCATGCATCTCCCCTCAACCGTTTTATTTACGTGTTTTCTATTGGCTCGTGCTTATGACGCGCTTGCAAGTCATCTTTCGTCTGTCCGTGCCGCCTGACGTCTGCGTTACTCCAGGCGCATTTAATGCCCTGTTTTGCCGCCGTTTCAAGTTTTTTAACAAAACTTTGTTTTTCCCTCTTTCCTTTCTTACCTTTGCATTCTGTTCACTAGTTTTTCTCTCTCTAAAAACTTTTTCTTCTCTGAATCCGCCATTGCTCTAAGCTCCAAGCTCTGCAACTGTCCTCACTCTTCCGTTCTCGCGAAGCTCTCGCTACTGCCGTCTGTCCTCGGCAAATTTCATTCCGGCGTCACTTTTTCTGGTAAGCAACTGGTCTTTCTTCTCTAGTTTTCGATTTGTCCCTGAAATTCCTTGCTTTTACTGTTCTGTTCTAGCATTCAATTTGTGAATTACTCTCCTGGATGATTCTTATTTCATGATTTTGCACATGTCACTTGCACTGTTCTTGGCCTTCAACTCTTTGCACTCTTTAGGCTCTTGATAGCCCACCTTCGTTCTTTGATTTTGAAAATCTTGTTCTTGTTTTCTGTTTTCTGTGTTTTTCCCAGATTCGAGCCTCCAATCTTCGCTTTTATAGTTTTAGGGTTGGGATTTATTTATAGAACCTTTAATTCTTAGGGAAAACTGAAACAATCCTTTACCAATATATACCTAGGTTTAAGCCGAGGTACTAGTAACCCTTTAAGAACACTCTGTCCCTGTAGCCAAGTACTTTTATACCAAAAATCATGGGTATGTGGAGACATAGGGTAAATACCCCAACCAAACTCGAATTCTTTAGGCAAGAATTCTCTATCCCTGCTGATGTTCACCTTAGGCTAGCTGGGGATGATGATTCCATTATGCCTACAGACGATACAATGCCTTTCCCTGTTGTAGCTTTTGTTAAGTGTGGACTTCGGCTCCCACTTAATTCCCTTTTTCGTGAAGTTCTTCACTACTACACTTTGAACCCTATGCAACTCAACATCAACTCCTATAGAACACTTAATGGTATAATAGCTTTAGCTCGGCAGGAGAATATTAGGATCACTCTCGCCGATATCCAATACTGTTATACTATGTGCGCCCTTAACCTGAAAGAAAAGGGTTTTGTCTATTACCTCAAGCCGAGGTCTATCGAATTTAAAATTGTAGCCGACCTCCTAGACTCCAACAAAGGGGCTGGAGACGATTATCTTATTGCTTCTGGAAATTGGGAGTTTGGCCCAGACGAAGAAGTCCATCTCTACCCTCTTCCCCGAACAGTTAAAGAGGGCAAGGGTAAGAGCCCAGCGCCAATTACTTAGCTGTTTGTTTGTTTTTTTTTCAAAACTTCAAAAGATTTTATCTGTTTCTGATGTTGTGCTCTTTTTTTGCAGACGTTCGCAAGCCACCCAAGGATTTTCGCCAGTCCTATTTCCTTGGAAAAGATTTAAAGAAGCTTTTGGACCTTCCTATCCAAAAGCGAAAAGCTCCACTCTTACTGAATTTCATCCCCTCCTACAAATCCACTTTGCTCGACGCCCCAAGGAAGAAGAAAAAGAGCCTTTCTTCACCTACTGTCATAACTCAAATTGCCTCTTCATCCCGGACAGATCAGGGATCCATATCTGACCCAACCAATCAACCTTCCACCTCGACACCATTCTTGGTACCAATTCCTGAGAGAAAACGCCGACGTAGACTTGTTAAAACAACCGAAATGGTTCGCCCAAGGCCTGTCGCCCAAGACCTCCTGGCCGACCTACCAGCTGATGTTGATACCATTCTAGCCCAAACGATGCCCCTACCAAAACCAAAAAGAATAAAGAAGGCTCAGCCAAAGACCAAAGCTACTGAGGCTGAGGCTGAGGCTGAGGCTGAGGATGCTGTGCCTATCTCATAACTGGCCGAGAACATGAAGAATGCCTCCACTTGCAAAGGTCTGGCGAAACTCACCAATGAGTCCCAATCAAAGAGGCCGAGGTCTTCTTTTGGGACGACTTCGAAGTCCAAAGTGCCCAACGTCCCTTGGACACTTGCCATTACTCTGGAGAACAAGCCAGTCTTGGCTAGTGACAGCGCCGATGACATAAACATTGGTGTTGCACTAAGCACAGCCCTCCTTCTCCCAGGCGATCTTGAGAAGAACGCCGAGATGAGTGAATATGAAAATTATGCTTTCATGCTTCAGCGATGTGTTCAAGTAAGTGTCTTTATTTGGTAACTTGTTTTATCCCTATTGCTCCATACTTGTAAAATTCTGTAATAATTTTTGCTTTGTGTTCTTTCAGGCTGTCCAGCATGCGCATTCCTTCTCCATGCAGTCCTTTGAGACTAGGGAGAAGTTGAATGATTTGAAGAAGGAGTTTGCAGCTCTCCAAAAGATAAATAAAGGCCTTCAGTCCAAAATGAAAAAGTTGGAAGATCAAGCCGAGGCTGCAACCAAGGCCTAAACCTTTGCCGAAGAAAAAAAAAAGGCATTCCGATGCTATAAAAAATGTTGCTGAGGCGCAGAAGAAAGAGGCCGAGGAAAAGGCGGCCCAGGCTGAAAAGGAACTTCAGCAAGCCTTAGAAACTAAGGAGGCTTAAATCAAAAAAACTGATGAAAAGCTTATGCCCAGGGTGTAGTTGATGTTACTGAGGACTATAAGCTTCAAGTTAGGCAGGCATCCAACAAGGGCTTCTCCCTTGGTTGGATGTCCCTTGCCAAAAAGCCAAATGTCCCAGATGACTCCCCCCTGCGCAAGGCTGACGCAATTCCTCTGCCATTCCCCCCTCCTCCACCTCCAAGTCAAACTGAGGAAGAAGATGAATCCGAATCTGAAGCTGAGGTTGAGGATAAGGATACTGGTGCCCTGGTAAGGAAGGCCAAGGGTACCAATGAGACCAAGTCTCTACCTCAGGGTGATCAAGTCATGGACTTAACCCAAGATGATGAGACTGAGGAGGTGTCCAAGGAGGCTGAGCCAGGGCAGTTATCGTCCGACCTTCTTCTGGCTGAAAGAAGTCTTAGTAAAACACTTGCTGAGATCGACGCCGAGATTGCGGCAGATAAGGAAGCTGAGGTTTCTGTAGAAAAAGATGCAGAGGTTGTGGGAGAAAAAGATGCCGAAGTGGTTCTCCCAGAGTCCTCCGAGGTCTTAGTCCAACCATCTGTTAATGCTGAAGATGTCTGAATGTTTTTTGTACTTTCTTCTTTTTTGTACTTTTGTTTTCTGAACAATGTAAGCTTCCTCTTTGTGGCCGATGCGCCTTTCTTTATCACTTGTAAACATTTGTCTTTTGCTAGGCCATAGTGCCTTTATTATATACAACTACAACTGTTTTTCTCTGAATACTCTTAGTCTTTAATTTCTCCTTATTGCTTCTGTGTGGCTTTATACTTAGAATATTTTGTATGATTTACATAATTCCTCCTCTGCACCATCTTCTCGGGATTACATACCTCGGGTATAATAACTGCAAATTTTACTACGGCAAGACATTGACCTGCAATCTTTTCATAAATTTCAACAAGTATAGATACTATTCAATGTTATCTTTGCCAACTTTTCTGAAGTTTCAACGAGTGTTTAAACAGTAACCTCAATCATCTATTTGTAAATTGCTACAAATTTCAACAAGGATTAACATATACAGTAAACTTTTCTCAAGTTAGAATAAGTATTAAACAATGATCTACTTGTAAATTGCTGTAAATTTCAACAAGGGTTTAAACAATTATATTTACCTCAACCTGTAAATTGCTGCAAATTTTAACAGATGGTTATATGTCGGCTTAACTTCAACTTGTAAATTGCTACAAATTTCAACAAGTGTTAAACATCTTCTTTGATTTATCCAATCAGTAGATTGTCATAACATTGGCTTCACTTCGACTTGTAAATTGCTACAAATTTCAACAAGTGAAGTTAGGGAACCATCTCGGCTTACTTTTAACTTGTAAATTGCTGCAAATTTCAACAAGTGGTAAGCTTTGTATCAGTTTAACCAACTTGTAAATTGCTACAAATTTCAACAAGTGGTAGACTTTGTATCGGTCTGACCAACTTGTAAATTGCTACAAATTCAACAAGTGGTAGACTTTGTATCGATCTGACCAACTTGTAAATTGCTACAAATTTCAACAAGTGGTAGACTTTGTCTTCTCTCTGCCCCCAATGTGAACCTAAGTTCCACTTGGGTTCTCATTTTTTATCTCGTCCAGAAATAATGTTTAAGTATCTTAATCAATCATATGTGCTTGAAGAATTCTGAAAAGATTTTATTAATGACATCGGTCAAAAATAATGGACATCTCAATGATAAAAAAATTTCAAATTACAAGTGTTCCAAGGTCTTGGTAATGCTTTGCCCTCATTGTCTTCAAGCCGATAAGCTCCATTACCTAAGACCGAAGTAATTCTATAAGGTCCTTCCCAGTTTGGGCCAAGCATGCCCTCTCTAGGATCTTTCTTGTTGCCGACGACTTTTCTCAAGACTAGGTCGCCGACTTGAAAATCTCTTGGGTTGACCTTCTTGTTGTAAGTTCTGGCAAGCTGTTGCTGGTATACTGCAAGCTAAATTGCAGCCTTCTCTCTTCGCTCTTCTAAAAGATCCAGATCTCGGGCTAAGAGTATGTCATTAGTCCCATTCTCAACTCCCTGGGTTCGGATCCCTGGGATGCCGATTTCCAGTGGAATTACTGCTTCTGTGCCATAGGCCATGGCAAAGGGGGATTCCCCTGTTGATCTCCTCGGCGTAGTCCGATATGCCCAAAGAACGTTGGGCAATTCGTCTACCCACTTCCCTTTCTTTGCTGCGACCTTTTCTTTATTCCATCCAAAATTACTTTGTTGGATGTACGCTTGCCCATTACTTTGGGGAAACTTGGTATTGAAAAGTAATTCTTGATCTTGAATTTTGCCTGAAGTTCTTGATAAGTTTCTTTGTCAAGCGTGTGCCGTTGTAAACAACGATGGCTCTAGGAATACCAAATCTCGTGATAATATTTTTCCATATGAAATTCTTGACGTCCACATCTCGGATTTTGGCAAGCGGTTCTGCCTCTATCCACTTTGTGAAGTAATCCGTTGCTACCAGCAAGTATTTTCTCTGCCCAGTTGCTTGGGGAAGTTGTCTAACTAGATCCATGCCCCATTGGGCAAACGGCCAAGGGCTGGATACTGGGTTTAGGTCAGCAGCTGGCTGATGAATCAAAGGTGCGAACCTTTGGCATTGTTCGCACTTCTTCACGCATGCTTCTGCATCTTTTTGCATGTAGGGCCACCAATACCCCTGGGTAATGGCCCTATGGGCTAATGATCTGCCCCCAGTGTGGCTTCCACAAATCCCTTCATGAATTTCATATAAAAAATCTTCAACTTGTAAAGGATGTACGCACCTTAAAAGGGGTCCAGTGAAGGACCTTCTGTAGAGATGTCCATCCGCAGTCAGGCTGAATCGTGTCGACTTCAATCTAACTTTGTGCGCCTCCTTGCGGTCGTCTAGCAGCTTTCCTTCTTTTAGGAATGCAACAATTGCATCCATCCAGCTTGGCCCCATGTCCACACACATTGTCTCTTGCTTTGCGTTCTGTGGTTCTATGCTCGGGCCCAACATGTAGTCGATCATAATTGTTCTTATCTTTCCAGTTTGCATTGAACTTGCCAGGTTGGCCAACGCGTCGGCGTGGCTGTTATCATCTCGGCTTACTTGGAGAAGTCGGCAATTCTGAAATAACTCGGCCAATCTGATAACCTCTTTTGCATATGCCGACATCCTCTCATCTCTGGTACGCAAATTCTTACATTGGTGGTTAACAATTAACTGTGAATCACAAAAAACTATTACCTCATCTGCTTCTGCTACCGCTGCCAACTTTAGTCCTGCAATTAATGCCTCGTACTCTGCTTCATTGTTTGAGACCTTGAACCCCAAATGGATGGATTGTTCTATTATTTCCCCATCTGGGGATATCAGCAGCACTCCTGCCCCCGCTCCTTGTCGGTTTGAACTTCCATCGACAAACAGTCTAAATGAGTCGCCGATGTAGATGCTGCAGGGTCTGAGCTTTTCCTTCTTTTGTTCCTTGGCCTTTGGCTGGAATTCTCCTTGCTTGCTGGGACCCCGTGCATCTTGGCTCAACGGAGCCCGACGTTCGATGGATTCAGGCGTGAATTCTACCACGAAGTCGGCCAAAACCTGGCCCTTAATTGCTGTTCTGGGCCTGAACTCCAGGTCATACTAGCCCAGGGCTACTGCCCACCTTGCAATTCTTCCTGGTAAGTCTCCTTGTTGTAATAAGGATTTCAGTGGGTGCTCTGTTAGCACTACAATCTTGTGTGCCTGGAAGTAGTGGTTCAACTTCTTTGAGGCCATGAGTAGGGCCAGCATTAACTTCTCTAGTGGTAAGTACCTTGCTTCAGCGTTGGCTAAGGTTTTATTTACATAATAGACAGCCTTCTGTTCTCCTTGCTCTTCTCGGATTAGAACTGCACTTACTGCGTGTTCTAACACGGCTAAGTACAAAAACAAGGTTCAGGTGTGGAGAGAACTGGGGCCGTGGTCAGATACTTCTTTAGGTCGGCCAAAGCGGCCTCACATTCTTCAGTCCATAGGAAGTCTGTGGTCTTTTTTACCAGGTTGAATAATGGTTTACACTTGTCTGAACTTCGGCTTATGAACTTGTTTAGGGCTGCGGCCCTTCCAGTGAGTATTTGAACCTGTTTTGCCGATGTTGGACTGTATAGATCTAGGATGGCCTTGATCTGATCTGGGCTGGCTTCTATTCTCCTTCTTATTACCAGGTAACCTAGGAACTTACCTGATCCAACTCCAAACGCGCATTTAGATGCGTTGAGTCGGAGCCGATATGTTTTGAGTATTTCAAATACCTTTTTCAAGTCGGCAAGATGACTCTTAGGCTCCTTGGTCTTTACGACCATGTCATCGATGTAAACTTCAACTGTTTGGCCTATCAGGTGTTTGAACATTTTGGTTACCAGCCTTTGGTAGGTTGCTCCTGCGTTCTTCAGCCCAAAAGGCATCACCCTGTAACAATACAAGTCTTTTGGGGTGATGAACGCTGTCTTTTCTTCGTCTGGGGGGTACATAGCTATCTAGTGGTACCCCCTATAAGCATCCAGGAAGCTCATCCTTCCATGTCCTGATGTGGCATCCACCAACTGGTCAATTTTTGGCAGAGGGAAACTGTCTTTGGGGCAGGCTTTATTTAGGCTTGTAAAATCTACGCAAACCCTCCATTTACCGTTTTTCTTCTTTACCACCACAATGTTTGATAGCCACATTGGATAATTGACTTCTCTGATGGCCTTGGCTTCCAGAAGTCTGTCTACCTCTTCTTCCACAGCTTCGACGTGCATCAACGTCGGTCTTCTAGCTCGTTGTATTACAGGCTTTGCCGACCTATCAACGTTCAGTCTGTGACATGTGACCTCGGGTCAATGCTAGGCATTTCATAAGGTGTCCAAGCGAACACCTCTATGTTGGTTCTTAAAAAAGCTTCCAGTTCTCTCTCTTCTTCTTCGGCTAAGCCTGAGCCAAGAAGAAAGAAGCGCTCTTCGTCGCCCTCCTGGACGAAGATTTTCTTTAGTGATTCCTCACTCTTCTCGGCCGATTCCTTGCCGACATTATCTAGGACCTCCATGTCCTCATCTTCAATCTCTGCCTTTTCTGGTTCTCGAACATTGCAGGTAGTCTTCGTTGCTGCCATGGAGCAATTTTTTGCCTGCAGTTGATCTCCTCTGACTTCTTCAATCCCATGTTCTGTTGGGAAGCGCAGTAGTTGGTGTAATGTTGAGGGAACTGCCCCCATTGCATGCAACCATGGTCTTTCCAATATGATGTTGTAAGGAGAAGGTGTATCAATCACGATGAATTATGTCCTGATCTTCTTAGTACCGGCCTGTACTTCCAAGTTTGTAGCGCCCAGTGGCCACGTGGGCATTCTATTGAAGCCGACCATCGGGCCATTTGATTGCTCCATGTCGTCTGGGTGAAGGCCTAGCTCCTTGTAACATCTAACGTACATGATGTCGCAAGAGCTACCTTGATCTATTAGGATGCGTTTCCCTTGGCACTCCCCAACCTGGAGGATACTACCAAGGCATCATTGTGCGGGTCTTTGGACCGTCTCTAGGTAAACCGGTGAAGGTTATTATCGGTCCTTGGATCTCCTCGGGTAGATGTCTCTTTTCTCCGATTTGGTAGACATCTTTGTAGATGCCTTACCCTTTGGGTTTCTCCTCTGACTTCATTCTCGTTAACCTTTGTGTGGATCACATTTACTATCCGAGGTCCTTCGCCGAGGTTGCGGAGGTGGTGGGGTCGCTGGAGCTGAGGCGATCTTGCTGTTCTTCTCTTGTTCGGTTTCATCGACAAGGTCTCTCGGTGGCCTTGTCTTACCAGATCTTCCAAGTGTGCCTTTAGGGCTCTGCAGCCCTGTGTTGTATGTCCGTTTTCATTGTGGTAAGCACAATGTCTGTCTATGTTTCTTCCCATAAACTCTCCTGGTTCCCTTGTTGGTGTTCTGAAATAGGGCTGGCTCCGAATTTTTCCTAAGACTTTTTGAATTGGAATTCGGAACACGGTTGTCACTGCCTGTTTAGCCCTTAACTCCATCTCTGTTTTGTTGAATCTGTTGTTACTTCGGCCTTGCTTCGGTGAGGCGTTCCCTTTTTCATGTTTGACTTCCTTGTGGGCCAATGTATCCTCCTCGGCTCGTGCATACTTTTCGATTCTTGCCATAAGTTCCTCCATGTTCTTTGGCAGTGTCTTTGCCAAAGATTTCTGTAGTGAACAGTCATCTTTCAGGCCGTTCTTGAAAGACACGACCGCTACCTCCTAGTTGCATTCAAGTATTCGATTGAACACCTCGTAGTATCTTTTGGCATAAGCCCTGAAGCCTTCATCCTTCCTGATTTTTAAAGCCATTAGCGCGTCCACCCTTAATGGCTGTAGTTTGTTTGTTACGAACCTAGCCACAAACATCTCGGCCAGGCCTTCCCACGTCTTCACGCTTCCCTTTGGTAATTTATGGAACCAATCTGATGCAATCTCCCCAAAAGACGAGGGGAACACTTTGCAGAGTAATGGCTCGTTTCCACTGTACAACGCCATTGAGTTTAAAAATAGTCCAACGTGGAAGTTAGGGTCTCACTTACCATTGTATATTTGAAACCTCGGCATGCTGAATCTTTTTGGTGCTTCAAATTTGTCCAGTTCTACCGAGAACGGCGTCCTCGGCACAGCGGTGAGGTTACCTCGGCTTGACTTTCATTCCTTCCTCTTGAGGTAGTTTCTCAAGTCTTCTTTACTCCTCCCCAGAGCTCGACTGTCTTTCGACTTCAGTCTCTTCGGCACACTACTCTCGGCCTCGTGATGGGTCCATTTTGATCTTTGTCCATGGGTTGTGTCAAAGCAGAGCACCTGTCTTTGAACATTCCGATGTTCTCTGCGTTCCTGGTCCTTTGTTTGATACGTCCTCTGGGACTTCTCTTGCCTTGGCTTCTCTTGCCCGACCTTCCCGAAGGGCGGGTGAGAGTGCCTTTTGCTCTTGGAGTGTTGTGGTGTTTCAGGAATTATTTTCCTTCCTCCCTTCTGAGTATTAATTGCTAGAATTGGCGTGTCCTGCAATGGGTATGGTGGCTGCATGACATTGTTTTGCATCATGAAGTTGACAACCGACTGCAGGTCAGCCAACTTATCTGCTAATTCTTTTACTTCCTCATCCCTTCGTAGGCACCTATCCATCCATACCTGGAGGTTGTCTTCATTGTAGTATCTGCCCTGGTCTGTTTTCTTCGAAGTGTCGCCCTCCTGGACGACGTCTTTTCCCCCGTGCCCCTAGCCACGGGTTTCTTCATTGTGGTTGTCTCCTTCGACGTCAAGGTCGATAGGCCTGCCACTCCCAGTAGGAGCGTCGTCCATAACCTTTTCGTTTCGTGCGTTACTGGCCATCTATTCGTCTTTCTTTCCCACAGACGGCGCCAAATTGTGTGAGTGAATTTCTGATTACACTGCCCTCCTTAGTGATTCAGCTGTAGAACACAGGCAGAATAGATGGCACCCTGCTGTCCTATACAGAAAGAAAAGGCTCCAGCGATGGTTCTTCCACCCGGGGGCACTCCGACGATCAAGTCAGTATATCTCTCAAAGATAATCAAGTATTCAACTCACAAGCTTGAGTATTAAAAACGTACCTCAGACCCATGGGGGTGCCTCTCTTTTATAGCCAATACAATCCTAGTCCCAATAGAAGCCTAACTCCAATGGACTCAGGATTATTGCTAATCTGGAACTCCCAATGGGTTCAGGACAAAAACTCCCCTAGAGTTCTACCTTTATTCAAACTGAAGTCTTCTCCCAATCTAAGACTCCTGTCTTTTATCCGCTTATCTCGGTATTCCAACATCTTCAGAGATAACCTCGGCAACTCCGAGATTACCTCGGCATAACTTACCACGACACGTGGCACCTTGACTGACACGTCGGCGTCACCTTGCCACATGTTGGTACTTCAGCAATATATCCCCACACATACCCCAGACTCCAAACCCTAATTAGCTGGCTAACCTTTAGGGTTATTTTAAGTTTATGATATGATGGATTAAAATAACAAAAAAATGTACACAATGTATATTTTCTTATTGTTTGAAAATTATAAATTTATAGTCTTAATGGTTGTATTAACATCCTTTGTAATGCTATTATTTTGGAAATTATAGATTTATAACCTAAGTGGGAGTATGAACACTCTTTATATTATTATTATAAGAAAATATATTATTATAGAAAAATGTTAACCACGGGCATTGATTTGCATGGAGTTTGTGATGAAAAGTGTTTTTCTAAATAGCTAAAAAGGCCAAATGGTGTTTTAAAATTGACTAAAAATATATATTTTTTTTTTTTCTCTTGCACTTGCTACAAAGTTAAAATAAAGTTATTAGAATATGAAATATATTAATCAAATTTATTTTGAATCATATTCAGTTTTCGAGTACAATAATGTCTTATATATTTATTCTTGTCAACATGTAATGGGTCTCATCACACACCCATATATATAGATATATGTATATATATATATATGTAACCTTTAATACAATTAAACTAACCTATCAAATACTAGTATAAAATTCTAAAAATAAATTATCATTGTAACATTATTTTTTTCAGTAACTTTTATCGGATACAAGACACTGGATCTGTATCAGACTGTAGACACAATAATAGTAGTTGTGTTTATGACTTCTGCCTTGTTGAACCCCACGTTTTGACAACTAAAGCAAATCCAAGCTAATTTATAAAGTTTGGGGCATTTTACATGATCATGCTAGTGGAACAAGCTGTGGATTTACCAAGAAAATGGTGACGAAGTTTGTGGCATTTATACCCAATGTTAATATATCAAAATTTGGCAACTTTTCCACATACATTCATTTTCAGTGGGTGGTTATATATATATATATTATTTTTATTTTTTTAATGTCAAATTATTATAACAATTAATACAAATTTTTGTGTCAATTTCATACCAAATTAGTTAAAGTATCTGATTCAAAAAATCATTTTGGCAATATATTAACCACATTTATGTGACTTAAAGAGACAATGTAAAACAAGTTTAACATTTCCTCACACATGCAGCCTAAATAATATGTGGAGGTGACAAGTAAATGAAAAGTGAGCAATGAGACATCGGGAGAAGATTTGACCAATAAGAGACTACTCAATATTCAACTCAAAATTAATTAACAATGAGCAGCCTCTTAAATATATTTGTACGGGAAAGAAATATACATTCTCGTATAATCCTGTTGATCAAGTCTGCGTTCCTTCGTACGATGTCGTTCTACCACCTGAAAATACAAACGTGAGTTACCCGACGGGTGTGGGCCGGAAACCTCTCCGATGCCTAAGTCAGTAAGCAAGACAAATAGGCAAAAGCTCTATGTATTCAAGAAGCAAAGTTGCATTACCTCTTCATAGGTGATATTGGTGAGCTTTTATAGGTTTCGCATGGTACAATCCTGGTAGGACTCTTACTCCTCCATGTAGAGTCCTCCTAGGATTCATATTCCGGGAAGATAATGCTTATCCTCCAACACCCCCCTCACTGCATAAACCAAGTAAGATGGTTTTATCATGGCCGAACTTCAACACGACCGAAATAACACTGCCATGCCGGGCTAACAAGTCGCGACCGATCTAACTGTTACCTCGGTCTTCCTTTCCTTTCTTCTACCTCGGCTTCTCATGCTAGGCCGAGCTATCCATAGAAGAATTAAGCCGAGCTAACCTTCGCTTAGGTCTTAAAGCGGGCCCAACATACCTCGATTCTAATCATCATGACCGAGCTAACAAACAATAGAAGCCGAGCTAAGCCTTCTTACGTCGGCACTATCTTTTACTTCGGTTCGGACCGCTGTACGGCCCACCTTCCTGGCCTCCCCAATACAGCCCAAAGAGTGGCCCATTATCCTGGCTTTGGCCCAATTTATTTTGTATAAATTACCCTCACAATTGCCCCTTAATTCCTTCTACAAAGCATGATAGGGATTACCCGTCCATCGGCCGAGCTACAGTTTCAATCACTCCAGCCGAGCTAAAACTTTAAGCCTCTCCAGCCGAGCTAAAACCCATTTAACTTATCCAGCCGAGCTAAAAACCATTTAGCTTATCCAGCCGAGCTAAAACTTGAGCCGTAGTGTGTACGTTCGGTCAAAACGTCTCTTCAGTTTGCAGAAACTGAATCGATTGTCCTTCCAATGACACGTGGCAGGCTCTCACTGGCTATCCCCAGCTGTAACACCGCCCTCGTACTCCGAAAAATTTGAACAGTTCCCGCCACTTCGCTTTCTACACAAAACAATCCTTCATTTTCACGATCTACCTTCACACTTTTTACTTCTCGTGCTCTCTCTCTGTGCCCCTACTCTTCAATCTTCTTGCAACCCCTGAGCTCGTGGCTGTGTTCTTCGTTCATTTTCTTCCTCTAGTGCTTCTTGACCTGGTAAGTCTTGCACATCTACCATGCTTTCTCTGTTTTTTGTGTTTTACTCTATCCAGTGTAGTTTGTTTCGTATGTTTTTGCAAAACACCTTGTTGCCACTTTTTTCCACTTGTTCTTGTATTTTCTGAAAAAACTTGCCTGTAGAACGCTAGAATCTCATGAATCTTCAAATAATAGCTAGTAGAACGCGTATTTGATCCAAAAAACACATCCAACCGAACTAGGAAACTGTTGTTGCCATATAAAGACTTAGGTAGACTGGAACCGAACTCGCACTTGTGCACATCACAGTAGTTTCAATAAGCCACCAACTGATTCACATTAGCCGAAATCAAAATACACCGAACTAGAAAATTTTGGCCCTCGACCGAGCTAAGCCTTGGGGGCTAAGCCAGCTTTCTCAGTTCCTAAACCGAACTCAGAAATCTGCCCCCTTGACGCTTAACCGAAGTAACAAAAACCATAGGTAGAACCGAGATAACCAAACATCTTGCCAAGCCGAGATAACAAGCACCACAGTTACCGAGGTAGATCTCAGAGTATATCACGTGGCAAGTAGGACTTTTTGCTTTGTTTTTGTAGCACGCCAGCGATCAGGCTTAACACCTTGTGTTTCCACTTTGCGAACTTAGGTTGCGGGCACTTCCTGCGCTCGAGCCATCTTGAGCACACTTGTTCAACCGAGATAATTTATTCTTAATTTATACAGTAAATGGGGAAGTACAGATTTTTGGTAGAAACCCCAGGAGGCCTAGCCGAATTTAGAAAGGATTATAACATCCCCGCCGATGTAAACTTAACCCTAGCCGAACCAAATATTGTACCTTGGGAAAACCCCGGTTTTGTACCTTTTACCCTTCTTTCAATAATTGAGACCGGACTAAGGTTTCCGGTCCAACCATTAATTTGCGAGTTCCTTAGGCAGACCAGGCTTTGCCCCACCCAACTCTCTACCAACTCTTACCGTATAATAATGGGCATCGCCGAACTAAACCGCCAAACCGGCCTGAACCTCGGTCTGGCCGAAATATTCCATCAATATTCTTTAGGATCGAAAGAAGATGGGTGGGTATACTACCTTAGGATACGCCGACGTAGAGAAAAAATAATAAAAGATACGCCGGATAAAGACTTAAATGACGACGACTTCTTTTGGGTATCTGGGAATTTTGAGGACCACCAAGCCCAGATCCCAGGCCGACGTATAAACTGGAACAAAGGAATCCCTGGTAAACTTACTTCGGTTTTCCATGCATTATTCTTTTTTTACTTCGGTTTCCAATTTTAAGCCGAACTGACAATTGTCCTCTTCATGCAGATTCAGCCCACATTTATTCATTGTATAGCCATCCCGACTTAGGCGTACTTCGCCCCGCGCTACGAGTCAAAGAAAGAAGTTGGGCTAAACTTCGACTCAGCGAGATACATCGATCGCCGAAAAGCGAGGGTGACTGACTTTCTTCTTGAGGAAGCACCGCAACCAGACCCCTCCTTGCCCGAAATCAACCTAATTCCTCTTACAACCGAACAGGAAATGGTAAAAAGAAACCGACTGAAGGCATTACTGACCGCAACAAACCCCGCCGAAGCACCACAAGCCGGCCAGACCACTGAGACCGTGGTGGCCCTTCCATCCCAACAGCCATCTTTCTCTTGCCGAAACAAGCGTGCCCGGACTAGCCAGACCGAGGCACGACTTGTTGATGAGGTCGAGACCGTTCTGCCACCCAGCCCTCCTCCAAGCCCTCAGCCAAGTCTCCAACCGGAGCATCCCGACCGCACTGCTTCCTCCTCCAAATGGACTCCCACCCTCACCTTTAACGACCGAGACATCACCGCGTCAGATTCGGTGGTCACAGAGAAGGACCACTTAATGGCTTTTAATCTAGCCAAAAGTGTGTGCCTTCCAAAAGATATAGAGCACCACTACAAACAACTCAACACCGAATTGAAGTCATTCGATCTTCAACCAAGTCCATGATCCTGATAAATAGCTTTCTTCCTTCTTTGTAATTTTTCAAAACTTTCAGTTCGGCTAACGTTACTTCTCCTTGGCAGGCCATCCAGAAAAATCAAGTCACACACAAGAGGGTCATGGAACTCAAGACAAGTACCAGGGAGGCTATGGCAAAGGCCGAAACAAAAACGGCCGAACTGGAGGAGGCAAGAAAACAACTGGCCGTACTCCGGTCTGAGAACGGTGACCGAAGCTTAATTCGGTCGGTAGAAAAGAAGAAGGTTGCTATCGAGGCAAAGGACAAGTACCTGCGCCTGCTGGCAAAGATAGAAAAGAAGAAAGACGCCGAAATAAACCAATTGAAGGGGGAGATGAAGAAGGCCGAGAAGCGGGGCTTTAAGGAGGCCGAAGCAGCATACACCCTGCAATGTGACGCAGCCAAAGATCTTTTTTTCAAATGTGGCTGGAGGAGTGCGGTGGAGAAGCTCGGTTGTACGCCCGACACCGAGGTCTACAACGCTCCACCGTACTCCATTCCAGCCTCGCTTTCGCAATACGCTGCCGATCTCCAAAGGCAGTTTCTTGAGGTCGGTGATGAAGATGATGATGATGATGACTCTGAAGAAGATGAGCCAACTCTCACCCCGGTCATCAATGAACAACAAAATAATCAGTTAGCTCGGTTGGAGCAGGTCATTGAAGACCTGACTCATGAGTTCTGACCAAATGATACCGGAAGTTCGGTGACAAGAGCTCCTCTCGACACCGTGCTCCCATCGGCCACAGTGTTCCCATCTGATACCGGTCTTCAGGCAGATGCCGATGTAGAATTTGACACCGAACTTGATGAACTTCTTCGGTGATTTTTTTTTTGTTTTTGTTTTGTACTTTGTTTGTAGCAAGACTCTGACATTTCTTGCTTATTTCTTTAATGAAAAAATCTTTTTCGACTCTTATTCCGGTTTGAGTATGCTTGCATTTGTAATGAAATTTCCATGAATTCATTTGCTTAACTGAGATTTCGGTTTTAGCTGTCTAACTCATTTAGCCAACCACTCTTTAGCCGATATAACTACTTCGGCTGAAGAGTACAAAGATTTGGTTTAATCCAGCCAACCACTCTTCAGCCGTATACTTACTTTGGCTGAAGAGTATAAAGAGTTGGTTTAATCCAGCCAACCACTCTTCAGCCGTACACTTACTTCGGCTGAAGAGTATAAAGAGTTGGTTTAATCCAGCCAACCATTCTTCAGCCGTACACTTACTTCGGCTGAAGAGTATAAAGAGTTGGTTTAATCCAGCCAACCACTCTTCAGCCGTACACTTACTTCGGCTGAAGAGTATAAAGAGTTGGTTTAATCCAGCCAACCTCTAAGTTGGTTTTTCCAGCCAACTTAGAATAAAGTGTTTGGTTATGCTGACCAAACGTCCTGCAGCCTGGATCCTGATCCTGGGTTTAGGAAGGGTCATAGTTGGTTATTCCGGCCAACTATGTTTACAATGCTACTAACTTATGAAAGCTACTTTCTACTAAAACAATTATGCTAAAAAAGAATCGATTTGTTTTATTGAGAAAGTAAAAAATTACACATACTTAAAGAGGAAAAAAAAAAACTAGAAATAAAACAACTTGAGATTTGCAGTGTTCCATGGCCTGGGAATTGCTTTGCCGTCCTCATCTTCCAAGTGGTATGCCCCTTTGCCTGCTAATCCGACCACTTTGTAAGGTCCTTCCCAATTAGGTCCCAACTTGCCATCCCCTGGAACTAAAGTGTTTCCCATTACTTTGCGTAGCACCCAATCCCCGATCTTGAATTGCCTTGGATGCACTGTTTTGTTATACTTTCTGGACAACTCTTGTTGGTAGGAGGCGATGTGAACCAGTGCTCTGTCTCTTCTTTCTTCTGCAAGGTCAAGCTCCAATGCTATGGCTTCGCCATTTAAGTCTGGATCAAAGTTTTCACTTTGGATTGTGGGGAGGCCCACTTCTAATGGGATAACTGCTTCCATGCCATAAGCTAAGGAGAATGGTGTTTCTCCTGTTGATCGTCGAGGCGTGGTGCGGTAAGCCCATAAAACATGGGGGAGCTCTTCTGCCCACTTGCCTTTGGCTCTCTCTAACCTTTTCTTCAATCCATCCAAGACTACCTTATTTGATGCCTCTGCCTGTCCATTTGCTTGGGGATATGCCGGTGTGGAATTGTAGAACTCTATCTTGTACTCTTCACAAAAGCTACTGAAAATTCTGCCGTCAAACTGAGTGCCGTTGTCTGAGATCAGTGCCTTTAGTATGCCAAATCGAGTGATGATATTCTGCCAGACGAACTTCTTTACATCTTTCTCCTTGATGGACGCCAAGGCTTCTGCTTCCACCCACTTTGTGAAGTAGTCGGTTGCGGCATGAAAGAACTTCATGTTGCCTGGTGCTGTTGAAAGTGGGCCTACTATGTCCAATCCCCACATTGCGAAGGGCCATAGACTAGTCAAAGGTAGAAGTTCTCTGGCAGGTTGGTGTATTTGGTGTGCAAACTTTTGACACTTTACGCACTTTTTAACGTACTTCTCCGAATCCACTTGCATGTATGGCCACCAATATCCTTGTGAGATTGCTCTGTATGCCAATGATCTTCCTCCTTGATGGCTGCCGCAAACACCCTCGTGTATTTCGAATAGGAATGCTTCCACTTTGCTGAGGTGAACACACTTCAAGTAAGGTCCTGAAAACGACTTCTTATACAATGCTAAGGATGAGAAGAACCAAAATCGCTGTGACTTTGCTCTTATTCTGTTGGCTTCTTTCTTGTCTTCTGGTAAAGTGTCGTCTTTCAGGAATAGTATGATGGGATCCATCCAGGAAGGGCCTAACTCTGCACAACATACCTCTTCTGCTTCTGGGTCTTCAATGCTTGGTCTAGGCAGGTAGTCGATTAGTAGTGGGTGAGGTATGGAGGTATCTGCCATTGAGGCGGCTCTTGAGTTCATCTGCTCTCTTTGTTTTCCTCCCTGCCGATCTGTTCTATTCTCACCACTTCAAACTTCTTTATCTCCGTTCTGACCAGTTCTTGGTACTTGGCCATTCTATCATACTTTGCCTCGTAGTCGCCCGATATTTGGTTTATCACCAGCTGTGAGTCGCTGTAGACCATTAGCTCGGTGGCCTTCATGTAGAATCTTGACTTGAGACTGCCAAGTGCTTCATACTCCGCCGTTGTTTGAAGTCGGGAAGCCAAGGTTGATGGCTGCTTCCACTACTAGGCCGTCTAGAGATGAGGACTATGCCAAGTCTCGCTCCATGCCGGTTGGATGCTCCATCCACGAAGAGTTTCCACATCTCCAACGAACAACTTCCGGCAGTGGAGGGGTCGATGATGCTTTGGGATCTTCCATGTTGGCGGCTTCTTGAGTCCATACTTCTTTGTTGCCCTTGCTTTCTGTTTGCACCAAGTCTTTATTTGTCGATGAGTCCTGACTTATTGTAGCATGGTTTGTTTCTTCCTTCCTTTCTTTACTCAGTTCGCCTTGGGGCTGACCGAGTAACTTGATACTAGGGGTTGCGTTATTAGACGTCAACTTCCATCCCTAGTTCGGTTGTCTCGATTAGGTCAACTGGCAAATGTGATGACTTCTGGTGTGAATTCTCGACAAAATCTGCCAATGCTTGTGCTTTTATTGCGGTCCTAGGTTGGAACTTGATGTCATATTGTCCCAACTCCACTGCCCACTTGCACCGCCAGAGAAGTTTGCTCTTTCAAATAAAGCCTTTAATGGGAAGGTGGAGGACGACTATGGTGTGGGCGTGAAAGTAATCGATAACTTTCTTGAGGCCATCATCAAGGCCAATGCCGATTTCTCCAAAGGGCAAGTACCTTGTTTCGCGCCCAAGAATGTCTTCTTGACATAGTAGATAGGAAGATGTTGGATTCCTTCACATGACCAATACTGCTAATTGCATGTCATGAGACCGCTAGGTATAAGAAGAGTTCTTCTCCAGGGATTGGGGTTACAAGTAGTGGTGGAGAAGACATGTATTCTTTTAGGCTTTCCAGGGCGTGGTCGCATTCTTCGTCCCACTCAAACTTTGCCTTCAGTGCATGGAAGAATGTTCGTGCTTTGTCGATGACCCTTATGAACGGTTGAGTCTGGCCGCCATGCGGTGAGATGCTGCACTTCCTTCACTGAGTTTGGCCTCTCTAGATCCTGTATTGCTTTGATCTGAGAAGGGTCCGCTTCTATACCTCGGTTGGTCACCAAGAAGCCTAGGAATTTGCCAGATTCTACTCCGAACGCACATTTCGACGCGTTGAGGCGTAACTTATGCTTCTTCAGGATCTCGAACATCTCACCTAGGTCCTTAAGATAGTCATTCTCATCTTTGCTCTTGACCACCATATCGTCGATGTAAGCCTCCATTGTTCTGCCTAACAATGGCTCAAACATCTTGGTGACCATTCTTTGAAATGTCGCCCCTGCGTTCTTCAGGCCGAAGGGCATGACCTTGTAGCAGTACAATCCTCTTGGAGTTGTGAAGGATGTGACCTCCTGGTCTGGTTCATGCATGGCGATTTGGTGGTAGCCTCTCAGATGCATCCGTAGCTAAGTCGGTTGTGCCCTGCCATTAAGTCTACCAGCTGATCAATCCTTGGTAGAGGAAAGCTATCTTTTGGGCACGCCTTATTGACCGTTTTGTAGTCGACGCAGACACGCCACTTGCCATTCTTCTTTGGCACTATGACGGTATTGGAGATCCATCTTGGGTAGTGCACCTCTCTGATTGCCCCTGCTTCTAGCAGGTTTCCTACTTCTTCTGCCACTATTTCGGCGTGGTGGAGTGCTGATCTGCGAGTGCGTTGAATGATTGGTCTGGCAGAGGGGTGGACGTTGAGTTGGTGACAGATGAAGTTGGGATCAATGCTTGGCATGTCGTATGGGGTCCAGGCGAACACTTCGATGTTGGAGGTCAGAAATTCCAAGACCTCCAATCTCTCAGTGCTGGACAACAACGAACCAAGCAGAAAGAACTTATCCGGGTTCTTTTCATCTATTCTGACCTCCACCAAGTCCTCCACCGCTTTTTGACTAGCCGCTTTGCCGACATCCGCAAATAGTTCATTACTCTCAGGTTCTTCAACCAAATGAACGTATCCTTTGGCGGCGCGGCTGCCGTTTACTGTGACAAAGCACTGCTTTGACATGATCTGATCTCCATAAACTTCTTCTATTACTCCGGTGTCATTGGGGAACCGCATCACTTGGTGGTAGGAGGACGCCACCGAGAGCATGGCATGCAGCCATGTTCTACCCAAGATAATGTTGTAGGTGGAGGGGACCTTCAACACCCAGAACTCCACTTGTTTTGTCACACTCCCTGCTCTGACTGGGAGGATAATTTTGCCGATGGGCCATTCTGGCATGGAGTTGAATCCAATAAGGGAAGATACGGCCGGCGCCAAGTCTTTATCTTGCAAGTTAAGTTGTTTGAAGGTTTCATAGTACATGATTTCACATGAACTACCTTGGTCAATCAGAATCCGCTTGACGTCAAAATCCTTGACTCGGAGAGTGACGACCAAGGCATCGTTGTGAGGGCAATAAATCCTTGCCAAGTCTTTATCCGAAAAAGACATGACATTTGTGGCCTCTGTCTTCCCCTTCTTGACGACTGGTTCGGCACTTAGCACCTCTCTTAAGTGCTCAGCTTTTTTGATTGAACCTCTGAGCTCGCATACACGCTCAGGTTCAAAGACTCCATGTATTACGTTGATAACGCCTTGGGGCGGGGCGTCGATCGGCATCCCATTGGGGTTATTGTGGTCCTGGGGGACTGGCTGTGCCCCTCCCTCTATGTATTTGTCCAGGTGGCCTGCTGCCACCAACTCTTCCAGATGCTGCCTTAATGGCGTGCAATTCTCAGTGCGGTGCCCCTTTTCTTTGTGGAAGGTGCACCTGGATCTGTCATCATAGTCCTTCTGGGCCTCGCCTAGCTTGGCTGGCCACTTGACGAAAGGCTCGTCTCGAATCTCACTAAGTATACGGTAGATCGGTTTCTTGAATACCGTGGTTATGGCAGTGCGGACTCTCAACCATCTCTTGTCCTGGTCCTCGCCGTTGTCTCGCTTGCCTCGTCCGTTTCGATTTTGGCGATCTACCGTATTGACCTTTGCTGAGGTCTTCTTCTCTGGGGTCGCGCCAGATTTTGCTTTTGGCACGAAGCGCCATCCTCTTCTACCCTGATGTGCTGATGCACTCTCTCCATCGGGGCCACCATGGTTAGGGGCAGTGTCATGGTGATAGAGTCCTCACCGCTCCCCGACCGAAGGCCTCTTTTATATTAGCAATGGCGAGATTGGATGGGCAGTCCCCAATCTGGTTGAATGTCTCCCAGTAGCGACTGTTGTATGACCTCAGGGTCTCCTTATCGCCCATGTCGATGGAGAGTAACTGGTCGATCTCCACCGGGGTTTTTGTGTTTGTTCTGAATCGCGTTACAAATGCCTCCGCCAGTTGCGCCCAGGAGGCTATGCTGCCCTCTGGAAGCTTTTCAAACCAAGTCAAGCCAAGGTCGCCAAGGCTTGAAGGGAATAGGATGCACATCAAGGCCTCGTTCCGCCGGTATACAGCCATGACCTGGCGAAAGTGGCGAAAGTGCGAGTAGGGGTCCGTCTTCCCCTCATACGTTAGAATTTAGGTCAGAGGAAGCCCGACGAAGGGGCGCTTTCTATTGCCGAGACGACGGTGAGGTCTGACTCACCAATGCCTTGTCCATTGGTTCAGATGCTGGGCGCAGATTGGCATTCCAACCTCGACGCTTCCATGCGTCCAGGAGCCAACCGCCGCAAGGCAGAACCTGTGTGGATCGCGCATACAGTGTCCTCCTTCCATCGCGTGCCTTCTCTTCTAGTACGGATCGTAGGTCGGACAATGCAGGTAATTCCGTCTGTCTAGACCTCGCTCAGTGCGTATGTGAGGGCCAATATGTGCTTCCTCGGTATGACCTCTCGCACCTCGTCGTCTCGCACTGGAGGACGAGTCCCGAAGATCTGGATTACGTGTCGCCTGTCCTGAGGCTTCTGTTCTCTGCTTGAGAGGGTGTAGAATTCCTACTACGACCCTCTGAGTGGCGAGGGGGCGTCTTGTTGTTGCGCCCCTCTCCTGTCGCCACTTCTTTACCTTTCACCTGGCGCTTTAAGGATTCCATGTCCACCGTCATCTGCCGTATTAACTCGTCCTGTTCCCTGACGCGATCCTCCAAAGTTTGAGGATCAATCATTCGTCGTTGTCTTTCTGGGCTTTGCGAACGAGAGGGATGGGGGCTTTTATTCCGCCTTCGTCCCCTTGCATCCCTCCTAGAATTTTGTCTTTGCGGTTCCAGGTTCGCCATGGGAGTGACCACTGGTAGGCCTTCGCGCCTTGCACCCCCATCTGGAGTTAGTCCGTCAACGGCAGATTGAGGTAACTCTTCGTTGTTTGCCATTGATTCTTTTAAAGGAAAAGCTTGATCAAGAGGTTTTGTTCTTGTCTGAACTTCCCACAGACGGCGCCAATTGTACGGGAAAGAAATATACCTTCTCGTATAATCCTGTTGATCAAGTCTGCGTTCCTTCGTACGATGTCGTTCTACCACCTGAAAATACAAACGTGAGCTACCCGGGTGTGGTAGGAAACCTCTCCGATGCCTAAGTCAGTAAGCAAGACAAATAGGCAAAAGCTCTATGTATTCAAGAAGCAAAGTTGCATTACCTCTTCATAGGTGATATTGGTGAGCTTTTATAGGTTTCGCATGGTACAATCCTGGTAGGACTCTTACTCCTCCATGTAGAGTCCTCCTAGGATTCATACTCCTAGAAGATAATGCTTATCCTCCAACACCCCCCTCACTGCATAAACCAAGTGAGATGGTTTTATCATGGCCAAACTTCAACACGACCGAAATAACACTGCCATACCGGGCTAACAAGTCGCGACCGATCTAACTGTTACCTCAGTCTTCCTTTCCTTTCTTCTACCTCGGCTTCTCATGCTAGGCCGAGCTATCCATAGAAGAATTAAGCCGAGCTAACCTTCGCTTAGGTCTTAAAGCGGGCCCAACATACTTCGGTTCCAATCATCATGACCGAGCTAACAAACAATAGAAGCCGAGCTAAGCCTTCTTACACCGGTACTATCTTTTACTTCGGTTCGGACCGCTGTACGGCCCACCTTCCTGGCCTCCCCAATACAGCCCAAAGAGTGGCCCACTATCCTGGCTTCGGCCCAATTTATTTTGTATAAATTACCCTCACAATATTAATTAAGCTTGGATGGCTTAAAGGAACGAGGTTCAATATAACAAAATTTGACGAAACATCGAAATTTCATTAAAGTCTTTTTTTTATATCTCATGATGTGATCAATAATTGGCATTTATATTTATATTTTTGTAAAAAAATAAAAAGAAGTGAAATGTACATCCTTGGAGCAATATAGGCCGCTTTTGAAAAGTTGTTTTCTAGAAAGAAAAAAAGAAAAGAAAAACCCAACTTAAAAACTAGTGTTTGGTATGAATTGCCAAAGTAGTGAAGTGTAAGTACAAAAAAATTAAGGGTAAATTATAAATATATTTTTTAAAATTTATTTAAAATATAAATTATTTTTTGTAATTTTAGAAATTACATTTCACTCAAGTTTAATTTTATAGCAAACAATTCATTTATTAATAAATTATCAACTCAATTAATAATTTTTAATGATGTCAAAAATATATTTCAATTATTAATTCATGTAATTTTATTATGTTATATGAGGACAGTTATAAATTTTATTTTTTCAATTAATTCTGTTAAATAAAAAATTTTGACTAAGGGATATTTATAATTTTTTAAATTATAAGGGACAATTTGTATTTTAATCAAATCTCAGATGATGTATTTATAATTTATCCAAATATTCAATATACCATCAATTTTGTACCACTTGTCTTAATTCTCTATTAAGGACGTAACAAAAGTTTAAAACCAAAAATAAGATATATTATCAAGTTAATCACAATTTTTCATACTAATAAAAAAAGTTAATAAAAAGTCAAATTATAAATCACACCATAATTAAATTATGAAGTTTTGATATTATAAGATGTCATATTGTCATAATTTAACTTTTATATTATCATTTTAGGATTTGATTTCTTTTAAATTGTGATCTCAATTTGAGAATGTTTGGATTTAGTAGGCCCATTTTAGAACTAATTTTGGTGATCGAACCGTTCACTTCCTAGAACTTATTGGGTAGAATATTTACATAAAAAATTAAGATGATTAGACATTGGTAGCTATATGTTTAAATCATATTTATTTTTAAAAAGTGGATGACAAATATAATTTCAAAAATAGCAATGCATTGTTTATAATACAAATTTGATTCAAACATATAATTATTGATGTCCGATCATTTAGATTTTTTATATGAATATTCTACTCAATGAATTTTAAAAAGTGAACGATAAAAAGTGAACTATTCGAATCACTAAAATTGGTCCCAAAATAAATCTACCAAACCTAAGTACTCTCTCAAATTAAAATAATCAACATAAGAGAGACCTAATCTATCATGTTAATACTAGCTATTGGCAATGGTACAAATGTTATATCTCAAGGCAACGCAATCCCTTAACCATCAAAATTAGGAAGTGGTGTGATTAAGATAATTATATCGGATTATAGAGATGGTGGGGCCTAGTTTAAGTGGGTATTAGATGAAATTAGGAATCTTAAGGTTCCAATGAGTTTCTTTTTATACATTCAAAAAGAATGGGGACACGAGGATGTGTACAAACTCGTTAAAAACAAAAATAAAATGTGTATAAATGTTTCTCATACATGTCTCATTAATTGCTTTACCAATCAGTGGCTCTATTGCAAAAGAACATATTTGTCCCCCACATTGAGTTTTGTATATTGAGACTGTCTTTGGACTACTGGGTAATGTATATACGAGTCCGGATCCTCGGCCGCACAACCCTGCGGCCATTCCTGTCGCACCTCCAAAACGACGTCGTTTTGGGGGAAATCTCAATTAAAAAAAAAAGAAAAAGAAAAACCCGGAGGGAAAAGAGGAGAGGAGAGTGTAACAACCTCGCCATCAAGCATCGATTACCTCGACATCTTAAACCGAGATCGACACGATTGGTAATCGAATGAATTGAAATCCGAATCGATGATTGAAAACTAGAACTGAACTGATTGACTGCATCTGTTTAAATGCATAATCTATCTGTTTGACTGCCAAATTATCTGTTCTCGTCTTATGCATTAAACTGCAAATTGAAGGCCTTATCGGCAGCCAAATCGAAAATTGATTGATGTTCTGTGTTCATCATAATTAATGTGATTTTATGGCACATTTATCTGAAAATTGTTTTGGTATGATTAAATAAGATTAAATAGTGTTAAACCATAGAATTGGTTTATCTACCAAAATGCCTTTGTGAGTGGAGCACTTAAGCAACACTTATATTGAGCCTTTATACACTCAAACAAACATTTCATCAGCCCATTTCCTTGCCTTAGCCGAATCTAGAGAGAGAGAAAGTAGGAGACTAGAGTGATTTCATCTCTTTTTCTTGGAGGCTTAGGAGGTTTGGAAGATAATTGCAAAATTGAGCTTCTATCCTTGAACTACAAGACCTAAGGTAGTGTGACTACCCTCTTGTTTGTGAATTCAATTGATTCTTGCATGGTTTAGAGGATTATTAAAGATTAGAGCCAAGATATGACTTATAATGTTGAATTGAAGCTCATCTCTTGCATGCATGTTCGTATTGAAGAATTTAAAGTTGTTTTCATGGCTAATTGTTACATGCATGCTCATATTTATATTCAAGTCCATGAATCCCTCATGTTTTTGTAAGGTTTGGCTCATTTGAGCTTGTATTTAAAGCCTTGAAGATGATTAAGTTCATGCATGTTTACATTGTTGTATTGTGAGTTGATTTCATGGCAAAATGTTACATGCATGTCCATATTTTGAGAGTAGACCATGAATTCATCATGATTTGAAAAGAATGAGCTCATTTGAGCAAGCATTGAGGCTTTAAAGTGGTTCAAATTCATGGATATTGCATGTTCTTCATGTTTATGAAAATTGTTTTGAAAATGAGTTTAATTGAATTACCCATGGGCTTTGATTTTATAAATTGAGCTTGGAATCATGTAATATTATGAGTTTACAAGAGTTTTCCAGAAATTCAGCCCAAGAGGATCGATTTTGATGCTTTGAAACTTGATTTTGAACTTGGAGTTCAACTGAATTTCCAGATTTTGTCGTCTGCCTTCGGCCGAAGTGCCGCCATCAGCTTCTGATCCGCCGAGCGGAGTATTGTACGCCGAAAGAGGCTTGTGTCACACGCCGGCGGGGAGTTGACCTTCGGCGGGGATCTTTGTTGCATGTCCGCCGGCGGGAAAACTCGCTCGGCGGGAGGCTTTCTCAAAATTCTAAATCGCTCAATGCATCTTTGCATCCTTATACCATTCTTAGCATTCTTAGGCATAGTTTAAGATATCTTAATAAGGATACAGATGTAGAACCACACCGAGGCAAATTAGGGATTAAGTTATTATCTCTCCCAACTGTATAGCTTAGTGTGTGTGTTCATTCTGTATATTGTGTAGGGTTGGCTTACCGAGGAGACGCTTAGCTATCAGAGCCTGTAACTCGTGAGTAACAATCGTGTAAAGATATGTTCAAAATGACTATCTTCTGATCAACTGCTTACTTATTGAACTATTTATCGAATCGACCATCGAATCAAATCGTATCGAACTAAACTGCTATCGAATTGAACTGTTTCTTCAACTGCCATCTTGCTTACCAAATGAATGTATGTCCTATTTTCTGAACTGTACTGTGGCATCCTTGGCACCTACTGTTTACTGTTACTGCTACCGTTTGACAAATCTGTGCCATCGACGGTCTGTGAATGGATGGCCCCACCGACGGTCTATGAACGGGTGGATTTGTCTAATCGAATCGGTTCCCAAGTTTGGGACCACTACTGTTTACTATTATGATGGCCATTATGTATTTCTGATATGGAACAAAGTGCTGTACAGAACTAAGTGCTACACTGTAAGCCACCTCTAGAGTCTATGGAACTAAGTGCTACAGTGTGAGCCACCTCTAGAGTCTGTGCGAGACACCTCTTGAATCCACAAGCATCTTGTTTTTACAAATGGTATCATTCTTATCGCATCGCTATCGTGGCCATCATTTACTGTTTGGTCTGTTAAGACCCGGTCTTTCAAGACCTACTGTTTACTGTACTGTATGCCAATGGATGTACCACATATCACTGTTTTAACTGAATGACTGTTATGGCCTGAAATATGAGCCACAAACTGAATGACTGATAAACTGACTGAAATGACTGTTTTCAATACTGAAAGGACATTTATTCTTAACCCATTTACGCATTATGTTATTCACTGGGTTTTAGCTCACTACTCATATATATGTAGGTATACAGGCACCAGACTGCAGCTAGGAGCGTCAGGCAAGCTTTAGTTCTGTCAAGCCAACTACTGTGCCTCACTGCGAGGTTCCGAGCCTATCAAGCTATGGCTTAGGGGCTTAGGGGTGTTTTATTTCCCCATCTGTCTCTGTACCTATGTTGTATTGTATAGACTGTTAGCACTATATCGCTCCGCCATCGCATCAAGTTAATAGGATTAAGTCCTGTATCAATGATTGTAAATAATGTGCATACTGTTCTGTACTGAAAGTATAAATGTATGAAAAATATTTTCGCATACAGACTGTCACAGCTCATTGGACATTGTTTATTTACTGTAATGGCTTCCGCCATGCCCCTGTACTCTGTTTTACTGTATTGCTGTCAAGCAAGCCTTTGGTAATCTCGGATTACTGGCCGGTTACGGTGCTAAACCCATAGGGGCGGGTTTGGATCGTGACAGAGAGCTCCTCATCTCTTCACAGGCTGCGAAGGCGTTCTTTTGCTACACTGCACAGTGATTCATTTTCTTCTTCTTCAGATCTTAATATGCCTGAATTCGCAAAAACACTTAATTGATTATTTCACACAAAACAAAGATTCGAGACAAAAGCTTAGATCCGTGGAAAAAGAAACAGAGGACTCGATCCAAAAAAATAATCAATAATTAAATGATTTTATGAACAGATCTGAGAGATTAGAACAGTTCAGATCCAAAAAAATAATCAATAAACTTTAAAATTAAGGCAAAAACTATTCAGATCTATCGTTCAAAAAATAATAAAAATCATATTTAAAGCAATATACTCTTCAAATCAGTTGATTTCTTCAAGAATTGCGTGCCAATTTAAAAATAAAAATAAAAATAAAAATAAAAATAAAAATAAAAAAACTTCTTTTGGGGGTATTTTTAAACTAATATACTCACGAAATTAACAGATCAACCACTCGTAGCAAAAAATCAAATATTTTTCTTGGCAAATTGTACCCAATAAAAAATTTTACTTCTTTTTTTTTTGACATATCTAAACCATTTTACTTAGAGAAGAAGAGTGAGGAGAGAGATGAGTGGGTTGTTGAGTCACGATTAGAGAAGAGTGAGGAAAGAGATGAGTGGGTTGTTGAGTCTTTTTGGCTCTTTTTTGCAGAGAGAGAGGACGGAGGAGGGACGGATCGGAGCCTCAATGTTGAAAGAGAAAGAGACAGAGAGGAGCATGTGGGCGGCGATGGCGGTGGGTGAACGCTAGCTGCCTTTCTTCTGCTCCTCCCCCTCTGGTTTGCTCAGATCTGCCTTCGCCCTTCTTCTCCCCTCTTCTCCTCCTCTTCTTCCCCCCTCTGGTTTCTGTCTTGTTTTTTTTTTTTAAATTGAAATTTCCCCAAAACGACGTCGTTTTGGGAGTGCGACAGAGATGGCCGCAGGGTTGTGCGGCCGAAGATCCGGACTTATGTATATACCTGTGTGGCCAAATGAAGGAAAGTCCTGAATTTGTGGTTATATTTTTCATTTTATTTACCGTGCCCTCTCTCACAAATTGATTATAAAAAAAATTAAATAAAAATTATATAATTTGTCTTTTATATTAATTTGGTTTCTATAATTTTAATTTTATCATTTTTTTTCTTCAATTTTTTACACTATGTCAATTTAATTCAATTCGCAATATTCCTTACAAATTTAGACATAAACAGATGACAGAATGGTCTATCTAAAAAAGAATAAATAATTTCATACCAAATGCCAACCTCTCAAGAGAGCCTATGTTGCCGTTTGACAACTTGATTTGAGACTAAAAAAGTACAAAAAGACAAAATATATAAAATAAGTTAATAAGATAAAATATTACATTTAAATCATAATCATTTCATTTTGACTCTCACAATCATCACAAAGTCAAAAGTTCTTTTCAAACAAAACTAATTTAGTCAAGCTAAATTAGCCAAAAAGTTAGGATAAGTTAGTTCTGTTGTCCAAATTGTGAAATTAAATAAATAGATTTATGAAAAAAATCAAAATTATATACCATATGCTGATAATTACAACTAAATTATAACAGAAATACACAATATAATAAAATGGTAAAGAAACCAAAATCAAGCTGTCACATGTAGCGCTTTCCTTAAAACAAATTTTGCCGCCTCACGGGTCGAATGCTTGAGGAATCCCGGCGTCTGTCTCCTAGGATACGACGGTCAAAAACCAGCTACGGCAGAAGCACTTTCTGTCTAGCTTAGCGAACAAAAACTGTGGCAACACTCTCTCACTGTAGGAACTTTCTGGCAAACTGACTTGTAAAATAGAAGCAAAAATTTATATATTGAGACTTGACAAAAGGGTCTCAATTTATACATGTATAGGGAAGAGAAGAAGAGCCTCCAACCTTTAAGGCTGGTCATTAAAACACCATTAACCATCATCCATAGTCTCTTTTCAAAAAGTTAAAAAGTTTGGATGCCCAAAGGATTCACACCCTTTAGCCAAGAAAAATAATTTAAATACCCTTTAAAATCTCATTCATGAATCTAACATCACGAGGCAATTTCTTATTCAAATCTCAATGGTTTTTGGTCCACTTGAACCCAACACAATAGATGGTTGGGACTCACTTTAATATTTAATTAAAGTTACCACACTTTAATATTAAATTAAAATCACCAAAAAATTATTTTTTTAAACAAGTTCTTCCCAAACGAAACCTCTAAATGCACCTCAAAAATATGATTAGACATTCTATTTCTTTGAAGGGTTTGATTAACGAGTATTCCTACCTGTTCGGATTGATATGAAGGAAAGTGAAGGAAAGAGTTGTGAGGGAATGAAAAGGAAGAAGGAAATGGGGAAAGTCTCGTTTCTTTTGTTTGGTTAAATAATATTTAATAAAAAATATATTTAATTAAATATTTTAATATATTATTATGAGATACACTTCCCTTTCGTTTCTTCCTTATTTCGGAGGGAAAGTGCTTCATGCACTTCATTTTTCCATATTAAAATTAATTCAGACATAATTTTAATTTCATCCTTTTAAAATTATCAATCCAAACGAATTGCATGTTCAAATTGATTGTATATTATTTATTGCATATATTCTCATATATTATAAATAAGTATTTTAAGTTTCTTATCAATTATCCTAATGTTCTATTTGTTTGTAAGGAAAATAGTTTTCATATTTTCTAAAATTTGATAAAATAAAAAATAAGAGACAAGAAGACTAAAGTCTTACCAATAACAATGTCATCACATTACCACTAATCTCCACCACCAGCACCACGGCCACTACTTGCTACCACATCACCATGCCATCACCTTCATCCCACCACCAACACCACGGCCACTACTTGCTACCACATCACCATGCCATCACCTACCACTACCACCAAACATCAAAAAATATTTTTTGAAAAGAAATTTATAAAAAATATTTTTCGTCCAAACAAACAAAGCGTAAGGCCTTCTTTGTTTTTCTCAATATTACCAATCCCATGGACTCCACAAAAATATGTTTGCTTAGAGAAATGGTCATGGGACTTAGGGCCAATTTGGAAACATTAACCTATTTTGGATCACATTACCTTTTTATTTTTTCACGTTTTTTCAAAAAAAAATCAAAAAGTCAATTTTTAACTAATTTCTCAAAACAATCCTTCGTCCCATGCGATTAGGAATATCTTCTAATAAGGGGACTAGCAATCTCATAGAAGAGGTAGTATTCAAATCCAAATCACGTGAGATTAGCTGTAAAATGACTATTTTGATCTTCATTTTACAATATTAATAAAGTCACATTTGACATAATGAAGACTTTTACATAATTTTATGTAGTTAATCTCAACCACTTAATGCTTTCATATTACTATATAAATAAATACAATTTATCTTACATCTTTAACTTAATAGCACTATACTAGTGTTTTCCTCATTCAATCTTACCGTACTAATAATTCTTTAAAACAAATTCACTATAGATGAAATTTAGAAAAATATCATGACTTTTTTTGGGAAAATGTCAAACATAGATGGATTTTGTGTAAAGAAAAATCTTAGTTGTAACTAAACAGCTTTTTTTTTTTTACTTAAATAACTTAAAAATAAAAAATAAATAAATAAATAACCATTTTAAAAAAACAATACTTAAAATATGGAAATGGGTGTGGTGGTGATGAGGGGTTTATATAAAGGGAGCAAAACGGTTGACACTGTTGTTTGGGGCTAATTAGTAATTTTGGACTATAAATATGTAATATTTTATAATATTGTGATTAGTGAAAAAATGCGAGTATGTGAGATATTGTATTGAATGATTGAAAAATATGAAAGGACATAGGGGTACTTACCAATTAGTCCTATTAACTAGACTTATTTACCTACAGGTCCTAACTAATAAATTTAACACTATAAAAATAAGAGAGTAATAAATTTATCACTAAAAATTTATTCATAAAAACAAAGAGACTGATAAATTTATCACTATAAATTTATTCATAAAAATAAAAGATTGATAAATTTATCTTTATCATTTAATAAATTTATTAAATAGGACTTAATGGGTAATAACTCTCCAAAATAGGACATATTGGGTAATAAGCCTCCAAAATATGACCTATTAATAGTTTACCCAAGGACATATCGAATAATGATTAGTTAAAAAATATAAATAAGTGATATTCTGAAAATATTAAATAATTTCTTGCTGTTTTTTTGGGGGTTGGGATGAGTCATTATTTGGACACTAGTGCGTCACTGATGACTGTTAAACAATCCTAAAAACGTACACACAGACTCTTCTTCTGTGCCTCTCTATTGTTTTTGTTTTTTTATTGTTTTTCATATTTAAGGCTTTGAGGAGGGTTGCTTTCTGGAGGGTCTGCCATCGAAACAAAAAAATAAGTAAAATGTTTTTAAAAAAAACACACTGGAGCTGCCATTCACAGTAGGTTGTGGTCCTCTTCCTATGAAATCTAATCTCCTTTGAAGATGACAACCCACATCTGATGTTTATTAATTGCTTTTTGAAATAAAAATTTAAAGAATATGTACAAAAATGGTATTAAAAGAAATAAGAAAAAAGAAAGAAAAGGAAGATAGCTCTGAAAGATACGCTCATGGGCCCATTTGCTGGTATGCATGTGCTTGATACGCTCTTCCCAGTCCATAATTGAAAGAAAATGCAATATGTGATCATTTTTCTCATCAATTTATATCACGGCATTCAAGTTATAAATTTAATTTTAAAATTTTTGTGATAAGAGTTTCAAATTCCAGTTATTTGAGGTTAAAAAAGCAAACGATTTAAAAAATTATATTACCCTTACCTGTTTTATCTATCTGTTTATTATTCACATATCCATGCACATCACATATCTGTCTCTATATGTCATTCCCTATTTATTCATATATCATCAATCTGTTCATATCACCACTGTCACCCACCTTCAGCGATTGGCCAAAGGTGGTCTACCAATCTAACAAAAAAAAAAAAAAAGAAGAGAAAAAAAGCTTTCAAAACAATCATTTGTTTTCTCACTAAATAATTTTATTACTCATATGTTTATCATCAAAATAAAATAATTCTTGAGCCTATTGCTATATACACCCCAAAAAAGAAAATTTTCACTAATTTTTTCTTAAGTTAATTACCTAAAAGTTCTATTTACAAATGTTATGGTAGCTCAGATTCTATTTAAGATTTTTTGAATTAATAAGTCATATTTAATAAAATTGAGAATATTATCAATTTTTCTTAATTTGTAAAACTAAAAACATTATTAATTTTGCATAGTAATATATCAGATAAATGTTTTACTAACTGATGAAAAAAAGAACAGAGCATGAGATTAAACATTTATATCCTTCTATTTATTGGTTGGATTAAATTATCTAATAAAATCATGAACATTATTAGTTTTTTCTAGTTTTAAAACTGAGAACATTTTCAGTTTTTTTTATTTTTAAAGTTTTTTTTTTCAGTTTTGCACATCAATGTTCCATCATCATACTCCTTTATAGACACAAAATTTTCAGTTTTGCACAAAAAAATAATTCATTTTTTTCATTTTTTTTTTTTTTTAGTTTTTTCAATTTGAAAGTTAATGTTTTAAAGTTTTGAAAATAAAAATAAATGTCAAATCATCATATTCCTTTATAGATAATTATAAATGATGAACAATCATTGTTTAAAAGGCAATTCTAATTATTAAAAATTTAATGGCACCTAAAAATTTTAAAAATCTTAATTAGGACTTAATGAAGTATAAGTTCATAAATTAGAACTTATGTGTAAATATCCCTTTTTTCTTTTTATTTCTCATTTTATTTTTTTTATTTTTAAAAATAATTATTGAGAATATAATAAAAATAAATAATATTTTGTCATATTAACTTAGTGATATAAAAAAATAGTAAAAAATACAACAATATATATCAATCCTCTTTTGGTGCATCTATTTGAGAAAAATATTGAATAAAATGGTAACACCATTCTACTACAAATGAGACTAAGTGAAAATTTTTATCTCCTACCACCCTAATAATAATATTATAATTCTTACAGCAAATTGAGATTACTCATTAAATATGATACAATTATATAATATTAATGTTACACCCAATATTTATCCCCTTCATTTACACCATACTAATTTACTATTCTTCTTTCACAAACATTGAAATTTGTGTTCTCACATATGTGGGTGTCTTGAAAAATTATGGTGTAAATAGAAACACCCGTCTTCTTATGAAATGGTTTTTTGCATCTGCTTCTTTTGCATTTATAAATTTCCAATAAAAGGATTTATATCACAAATCATTCAAGTAAAGTAAAGTAATTCAAATTTAAATTTTAGTTTAGATATATTTTAGTGTTGGATTTATAGATTAAGGATTTAAGCGCTATGATTGTTCAAGAATAACTTAGATATGATTTTCACAATTGAATCTGACAGATTTCTCATGATGAATTTGAAATATTAATATAAATATAGTTATTTGAAACCCTTTATTTTATAATAAAAGTTTTATTTCTACTATTGTCCGAATAAAATAATTCTCAATTCTAACTAGACCCTTTTTTATTTTAACTTCTAATTTTTTAAACGAAATAAACTCAACCTTAAATCATTTCATTTAAAATTATCCATCCAAACGGTACATGAGAGTTTCAATGTAATGGATTCCAAATACAGTCGTGATTAAGACCTCCTCAGATTTCCACCCTCACCATCACCACCCCCACACACACGTGGGGGTTGGTGAGTGGGGGGGGGGGGGGGATTTGACCAATCAAAAGGCAAAGGGGGTCTCGGGATTACTTCCAAAGGAGGTCTGAGTCTTTTTTGTTCCAAATAATAATGTACAATACATTATTTGAAAATTTCTATACTAAGGGTATGTTTGGATGGAACATAAAATTTAAGAAATAAATAAATAAATTTTAAGTTATCATTTTTTTTCTCTCACCTCTGTGATGGAAAAATTTCATACATCTTCCAACGGCAAATATACTGATCTTTCTTTAATGTAAAATAATTATAAATTTATATTCCTATATCTATATTATTATAAAGCAAACAGCCATGATGGTGCAAACGAAGTTAACTCACGCTAACTGCTTGGAGTAGTTTCTAAGCCTGTTCAATTGTTTCAATCGTAATTGCTAATATAATTGTGTGTGTGATTGGGAAGTGGCTATTTTAGATGTTTTTTGATTTTTTGGTTATTTTAGTAAATTATTTTAGTTTTTGTGTTTGGAAAGATAAGATGAATTTTTATTTGAGTTGGTGTATTGAAAAATGTGTTGAAATGATGTTTAAAGTTAAAATGACAAATTTATCCCTAACCTCACATTTTTCAAAATTAATCTAAAGGGATAAAATTGTAATTTACCTACCTGTCACTGTGACAGTGGTAGGTTGTGCCTACACTCATTGTCACAGTGACAACCCACTGCTGGCCTATTTTTCATTTCTTTTTTTCTTTTTCTTTTTTAAACTTTTGATTTAGGAGCTTTCAAACTAAAATTGTTTTTGAAGCTATTTTAACCTTAAAGCTAGGTTCCCAAACACCCCCTATTTCACATATGCACGCATAGTGTGTGCCAACACTTCTAATATATATGTATGTAGCTTAGCTTCAAATTCCTTAGGGCCTAAAGTTAAATTTCTCAGCCTAACAAAAGTTTTGCATTCAAAAAAAAAGTTAATATACTTTTAAAAAAAGTCTATATCTAAGAGGTAGATTAATTTAAAGGAGTTGACCGAGTGATAAAGATTTAAAAATAAAATCTAAAATTTTGAGTTTGAATCACTCTAAAAAACTAATAAAAATTTGTTCGGTCATTAATTTCAGAGCTCAAAGAATTAGCCGAAGGTGTATAAAGCAAACAAACCAACCGATGAAGCAAACAATGAAACATCACAAACCAACCATAGATACATGATGGGACAAAAGTCTACCAGTGGGCCTTCTTAGCATGTGGACAAGCCCAATACAGCCCTAGCCCAATCTACTTCATGATTTCCAAATTCCAACCCAATTGGGAAATAAATGGCCCACCCAATTGAGGACCCAACTATTGCGAGTTGAGGGCTTATAGTTGAGTCCTATTTTGTACATACACACACTACTCTCTAAGGGTGCTTTGTGAATTTTTTTTTTTTTTTTTTTTTTTTTAAGAAGGGGAAAAAAATTAATATGTTTGAAAATAATTTTCTAGTGACTTTTTTTAATTGTATAGAAAAACGTGAAAGACTCACTAATGTAATATTTTAACTTTTTGTTTGAAATTTCATTTTACTCTTGCTTTAGTTGTATGAAAAGAAAAATAATGTGAGCGTATATTTATCTTTTTACACTAGTAGTAACTAACTTTTTTTGGATACATTTTGGTTTTTTAGTTTTGTAATGACTTTTCTACTAAAAAAATCTCTTTCCAAATGAGACTTGAGTGCGTGAATAATACACACTTTATAATAGATATAAAATAATAAAATTTATACTTTTTGGTCGGGTCAATACACTTTTAATATGGAATCCAAGAACAATCAAACTTTATGCATTATTTACTCACTCCAAAAATGTTACTTATTGTTTGGTTCCTATGGGACCTATTTGGTCCAAATGAGTGCCATGGAAATGCTAATGATACTAGGGAATGGTTTGGCTGTGCCTTCAAAATTAGTTTATTGATTAAAAGAATTTATTTTGTTATAAAAATCTTAGCTCATTGGTCAACCCAATGAAAATATCCATTTTAATCATTCTAAAAAATTATTTAAAAAGTCAAAAAAAAATAAAGTACCAAATAAATGAATTTTTTTAGCATTTAATTGTTTTTGTAAGCCTATTTTTTATTAATAAATTAATTTTTTAGTCAACTCCCAAAATAAGCCTACAATAAGTCGTATTATTCCAATGATAGGATTTTGTAAAACACACCTAGACACAATATTTAAATGGAAAATTTACCCATAAGTCCTAGTTTTTGAAACGTTGAACCATTTAGTCCTAAAAGTTTTTTATGCTCCATTTAGTCCCATTTTTACATCAGCATGATGTAAATGATGTAAATGATCTGATGTTTCATTCTATAATTTCAAAATTTATTGAAATCTGATGAACATTAGATGTTTTTCATCCTATATTTTCAAACATTATTGAAATTTGATGAACATTAAATGTTTGAAATCTAATGTTGTAACATGACTCTGATGTTATTAACATTGTAATGAGACTTTTCAGTCTATAAGAAAACTTTTAAGACTAAATAGTGCATAAGTTATTAATTTGGAATTTATTGGTGCATCTCCCTATTTAAGGAAAATTGTGTACCACTAATTCATGTATTTATTAATTTAGACTTATTCTCTTGTATTTAGAGCATATAAAATGTTGAAAAAAAATGTAAATATGCATATTTACTCAGTAATGATAAATAAATTGAAAAAAAAAATTGTATATAAACTTGTTTGGCATCTACTATATAATTCATCTTTTTTATCTTTTTATCTTTTTTCCATCACATCACCTCTCTACTTTTCTGCACATCTTTTCGTAAAAAGACAAAAAGTACACTTTTTTAGGACACCCCAAACCAATAGAATGATATGATAAAGTTTATCACTTAAGCAGAAGACTCGTTAAGATAACATATATTTAAAAATAAAATAATACTACAGTCACATCATTGTGGCAAAAAAATTCTGCAAAAAGAAAAAAAAAAATTAAGAATATCATCTTTCTCATATTTTGCCTCATTGTTGATGGAGAAAGCTCCATAGAAATACAATGCCATTGACAAAAATTTCATTCAAATAGCAGCGCAAAGACAAAAGGCAAACTCTATACATAAATAAACATTCTTTGTTCTGAAAAGAAAATTGTATGAATCGGTTGAATTTAACAGTTATCTATTAAAATATTAGATAGAATTAGTTACTCCTTCAAAGTAATTCTCAACTTTTGATAATTACTCCAGGTAATTTTAGCGTGAACAATATTTTATAAATTTTTATAAGACCCATTAAAACTTATTGTGCATCTCTTTTTTACACTAAATCAAAAATCTAAAAACGTAATATATTTGTGTTCCAAAATGATAAATTTAATACTCCAAAACAATCCTGAAAATATTTTTCAATATAAACCTTAACCTAAAATCTAATTAGAGTGGAGTTTTGGTATGATAAAAGATAAAAATTAGATCATAATACTTATAGAAATGTGTTGTAACACGATTAATTTTAAAAATAAAAGTAATATTTTAGTAGATATCTAGTTATTAAAAGAAAATTACTCTAAAAATATCTTAAATTCTAATGGTGTAATTTAAATAAGTTAAACTAATTGAATTAACTCAATTGACCACTCATGTACACTTCTATCTAGAAACCAGAAGGTTAGGGAGTCAATACTTACTAACTGCAATAATTAATAATTTATCTCTTATTATGAGATTTTTCAATATTTTTCATTTCTTTTACATTTTTATTATTATTATTATTTTTTTTTTTTTATTTTTTTTTTTTTTTTGAACTAGTATTTCTTTTACGTTTTGACACTCTTTCATAGGTTGATGATAATGTTGGTGGGCTTGCGATTTCTTTCCCTATTAAACCGCCATTAATTTGCTTAGAATCATCATATTAATTTGTTTGTGTCCCACATATTTAATAAAAATATTAATAAAATATTTATATCTCCAGCCATATGCAAAATATTTAATAAAATATTAATAAAATATTTAACCCCTAGCATTACTTTTATCCAAGCATGACCCAACAATACACCGCACACCATTAATGTTGACAAATTACGTGCACACTTTCTGGGGAAAAAATATTTGGTGGTCATTGGGCAAACACACATGACGCCCCATCTTGATTTTTATTGATTAAGATAGTGAGACTCACTATTTTTAAAGTAATGTTAAAAATTTTAAAAATTCTATCAAAGTTTGTACTAAATATTTTACATGGATATGAAATTCACACAATATGAGTCTCATGTAGATTTTATACTCATGTGAAGTATTTGATAAAATTTTTAATATGACTAACATTTTTATACTTTTTATTGTGTTATAAAAGAAAAACATGACATGTGTCATGTGTTGAATAGTGTAAAATATTACTTTAAAACCGCCAAATAATCACTCTTTTATGGTAGCTTTTTTTGTGGATAACTGGGATTTGCTTTGGTAGCTTTTTTTTTCTTTTTCTTTTTTTTTTTTTTTTTTTGAGTGAACTCTTTTTTAAAAATTTAAGAAATTTAGGTTTTTAAATTCAGTTCGACGAGACAAACCGAAAAATTCAAAAAGAATCCAAAAAAAATAAAAATAAGCAAACAAATAGTGGACTTTTTTTACTTACTTTGACTTTTTAATTTTTTTAATTTTTTTTTTTTAAGATTTGTCTACACAAGATGGATAGAAAAAGTTTTTAAAAAAAAAAAAAAATTTTGACATAATTTTTTTTTAAAACAAATCACTAACAATTAAAAATATTAAAATATATATATATATATATAACTTATTTAACTCACCTCAAATAGCCAAATTTTTAAAAAACATTCACTAACCAAACACTACAATAGCGTTTTGTAACTTTTAGGTTTTTTATTTATGTTTACAAAAATTTTATAAATTAGTTTTTATTTATTTTCAGAAAAACATAAATTATAAGCGCGTTTAATTTGAACAAAATGTTTGAAAAAATTTAAAAACATAAACTAAAAAATATGTTTCTTTAGACCTAAAGTATTTATATTTTTTTTATTATTTTATGACAATGGGATCATACATATAAAAAAAATTAATTGAAAAAAAAAATTAATTGGAAAAAATAATTGAAAAAAAATTTATTTGAAAAAAAATTAATGAAAAAAAATTTATTTGAAAAAAAAAATTAATTGAAAAAAAATTGTTCGTCAAATTTTTAAATTTCTGTTTAAAAACTAATGTAAACTCATTTTTGCTGAAATTTATAAACAGAGACAACCATTTATAAATTAAAAAAATTATCAAATAAATTTTTATGATAATTTTTTTTTTAAATTTAAATAAAAACTAAAAGCTAAAAAGAGAGGTTAGCACACAGACCGTGCTAAATGTTGTTGGGGTAGAGGTGAGCCACTATGTGGACATTTGTGCGGAAGTGATGACTTGCAAACAGTCCTAAAACACAACTCTTTGTCTCTCTTTGGTTTGTTTTTGTTTTCCATATTAAGGTCTCTTTTGAAAAGAACATAAAAAAATCAAAAGTTAACTTTTAATTTATTTTAAATTATATCATTTTTTTTATTTTTTAATAAATTTTATAAAAAAAAAATAAAAAAATTCAAAAAATCAGTTTTTAACTAATTTTCCATAATAACATGAAGCCTTGAGCGGGGTTGCTTTCCAGAGGGTCTACCATCGAGTTGCCATTCCCAGTAAGCTGTGGTCCTATATCCCAAGAAATCTAACAATCTACATTGATTGATGATAAGTTGACAACCAACCAAAAACACTGATGTTGAATTGCTTTTTTAGAAATGAAAATTTCAGAGGATATATACATGTACATAATGGGCTTGCAAAGTGAAATGTTAGCTCTGATTAAATAAAGACATATTGGCATTAAATTGTTCTGATCCAACTGGCATTGTCATGGCCCGCATTAACTGGTGGTTTCCGATGCATGTGATTGAGGTCTCGTTTGAATAATTGATATTTTAGTTTGAAGGTTAAAAAATAAAAAGAGGAAAAATTATTTATAAGTTTTATTTGGGAGACTTATACTACATATAATCTTAAATAAAAATTTATGTTCCTATAAGTCCTGTAGGAAATTGGTTGACACATTAACCTAAAATATTATTTGTTAATATCATAAATAATGGCAAAATCATATAAATGAAATTGAATGTTACTATATATCATATTTATGTGGATGTGAATTTGAAATTCAAAATATACGTTATATTTCGAGATTACAGCTTTGATTAGGCAAAATTTTAGGAAATGAAATATATGAGATATGTTTTGTGTCATTATTCTAATGCGAACTGTTGGTTCATTTCAAAGCATTTGGAAACCCACCACCGAGAGGAAAAGGGATGCGATTCGACAATGAGGTTTGACGGGACAATGGGAACGAAATCCCGTCTTCGTTGAATGACGACGAAGGATGGCTCCAAAACAGAAGTGTGGCTTCCCCCTATTTTGCAATGTTCAATCATTTGATTTTGGTTAACAACCTATAACTAGGGTTTATGTAAATATGGGATTGTTGATAATGTCGATTTCTTTCAGTCAGAAGCTGTAATGGTAGTTGTATATTTGTATATTTTGTGAGTTTTATGAGGATTACAGGTTTTGATAGTTCTCGATTTGAAAATGTTAGTATATATGTGTGGGTCGTCGATTGTGTGTTATGTGACTTAGTTATTGGTGTTCTAGGATGGGGGTTCGGTGGGTTTTCGAATTTGGGTGTTTTGTGCGTGATTCGTTGTAATGTTGCCAAATATGGGGCCTATTTTTTTTTTTTTTTTTGTGAAACCCAAGCAAATGATTGTGTTTGATGCTCTAATTTTTGGGGGTTCACGTTGTGCTACGATGTCGTTTGGTTGTGCTCATTAAGTAACAAAAGTAAGTTGTTGAATGTGACTAATGCCACGTCTGTGTTTTACGTGTTGCCCAGTTTCTAAATGTGAATGTGACCCAAATGTAAATTACTTTTGAATGCAAATGTGACCCCATGTAAGTAAGTTATGAATATGAATGGGGTCCCATATGAATAATTTCTAAATATGAATCTAACACCATTTCTGAATGTGACCGTAAATTTGTGGGACTATTTGTAAAGTGTTATAAAGAGTCGAATAATGGAAGTAACATAATTCCGAAATGTGGTTGTGATTTCACGTCCCCAATTCATGTCGTCACATTCTTGGTTGTGATTTGACGTTTACGTGGACTACCTAAGTGTCACATTTGTGAACGTGTGTGAGAATGTCGATACACTGTTACGTTTTTGTTTTGTAAAATATGTGATCACGTAATATACTTTATGACATTAACTGTAGTTTGTATGACAAACAATATGATTTTGGTTAGTGGTTTGTGTTGGGTACAATTAGTTGATGTTTGAATTGGCATACGTCACATTGTCTTCCATGTTGTCACATTGTTTTCCATGTCGTCATATTCACACAATGTAACATATCCATTATATGTTGTCACATTTACGTCAATCCGTACTCTTTCTTCAGGTCAAACATGACGTCAGTGGAACGTGTAAGCGGCTTGTCACGTACCCGATCACCAACAACATTGCAAACTAATTCAGAGTTGATTCTACTATGCTTTTCAGTTCGAACAATAACACCACAATTATGCAAATTGTTCCATCTCTTCAAGTAAAAGTATCCATTGCATGTTTGAACCCTTCTGTGTATCAACCATGTCAATACATTCCGCACCCAAATCAACAAATAAGGCATGCGACATGTGTGTTTTATAATCAAATGTGAGCACACTATTTAAACGTATTGTTAGTTATCGTCCCAAAATCTACCGTAATTTCGACATCATATGAAAGGTAGAAAAAATTAAAAGCGCAACGTAACGTGACACATATGTATACACTAAATTATATGACACAACACAAATTCAAAGACAAATACAACAACATAATACACAAAAGACATTACAACGTTGTAATTTTGTGCAACGTAATGTTTCTGTATGTAAACACTTAATTAAAAAATTAAACACGAAAGACATAACAACGTTGTAATTTTGCGCAACATAACGTGGCGTGGTTCAACCCACATCAAATTAAAAAATTAAAACCCCAGTCGTTTTGTGCAACGTAATGTGACACGTATGTAAACAATGAATACAACAACAACACAATACAAATTGAAAAACAAATACAGCCGAACATAACACAAAATACATAACAACGTTGTAAATGTGGTTAACATTACAACCTCAATGTAACTTCATTGAAGGCTAATGAAAGTGTGCCAATGGATGGTTGTAACAGATTGTCAAAGCCATAAAAGATAAGATGTCAGTGACAAATGAACAATTGGAAAAAACACAACAACAAAACGCACCAACTGGAGAAACAGAAACCCTACCTTCTTCCCTTAATCACTTGGATTCAAAATCAGCAAAAGCAAACAAAACACAACCTCCAACCTTCAAGACAACATCGGCCATATCTATATCCAAACAATCAACATTTTCAAAATCCACCAGAATCAAAGAAAAATGCGACATTCACGCCCACGGGCGTGTCCAACACAATCCATTTTTCTAAAAGCCTCCAAAACACATAATATGTGAATGATATAATAATCAATAATATGAAACATATAAGGGTATAAAATTACACTAATACTATTTACTTACAACTAATAGAACTTTATGGAATACATTTCTATCTAAATAGGATTTGAAACTCTATAAGAAATTATATAGAACTTCACATTAAATAAGTCTCCCAAATAGGACTTATAAATAATTTTTCCAAAAAAATATATATAACTTATACAAGAAAATTAAATATTCATTTCTATTTGCTTTACTTCTTACACATTTTTTCATAAAAAGTTAAAAAGTTTTTTTAAAACATATTAATTCTTTTACCTCATATTTTAACAAAAAAAAATCACTAAAAAGTCACTTCCCAAACAACTCTTAATATGCTCTGATAAATGAGTAGTTATTCAATTGTTATGAAATATCATGTGACATTATTTAAATAGTGTTTTAAATTAATCGTATGACAGAAGTTTGTTGGGAAAGATATATTGACTTACCTTTGTTAAATAGTTAAAAGACAGCCTTTATTTGGGATGTGAGTTGACTTTTTGGCTATTTTAGCCTGAGGTTAAAAAATCTTATTTAGGATAGATTATTTGGCTTTTTTAACTTTTGTGGAAAAAAAAATGAAATGATTATGGTTTGGATGTATCATTTTGTCTCATTAACTTTTTAGCCTATTTTGTCTTTTTGTGACTATTTTAGCCTAAAAAGTCTATGCCAAACATAGCTTAGTTTTTCATTGATCAAAAGTGTTATGTAGATAATTACACATGATACTCTAGGAGTATCTAATAACTTTTTTCAAATAAATTGCATGAGTTGGGAAATGTTATGTGTAATTGTTTTGTATGGTCTCTTATGTAAATATTTATCATTGATTTATTATTTAAAAATAAAGATATGAAGGAAAAAAAAATTATATCAAATTGAATAATAATAAGGGAAATTTGGCCATAAACCCTTTTTACCTTTCTTTTCTTTTTAAAAAGATCAAAAAAAAAAAATTATACTTTCAAAATCCCTCATAATTATAAAGTCTTGTATAAAGGATAAACAATTTCAAATTTATATTTTGTGTGACAAATTTACCCCTTCACACACAAACTCTCTATCTTTCTCCTCTATCTCTTTCTAAGAGCTCTATTCACCACCACCGTCTACACCACCACTACCATCACCATCTCTACTACCATGACTACCATCGTTTCCACCACCTCCATCGTCTCCACCAACACCGTCTCAACCATTGATGTTGTTTGTCACCACCACCACCACCACTGTTTCGCCACTAGCATCTCAACCACTAGCACCATTCGATGCCACCATCGTCATCTTTAGCGACCAAGATTTCAGATCTGAGATTGATGACGTCAAATTTGAGATCTATCATCTCAGATATATATATTCTCTCTTTCTTTTTCTCTTTGTCTCCTCATCATGCTCTGTTTTTCATACAGTAAAATTTTACTCTAGTTTGAACCAAATCTAAGGCAATATATGTACTCTCTCTATCTCTCTATTTCTCTTCTTCTTTTTTTTCTCTAGTATGTTCTCTGTTTTTGTTTGACAGAATAAGAGTAAAATTTTACTCTGGTATGTGCTCTGTTTTTGTTTGATAAAATGAAAGTAAAATTTTATTCTGGTATATGCTCTGTTTTTATTTGATAAAATGAGAGTAAAATTTTACCTCTAAGACAATATATGTGCTTAACGATATAAAATTTTACTTTGAATCATAATAAATTTTACTCTGATTTAGAGTAAAATTTTACTTTGAATTAGAATAAAGTTTATTAGGATTCAAAGCAAAATTTTACTCTGAAATATACTGTGAGAATGACTTTACAAGAGAGCTGATATATATATATATATAGAGAGAGAGAGAGAGAGAGAGAGAGTAAAAAAAACAAGTTTTAAAATATTAGGAGGTTTTAGAAGGATCTATATAATTCTTATCCTTTTGAAAAACAAATTAAATAGTGACGGGTCTATCACCAAATTTCCCTAATAATAATACAATAACTCATAACTGAAAGCTTAACAACCACCAAAAGAAATAGGCCATAATGATAACTAATAAACAACTCAATACAAAGCCCATAATAGGGAGAGAAATAGTCAATATTTCTATTCGGTAAGAATTGGCTTCTTGACTTATTAAATAGGAGTTCACAATAGTGATCAAATTTTGTAACTTTCTTTTTTGTTGCACAACTTAAACCTTACTCTAGTCTAGATTTAAGGAAAAAGGGAGAAATGGGATTTGCATTCAAATGAATCACTGAATCACCCTGACACCCCACATGAAATTTGAACTTATGACATATATTAGGAGAGAGTTGAAAAGCATATTATTGTAGTATACGATCGTATAAATGATCAATTTGAATTAGCCCAATTCATTAAAGTACTTCTATTGCATTGCACTAGTTCTTCGCTACACTCACCTTTCTTTATCTCTTTCAAGCATGAAAATTTGTGCTCTCACATATGGTTGAGATAAAAAAATATATAAAATAATAAATAAATAAATAAAATAATAAGGTTTAATTAGAAGCACTCTCCTTCAATAAGCAGTAATGTTATGGACTCAGATATAAAAATTCAAAAATTATCTATAATTTCACATTATAACTTATAGTCATTTCATATGTAGACCTTACATTTCATCAATTTAATTGCTACCACCCAAACTCATTTCTGGGTTCGAAATTCTGAGACCCTAACTTTATTGTTTAATAACGAAAAATGTTAAAAACAACCCTTAGAATTGTTGTTAACGTTAAAAATTATATAAAAAGTGTATTGAAATGTGTAAATAGTGTTTAAAAATATATATTAAAATATTTTTAGATATATAGATTGTGTATTGAGATTATAAATATTTTATCATTTAGTGTTTGTTATTGACGGTCCTAATTATATTTAGGGCCGGCCTTGAGCATAGGCCCACCAGGCCATGGTTTAGTAGCTCTCAAAATAGATCCAAAAAAAGAGTCCCCTCCTATTATAATTTAGTGTAATATATTTGGTATGTTTTAAGTCTAAAAAAATTTAAAGAAGACCCAAACTAACTTAAAATAAATTGACCCACTAAAAAAATTAAAAGGCCCATTCAAAATTAAAAGGGTCCATTCTCTCTCCCCATCTAATTCCCAAATTCATGGGTTGCTTATAGGATGCTTTTCACTATTCCAATTATAGTTGCGTCGGGGGAAAGAAGCTTTTCAAAGTTGAAAATGATCAAAAATACCCTCGATCAATCATGTCACAAGAAAGATTGAATGAATTAGCATTGTTATCCATGAAAAATGATTTTGAAAAAAACAAAATTTGGGCCTGATTATATTCCTATTAGCATAACCCTCTAGTGAAAATGGTTTTATGCATGTGCTTATTTTAGATTTAGGAATTTGCTTATTTTAGATTTATGAATTTGAAATGAAATGATTTAACACTCATCATTTAAGAAAAGTAATTTAACTTTAAATTGTAGTTTAAACATGTATTTAACATTGAATTTGCGGATGTCTTTGAATTTATGGAATTTGAAATGAAAAGATTTAGACACAAATCATTCAAGGAGGATAGCTTAATTTTATGTTTAATAGTTTAGATTTGTAATGAAGAAGTTGAGGTAACAATAGTTATTTGAAATCTTTCATCCAATGGTTTCTAATAATATGAGGATCCAAATAAAATTATTTTTCTCTTCTATTTTAATTTTATCTCCCTTTCAATCCATCTCCTATCTTTTTTATAAATCCAAACGAAGCATGAGACCTTTACCATGACGGATATCAAATGACAACGTAAAAATTATTATTTGAAGTTCTTCATACCTGTTTTACTTTGATCATAAATTGTGGACAAATAGATATACATAGGGAAAACAAAGGGTAAGAAAAAAAAATGAATGAAATATAATCTCTTTTTTTTTTTTTTTTTTTTTTTTTCCCTTATGACGTTTCATTTGTTTGGGCAAAAACCATTTTGTGAAAATATTTATGTATTTTCTGGTATTTGGTATAATAGAAAAACGAAAGTCAACGAAATATATTTTTCATAATTAACAAAAAACAAGCTTATATGGGCAAAAAATATTTTTCATTTTTAAAAAGTGGAAAACATTTTCCTGACTAAAATCTTACCAATATCACCACACTACAACCGCCACTCTCACCTCCACCACCACACCACCATCACCATGGTCACTGTCACCATCACCATCGTTATCACTGTTGCCTCACCATCATGCCACCACCTCTACCTTCGTTTCACCACCAAAACCACAAAACATAGAAAAATATTTTTTCCAGAAAATATTTTCTAAAAAAAAAATTTCGTAAAAAATATTTTTCATCTAAACAAACGAAGCGTTAATTTTCTTTTTTTCTCGACAATTCCTCATTTCAAATATAAGATCCAAACATAACCAACACAAAAGCCAGCTTTTTTTAAATTTCTCAACCTAATAAAAGTTCTACATTATATGGGGGGATTCAGTCAGAGGTCGATAATTTTATGATATCATTTGCACTCAATACAAAGCAAATAATGAAATATCACAAACAAAACCATAGAAAACTTATGGAGCAAAAGTCCACCATGCCTGGCCTTCTAAGGCCCCCTCTATTTTCTTAACGTGTGGACAAAGCCCGATCCCGCCCAAGCCCAACTAGTACATAATTTTCGGATAAATTGGGAAATAAGTGGCCCACCCAATTGAGGACTCTGTGTTTAATTCATGAATTTTGATAAGAATTTAAAAAATAAAATAAAAAAATAATGTGAATGAAATAAATTACATTTCACTCATTTTTTTGCTTTTCATTTTCTAATATATTTTTAAATTTATGAATCAAATATAGTCTTAATAGTTGAAAGGCAGTAAAAAGTGAATATGGTTTTTTGTTTGTCCAAATGAGTATCATGGTAAGGATTATTGGCGACTCCAAAAAATTTTATAGATGAAATTACTCAAAAAATGTAAACTCTACGAATTCTTTTAGAAAAAAATTAAATTAATTAACATTTGAGCTTCTCAAATTTTAATTAGAATAAACTTTTAATAAAATACTATCATATTAAAAAAAATACATAAATTTTTACAATTGTATTTAACGATGTGTCATTTTTGAAATTATTTCATAATAATCTCATTATTAATGGAGTCAAATACATCCTCTTTTATATACATGATTAAGTAACCATTCAACTATTAATCTCTCATTTAGGCCAAGTTTGGCATCCTCAAAAAAATCTAAAAATTCAAAAAGTCATTATCCTATTTAAGTCACATCATCTTATTTAAGTCACATCACCTCTCTAACACATCACTTCAAACCCAACCCAAATCCAACTCATATTTCATAAAAAGTCAAAAAGTACACTTATTAGTCTTCCCCAACTTGACCTTAGTTTGAGCGTGGAGAAGAGAAGGACTAGGTTCCTAATAGATTTTTGGTTTCTAACGGATGAGGTCCCTTATTTGTTTTAATGGGATCAATTGGTTATTAAATAAAATTTTTACTGTGAAAAATAAAAATTCAATGCTGTTTGGTTGGATGAGACCCACCATCCCTCTAATGGTGTTGCCCCTAGTAGCGATGGTAACGGAGCATGGCTAGCATGAATTAATTTTGTAATTTTAAAAATGTCGGTATTAATAAACATGATGGGTATTAATAAAAGATGAAATAGTATATTATGGATAATATTTTATTGGTGATAAGATAGATGTAAAATATTAAATAATGAATGTGAAGTATAATATTTTAGTATTTCGGTCTTATTATATTTTTAAAACAAATTAAATTATATAATATATATATATATATAAACGAGGTGGGGAGAGGAAAATTTGATCTGACCTTGCTCCTTCATCGGAGGTGGAGAAAACCCATTGGGGCGCAATGAGAGGAAATGTCATCCCTAACCATGTACATTATAATATTATGGACATGGCAGAGATGAGACTATATATATAATGCTATTTAAATAATCTAATTAGATAGATCACAAAATGGATACGGGTATTAAGTTACAACTCGATCCAAACTCAACCTAAAACACATGCACAAACTAAGCCTAACACAACATAGCTTAGTCCAAGTCCAGGTTAAAGACCAAGACCATACCTAGCACATGCACAAGTACGAGCCTAGGTCCAGTCTAAACCAAGATTAAGTCAAATTCTAAACCCAACTTTATTGATACCTACTTTATGAGGCAATTTTCATTCACAACTCAATGGTTTTGAATTATTATTTTTGTATTGCAACCTTCTCACTTAAGAGAACACAAAACCACTCAGATCAACTTTAATCAAAGATTGGGTTCCACTTTAATTTTCAATTAAAGTTGGCAAAAAAACTATAATTTTCCAACAAGATTTACATGAAAAAATTGTGACACATGCCCAATTTCTTACTGCCAAACACTAATACATAAGTTTTACGTGTATTTATTAATATTGAGTTATTTGTCTCATATCAAGTGAAGAAAAAACAGTAAAATATGTGGATATGTCCATACAAATACAATGCTTTGACCGAATTTTCACACAAATAGCATGCATCACAAAGAGAAGAGGCAAACTCCATAGTCAATACATACAATACAACAACATTCTTTGTTCTTAAAAGGTAAATTCATATTTATAAAGGAAAAGGAAATCAAGACTAGTAAATTGTACACTTTCCACAATCCCACCATATCAAACTGCATGTACACATACCCTGAAACTCAATCCATAAATAGGGGCTGGTTAGGTATACAAGTGAATGCCAACAGCCACAACAAAGATGGCTATGGGAACGAAGAAAAATGGTAAGAGCTTGGTGATGGAATGCGATGACTTGTCCTCGATGTTCTTTGATGGTGCATTTGAATATGTTGTTTTACGCAAAGTCGATGGATCGATCTCTCCGACGTAGAATTCATCCAGCATTAGTCTTGCAGCACTGCCATGACCGGCATCCTCAAAGTCTTCACTTGCATCCGTCCCTGCAACACATTCCACAACAAAAATAAAAAATAAACTCTTTTTTAAAATTTTTTATTTAACAATGAAAAAGTATTATAGAGAAAATTAAAAATATATACCAGCGACGGCCAACAGAATCTCTTCACCACCAGGATGGTCTGTCATGAAATTTGTCACGTTGTATACCTATTCTTTTGACAAATCCAGATATGAGATCATTTAAATTAGGAATGCAAGAATTCGTAATGTAAGAAAGCTTAAAATGATTTTATTTGTTTTGAATTTAGAAGTTTTGGTAGCATAGGACCTTAACATATGATCTTGTTATCTTATTCTTTGCATTATTCTCAATTTTAAGTGAAAAAAAAAAAAAAAAAAAAAAAAAAAAAAAAGCCACACAAGCAACAAAAATGCTTTCAAAATGTTTCATGGTTTACTTACAAATTCCATTACTAGTCACATTGGGAGAAGGCAAATTAATGGAATGGAATTGTATGGTGTAGTGTCAGTGTGACAGTGATAGCTTTTGAGCCCATTTATCCCTTGTCCTTTTTCCTAATCCTTATAATCCCACATTTGATTGGCTAAAGTGGATGATTAGACGTCGGATAAAACTAAGTCCCATTTTGGCAACTATCATAAAAAGTCACGTTTTTTTTATCATTTTTCAAAAACATAATAAAATTAGAATTGGTTTGGGATGTCTTAAAAAAATATATTTTTTGTCTTTTTACAAAAAGATGTGCAGAAAAGTAGAGAAGTGATGTGATGAAAAAAAGATAAAAAGATGGATTATATAGATTATGCCAAACCTAGCCTTAGTTTGGGAATGGCAAAAAATGAAAAGTGTGAAATTACAAATTAAGATCTATGACAAAAAAATAAAAAAATAAATTTTTTATGTTAGGTAATGATATTTTGGTCATTTTAATTTAATTTGATACCATAAATAAATATTAAACTAAAAAGTAAAAATTAATTTTTACCAATTTCTCAAATCACTTTCTAAAAATTAAAAAGTTTGGTAAAAATCAAAAACTAATTTTTATCAACTTTCCAAAATAGCCCTACGGTCACATTTGACAAGGGAAATAGTAAAAAAGTTAAAAAGTCACACAAAAAAGTAAAAATTTAATTATCTTATTCTCTTTTTTTGCACTTCTTTTCATCAAAAATTATTTCTAAACATTTTAGTTTTTTTTTTCACCTCTTATTTTAGCAAAAAAAAAAAAAAAACTAAAAAACTGCTTCCCAAACAAATCCTAAATACAGTTCCAAAAATAAAAAATAAAAAAAAATCCTAAATATCCCACAAAATGATAGGGACTAATTGATACTCATTGATATCTATCTATTGGTGAAAACTAATTTTTCAACTCTGATCTCACTCTAATCAAATATAACATAATATTTATCGTTAAAATAAAAAAATAAAAAAAATCTAATAATTATAACCACATAATTTTATAAGATTTGTTTATTTTTAAAACAGAGCTATGATTATTAAGATTTATTTTTAAAAAATAGAACTATGATTATCAAATCAACATAAAAAAAATTTTGTAAATGATCCACACCTAAGGTTCTACAAAATACATGTCAGAACCACGGACCGAACCAAACGTCTCTCTCTGTTCTAAACAAAGATGATTTTTTTCATTATAAAAATGTTGAAACAAATGGGAGTACCCAAATTATATTTCTAAAGTAGAAGGAGCATTCTGACTTATTTTAAAAATTCCCTATAACAGCAAATGTTAGGCTGTGTTTGGTTCAGTCGTGATAGAGGCCTCGAAACTTTGAGGCGCGAATCTGCCTCGACACCAAAACGACATCGTTTTGGTGTCGAGGTTTTTTTATTTTTTTTTATTTTTCACGTTTTTGCAGAGAAGGAGGAGGAGGAGGGAGGGAGGAGAAGAAGAGAGGAGGAGGGAAGAGGGAGAAGAAGAGGGAGTCATGGGTGGGCCTGGAGGGGCCATAATCACCGGGGGAGGAGGAGGGAGAGGTGGAGGCGGAGGCGACGGGGCCTCTGCAGGAGGGAGGTCAAGGACGACGGTCAAGGACGGGCAGGCTGGTCTGACGGCGGGGTTAGGTGCGACCACGGCGGAAGAGCGACCCACGGCGGGGAGGAGGAAGGCGAGGACGCGGCGGGCCGGGACAAAGAGATCGGGTCAGCGATCACAACGGTCTTCCCCTCTCTTCTCTGTCTCTCTGTCTCTCTCTCTCGCCATTCGCGCCTCGACTTTGTCGAGGCCTGAATCTTTTTCCGTGTTTGGTTGTACTTTAGAATCATGATTTTATATGTGTGTTTGAGCTCCATGTTTGGTAAGAGTTTTGGAATTAATTTTTCAAAATTCTGCCGAAAGCTCTGTCTTTTCTGTATCTGTTATGCGCATTGTCTGCAAATTTTTTTTTCCATTAGGGTCGTCCGACCGGCTGACATTTTTTTTTTATTTTTTATAATTGATATGTTAATTAATTTATAATCGAAAAAAATATTTTCTGAATTTTTTATGTGCTTTAAAATAATTTTGAGTTGTATGTTTAGTTATGAGTTGTAAATTTTTATATCACATATCAAATGTCACATCAACAATTCCCCACTCAAATCAAAACTCTTTTCAAAACTATTTTCAAAACTCTTTACCAAACAAATTTTCTACACTCAAATCATAATTCCACAACACACAAACTCAAAATACAACTCATACTCTCAAATCACATTTACAAAACTCTACCAAACGCTACCTTAATTTTTCTACAATTTATACAAAGAATTCTTTTATTAGAGGGCTTGTTTGGTGTCTTTTATCTATGCTGCTTATAGCTTTATTTTATTTTATTTAGAAAGTCTGTATTGGGTACAGCTTTTACTCACAACTTATTAGGCAAAAATAAATAAAATAAGTTGATTATCATTTATATAATTTTTTTTTAAAATCTAATAATAATATATTGAAGAATATGTAGAGTGCAAGGACTGTGGAGTCCTTGTCTACCTAGCTAGTTTATGAGGAGTTTATATAATATCCAATTTTGGCTTGTCCTCTTGGGTGATTTTGTCTTTGTCTGATATTATGGACCACATCAACAAGGACCTAAAACTGGACCATTATAAAGTACCTATCAAAATAGTACTCAGCAACTACTACCAACAAAGTATATTCATAAAGGAAAATTTAAAACCACCTCCAAAACATATGATGCTAGGTGCTTCATTAATATTATTAAAAGCAAGAAATTGATAAGGACTTAGAATATCACCATCAAAGTCCTTGTACAAACTCCATATATAACCTCAAAAATATAGGATCTTCAACTGTAATATGAAAATTATTATCCACTATAGATGTGAAGAATATTTAAAAGAAGTGTACATAATTTAAATGTATGGCTTAGAATTAAACTTGGTTAAATTCATGATTAATTTAATTCACACATTTGAAATTTTGAACTTCTTTTTAGTATTGTTTCTGAGTACATAGTGATGTTGTTATAAAGATTATCATCTTGAGAGATTGTTAGATAATCGCTTTTATGTATTAGCTCATTTTTTGCTAATAATTGAGGGAGACTTGAACTTTATTGTGGATGTTTCAAAAGCAACTTACAAAAGAGAGAAAAATAACTCTATGAGAAACAAGTGATATCTTAACAAAAGGAAAAGCTTTCCTTGAATACACAACAATCATAGAAAATAACAATAATTGCATATTCGACAATAGAGGAAGACGACAAATTTGTCTAAACCTTGTAAGATTACAAAGAACTGCATTTGAAAATTGTATATTTTGCTTTGAAATTAAGAAGATCATAGAATGGATTGGTGGCCTAGCCAAATTTAAGTCCAACTTATAATTAATTTTTTTCTTCTCTCTCTTATCTTTTTTTTCACTTTATTTTCCACACAATTTAGCATAATTAACTCTAGCATAAATCAAGTCCCAACTTACATCAATTCTTTAATTTTTGCTCATCATAGTTCACTTTTATGCAAGGAAAGGTTGAAACATTCGAGTAAATCTTTTTTTTTTTTTTTTTTATTAGCAAAGAAAAATTTCATTAACAATATGAAATTAAAGGTACAGGAAGATAACATGCATCGAGAGAGATTCGGAAAGTATAAAAATACCCCTACTACTGCTACTCGCACCCTTACAACCAACCCCTTGGCCTCATAATTTTTTTGTAAAGCAGAAAAGTTAAGAAGGACTTAACTAGAAAATTAAAATACATAAATTCCCACAAAAACAACCCACCAAACATTCGAGTAAATCATTACAAAGCAATTCCCAAAATCAGTACCTTGTTGCAAGATCAAAAGCCAACCCAATATATATATTTATATAATTTGTATAGAGAATTATAAATTATATGACTATATTGGAATTTCTGGTTGACATTTAATTACCGAAATGCCGTCCTTATATTATTCTGATAAAAAAAAATTCGTATAAAATTTCAAAAGAAAAGTATTTTTCAGAAGTCGAACACCCATATGAGAGAGAGAGAGATATCAAAACCATAATCATAAAGTTGAAAAGTTGGAAAAGATTCAAGTTACCAACTCAACAAATCAATTCACATATAGAATCAAAACAACACACCAAATCAATTCACATAAATATGAAATTTTTAATCTGACCAAGAAGAATAAACCATACAAGAAATCAAAAACAAGTTTATGAGAAATTTAGATGGATTACCTTGGAATTGATAATTATCCAACAGTCTTTCTCGACGTTGTGCGGAGAAACTTCTGCAAAACTGAACAATTTCTTCTCAGCCCCCATTGATTTGCTTCACTTTCTTTCTTCACTGTAGAAAGCTAGAGAGAGCTTATATAGAATTTAAGGTATAAATAAGTACATGTTTCTTCACAGAAGCAAAAGAGTTATATGCTAAGAATCTGATGAAGAAGTTGACCTTAATATGGACCAAAGTGAATTAAAAATGAACTGTTTTGGAGTAAAAAGTTTGAAGTAATAAAGAAAAGTTGAAATATGGAGAGGAGAGTGAAATATTATAGATTATGTGGAGATTCTTTATTTGAGTTCTTGGTGGTATAAAATTATGCAGCAATGGTAGGTATCATGAAAAATCTTTCATGAAAATAATCATGAAAGTTTTGTGATCCTTGGATTACACTTGGAATAAAGCACCATACACTAATTAAAGTAATCTAAGGATCATAAATTTTTCATGATCATTTTTATGATAAAATTTTCATGATCCCTAACTTTTTCCAAAATTATGTAATGATTTCATATGTTTGTTTAAAAAACATTATATCTATGTATGACAGAATGGTTCATTGAACCATATGTGGTTGACCACGCTTATGTAGTTGCTTATGTGTAGCCTTAGGCTTAGTAAATATTTTTATTGCTTAGTAGGTGAAACAGTGATTTTATTATTTGATTTTATCTTAAAAACAGAGGGATTGTTTATTCAATTCGATGAAATAAGATATTCAATAGAATAACAATAAATTAGGCTTAGTAAATATTTTTACTACTTAGTAGGTGAAACAGTAATTTTATTATTTGACTTTATCTTAAAAATAGAGGGATCATTTATTCAATTCGATGAAATAAGATATTCGATAGAACAACAAAAAATTAGGCTTAGTAAATATTTTTACTGCTTAGTAGGTGAAACAGTGATTTTATTATTTGATTTTATCTTAAAAATAGAGGGATTGTTTATTCAATTCGATGACATAAGATATAACAATAAATTCCATGTTTGACAGTTTCTAAAAAACTAATTTCTCTATATATTATGTTTTGGTAATATCCATATTTCCTTAGTTTTTCACAACTTTTTGTTTTTAAACTAAACAAACCAACTAAGCCTCACTCACTCCAATTTAGTTGAGATCATAGAGCATTTTGGGCCTTTGAAAGGCCCATAAAAATAAATAAATAAATAAATAAAGTACTCAATTGAAAAAAATAAACTAACTAATTTCAATATAGCTTAGTAGAAGGTTAACATTGTATTTGGATTACAAATTTTAAAAAATAAAAAGGATGGCTCCTCCTTAAGACTGATATCTACACCAAAAAAAAAAAACCAAAAACAAAAAAAGGGAGTGAGGGATGGTCATTTTCCACTACCCTGCATCACTCTCGCATCCTTCGCCATGTCTTCCACAGATTTTTCTTGCCTCGAAGAGGAAGTGGGGTGGGGGAAGTATTTGAAAATAGGGTAAATAGACCAAAATACCCTTCCATATATATATATATAGAGAGAGAGAGAGAGAGAAAGAGAGAAACAGTTAACACAGACAAGAACGTGATTGTTCTTTCTAATCACAAAGCATCTCTCTGAGAAACCTCTCTAAGAAATTTCACCCAAAATCCCGGTTCAAAGCTGAAAACATACCAGAATCAAAGATTGAAGCTCACCATTGTCATTAAGTTTGAAGATATTGAAGGATTTCACCATCGTCTACAGTTCAATGCTTTCGAATCAACTATCTTTGAAGTTTGAAACAAGAGTAATAATCATCTGTAATGGTTCGGGTAGAGATCCAAGTTTTCTATCACAAAAATTAGACTTAGTCTAAAAATTTTCTAAATGTAAAAAAAATTCATTTTTCAAAACTTGCAATTTTGAAAATAACATTTGGCGGTAATTGTTCTTTATACATTAAATAGTCTAATTTAATTTCATGGGATTTTTCTACAAAGTATTAATCACTTTACTTCAACGTTAAACTTAGAAATTTTAATTGAAAATTTATTTTTGTACTAAAATTAGAGGAGTCACTTTTTGATTTAATTGCATTTTTATTTTTTTTTTGTATTTTTCTTTGAATCCAAATGGGGGGTATTTCCTTATTTACATTTTAAACTTAATAAGTAAATAAAATATAAATGGCTAAATGAAAGTATTTACTTAAATGGTTACAAATGGAAATAAGGTTGATATGCTGGGAGTGCCTTAGAAACTGTGCTGTGTAACTAGTTGTGTTTAGTATGACCGCTCGAGCGGTCAAGTGGTCACTCGAGCGGAGATGTGAAACTCCCAGTATTTTCACTATAGATGCAACGACCCGGATTTTAAATTCACATCGGATTGAGGTATAGTGGTGCCTGTCACCTTGAAACTTGTATGGTTGTTGGACTCTTGATGTTGATGGGTTGGCAAGTGAACTTTAAATAGTATAATTGAGAACCCTTGGATGATATTTGGAACCTTGATTGAAGCCTTAACAAAATATATAGATAAGATTAAATATAAAGTCCCAAATTTAAGTTTGAATTTTTGACCAGCCGTCACTCTTTTGCCCTTTTCTCCTTATATACTTGGAATTTGAATGTGTGGTTGGAACCATTGGAAAGCTTATTTCCAGGGCTTCAATTTGGACACAAGAATGACCTAAAACGGAGTCCGTATGGGAGAGTTACACCTGTTCAAAGTTTCGAAATCTGTGTTGAAAACAGGTACGCTCGAGCGGGAATTCCTCCGCTCGAGCGGGAATTACGGGACAGCAGCTTCAAAAACGAGATTTTGAGATCATTTCTCATATTTTCCTCCCCTCTCTTGATTCTTTTTGCCCTAGTTCCGAAAACCCTAGGGTTTTGATCCCAAATACTTCCATTTCCCTTAGGTTTGAGCAAGATCTTCCACCAAGAAGTGAAGAAGGCAAGAAGATGACCATTTCCAACCGATTGGAATTTCGGGATTTTGGTGATTTCGTCTCAAAGCTTTGCTCCTTGTTTGGTTCTTGAGGTAGGGATCCTTGTCCTCTTTCAATACTTGCATTCATGGATGGGTTTGTGGTATTTTGAGTATATAAATACAAAATCTATTGTTTTGTGCATATTGTGTCAAACTTGAGATTTGGGGATTTAGAGTTTAGAATGTTGGGAATGCAATTGCTTGGTTTAAGTGATAGATTATGAACTTTAGACTTGTAATCAATGAGAAAACTGGTACAAGTAGCAATGGTTTGGGAAATTTGGCTTTTTCTTGAAATCCTTTATTTTCTTGAAAGCCCTAGGTTGATTTATGAGGTTAAGCAAAGAGTTTACCCAAATTGAAAGTAAAATCATGGAATTAAGACATTGAATTGGATATATGCAAATTTATTTGAAGTTTGAAAATGTTTGGGAATTTTATTAAAAATTAGCGAATGAACCTTGTTTTGGGCATTGGAAATCATATTAAAATGTGAAATGAAATTGGGAGAAAAGGTTTTGTTGATGATGTGGATGATATTAATTTGGATATGGAATCTTGAAATGGGATCAAAGAATTTACCTGAATTATGTTAAATTATACTCGGTAGTGTTGAATTGAATCATGTTGAATTGTGTTGAGAATGTTGAGTTTTGTTGAATGATGAGGAAATGTTTGGGTTTTGGTGCAAACACTAGAAATTTAAAGAGTTTTGGGGAACATGGAAATGTTCATAAAAATCCTTTCTTTCTTTGAATAGAAGATGATGGGTGTAAATTCCATAATGTGTTTTGTAAGACTAGTAATCCTTTATATGTATATATTGAGTTGGAGAAATAGGTTTGAAGACTTCATGCTGCAAAATATTGTTTGCTTTGTTTTATGTGCTTGATGCCCTTAAGATGCCTGTAAATTCATTTGAAGTAAAATAAAGCAGAAATGAATTAAGAAAGAAAAGGAATTAATGTATAAGTTGTGTACATGTGTAGGGCATAACTTGGGAAGGACAAGCACTCGTTATAGCCTTGTGAGTAGTAGTACTATAATTGTACATTACTTACCGTAATAATCATTGTTATTAATATTACATTCTTTATGGGCAATTATGTTAACGTATGTGTGGATTAAGACTTATGTAAGCGGTGAAGGATTTGACATACCTTAGTTTGGGGATGGCTAGAACTATGGATAGTGCTATAGTCATGTGCTTTGTTTCTGTTAATGAATACTATTAATGTTACATTATCATGAAATTACCCCTGTTGGTTTATAGTGAACAAGAAGAACAATGATGCATGTGTCTTCCATCAATAAGTATTACTACTATTCCGATATATGTAAGATGAATATTTTAACTTGGAATGACTTATGAAGAGACTTGTGTACACTATTGGGTGACAAGGTATTTTTGTGAACCTAAGGTAATTCTGTCCTATTTATTCGTTCTGCTTATGATATGATATATAACGATATGATTTCTGGTATGGAACAAAGTGCTACACTTTGGTGGGAGCCACCTCTTGAGTCCATACATATGTGAATTAGGCTTAAAGCCTGTGTGAAAGTCATGAGGCCTATGGCCGCTCAATGAAAGATATAATTTGTGAAATTATGAAGATACAATTTGTAAAGTTATGAAAGATATAATTTGTAAAGATACGAAAAGTATTTAAGGCATTTTTAGTACAAGGCCCTTGCCCGGGGGTAATAATACCGTGGTTCAAGAATATGTTTTATATGAAATTGTGAAGTATTTGTGAACCATGAAATTATGAGGCCAAGGGCCACTTTGTGAATCATGAAATTATGAGGCCAAGGGCCAACTTGTGAAATATGAAATTATGAGGCCGAGGGCCAATTTGTGAAGTGTGAAACTGTAACTTGTGAAATTATGAATTTCAGAGGCCGAGGGCCAACTTGTGAAGTGGTGCATCTAGCCAAAGGCTAATTTGTGAATTTGTGAACCCATTAGGCCAAAGGCCAATCTGTGAAGTTATGAACCGACAAAGCCGTACTGAAACGTGTACAGAATCAGACTAACCACAGAATTTTTGTATTTATTTATGTAATTAGATGAACATGTATATTGTAAGTAAGTTAAGTTAATCTTTAAATTGTTTATGTACTACTGTTCACCGAGCTTGACTCACTCGTGTTATGTCTGTTTCTGTAGGCACTCCACCTGGAGCTCAGCTTTAACCCATAGCGTCTGTACCTCTTTTGTCAACCTCAGGGTGTCCAGGCACTCAAATGAAAGCTCATTTTGCTAAGCTTTTGATTTTACCACGATTATGCATTTAAGGTTGATGTATATATAATTCCTTTGCTGTTCATGATTTTTCGCCCAATTCTAAGAATTTGGTGCGTATATATATATATATATGTACATAGCTAATTCTCTGATGCACGTCACTGTATGTTTATTTGCCTTATGTTCTGTCTGTGATCCTGGCATGATAGTGGTCGCTCAATGGATGCAGTTCTTTTATTTATGTTAAATTATATTGGTGAATGCTTCCGTTCAGGCCCCATATGATATGTATAGCAGGTTTAGTGTCCGTTTTCAAATGGGTCATGCCCAAACTTTTAGGGGCGGGTTTGGGGCGTGACAATAGACCTGCAAAACTTCTGAGAGATTGCGTTCACCACTCGAGCGGTCTGTTTGGGATCAACACTTTAAAAAGTCATTTGGGTCACTTTTCTTCATTCATTCAAATTCTTTCCCTCTCCTCTCTCTCTTTTCAGCCATTTTTTAGTTCCAAGCCCATAAAAGCTTGGCTTTTATCTATTTCTACTAATCTCCTACCACATGTTCCTTATATAAAAACGAAGAGCACAACGAGGGCTTTCTATCCATCCGAGTGGATCATATTTTCATTGAAGTTGGATTTTCGGTTTCTTTCTCTTCTAGCTTGAGGTAGGGATTTCTTCTCTTTCCTATAATATTTTCTTATAGATAGATGAATGGTATGTTTGCATTGCATAAAAATATCATGTTGAGGGATTTTCTTCAAAAGCATATAGATGAAGTAAGGGTTTTCCAAATCAAGGGAGTTAAATTTATTTATTGGATTTAAGGAAATTGTGGACAACTGGAATTTGATTTTGTGCCTTATAGTAAAAAAACCCTAATTTTGTCAAACCCTAGCTATGAATTTTATTTTTAAAATGATTATTTATTTTATTTGACCTTCAATTCTTGAAATTTAGTAAATGATGAGTTGAAGTAAGTATGAAGGGTGATTAATCATTATTGTAAGAATGATTATTACATACGAGACTTATATCAAAGAAATTGATATTGGAAATTGGTTCATTGCATTATGGTGTATATGACATTAATTGGGATATATAAATTCAACAAAAAGGAATTGATGTTGAGATGTATGGAATATTGTGGGGTACAAATTGCATTGAATGCTAAAGACGGAGTTTTATATTTAGGAGTTGTTTGAGATGATCTAAATAAGTGTACTTTTTAATTTTTTACGAAAAAATATGCAAAAAAATAGAGAAGTAATGTGATCCAAAAAAGATAAAAATATAAAAAGTGTAACGACCCCAAAATCCGTATCCGAAATTACTTTTATGCCCTTGTGGGTTAATGCACTTTAATTTAATGATATTTGTTCGAATTAAGTAATTATCTGTTGAGTTACGGCTTTAAAATTTAAATTACCGACCTTTACGGGTTCAGAAATCAAAATTTAGTACGTGGGTATGTTAATGTGAATTTTTAGAACTATTTGGGAAAATTAATTGGAAATCTAAATTGTCTAATTCGTTAATGTATGTTTGGGTGGTTAACGTTGTACTACAAATTGAAGGCCTTCGAGGCTTCAGAAACCAGAACAGAGGACATATTTATGATCAGCATAATTTTTAGAGTCATCTAAAAGGTTTAATTGAAATTTGATTTCGTGCAATTCGTAAGGCCGCGTTTGGCTCTCCCTATTGTGTTAAGCTTGTATGTGTGTATATTTATATAAATGGATGCCTTATGAGTTGATGGACTTATCTCTTAGAACCAAAAATATCTAAAGAAAAGGGGGAGCCACGTGAGAGAGGGAGAGAGAGAGAACTCAAAGAAAAGAATGAAGGAAGAGCTTGGGAATGAAGAGGAAAAATGGGGAAAGTGATGGAATTAAAGTAGACTTCAAGAGATTGGCTCAAGCTATGTGAAATCAACTTAACCCCGTAAGATTGATCTATTATTAGTTTAAATTCATGATCTAAAATGAAGAGTAACCACCTAATTGAGTTGGGGTTGAGAAATATAAGTTTAAATGAACTCTTTTCATGAGTTGAACCTTGATTCCTTAAGAGTTGTTTAATTGAAGAGTTAAATTCTTTATATTGGTTTATCTTGAGGTTGATTATGGGAAGTTGAGCTCCCATCTTGAGGTTTTGCATAGTTAGCCATATATGTGATTGAAGATATATGTAAATATGAAAGAAGTGAGCTTGAATCCCAAACCATGGCTATTTTATGCTTTTGGTGTTCTAATTCTTACCCTTGTTTTTATGCTTGGGAATTGAGTAGTATTTTGAGATTATGATGCTTAATGGAGGTTAATAATGCGAAATTTATTATGCATTAAAGAGTTTTGGGCTTTGATTTACATGAAATTGAGGTTTGATTTTGAAAATGAGAAGTTCTAAATTATACGGCCATTTTCGGACTGCAAATTGCCCAGAGTCGCACGTGCGGCGGGTCTTTCCATACGTGCGGCAGTCCTGTCCCAAAACCAAAGTTGAATATGCTAAAAAGGCACGTCGTCCCACACGTGCGGCCCCATTCCCGCACATGCGGCTTTGTTTCCCGCACGTGTGGGAGACAACTCTGTTCAGCCAACTTTGAATTAGCATATATTTTGAGTGATTCTTGAGCCTAAAATCAAGCCCCGGAAGTCTAGTTTCCAATGGTGGTGGTCTCACTCCCAAATTCTGAATAAAGAAATAGTTATGCCCAAATTAGTGATGACTGTTCACTTTCTGTCAACTAGTTTTGTACCATTTCTTCACCTAAACCATTTCCTATTGATTCCTCTTGTTTTCTGAGTCATAGATTATAACTTATTAAGGAATAATGAGCTTGGTACCACCATGGCTAATTGATTGAATGATCAAAGAAAATAAGTAAATGATCGATTATAATCTCATATTATGTGTTGTGCACTGTACTTGTAGGTTGAGACGATGACATCGTCCCATTACTACCAGGAGCCGATCACTGTGAATAATAGTAGTGTAACGATATGTTTCACTTACTTCCTATGATTATGATTTATGTATTGTTATTTGTAAATGGCCTATTCCACTAATATTGTGCTTTGATTAAATTAATGGATATGATTGAATAATAGCATTGGTATGGACCTAAGGTCGTTCTGTCCCTATTAATAGAAGTGGGCCCGAGGCCATTATGATGTGAATTGTTCTGTCCCTATTAATAGTACTGTAGTGATACATGTGCCTTTTGTTAACAGTTATTATTAATGTTCTGTTACACGCAAGACAACTATGTCGACTTGTAATAAACCATAGGGAAATTTATGTGTACTAATGTGAAATGGTATTCTTATGAATCTGGGATTATTTTGTTTTGCTAATACTGGGCCTACGGCCGTTCTGTATAATCTGTTAGGCCAGAGGCTGCTCTGTATAATTTATTAGGCCAGAGGCCGCTCTGTATAGTCTGTTGGGCCTGAGGCCGCTCTGTATAATGTGTTGGGCCTATGGCCGTTGTGTATTCTGCATAGGCTTGAGGCCAGTCTGTATTGCATATGGACTTGAAGCCAATCTGTATTATCTATGAGCCTGAGACCGTATTGAAATATAGTTATGGATAAGACCTGTATATGGTTGGTATCTGTCTATTTATTTTATCCAAGGTTTTGCTTATTCAATTAACCTCCTTACATTGCTATTATTCACTGAGCTTTGCTCATTCCGTTTTATGTATATTTCTGTAGGTGAGCCATCGAGGATTGACACTAGACGTGTACTGAGGTTCGCCTGTCTGCCAAGTTACTTGGGGTATGTCTCCACGTTGAGGCTTTAATTAGTGTTGGGAGTCATATAAATTATAAAGTCTTATGTAAGTGTGTGTGAGATCTATATAAATTCTATGATTGTATATGTAACTCTGGGAGTGTATTTAAATGCTTAAATCTAATTAAGCCATCATGTATGCACAAGCTCAATGGATGTTGTCTTTTATTGATATTGCTTCCACTTAAGGCCCCGTATGTGGTTAAATATTATTCTAAAATTTTGTTTTGAGGCCTATGTACAGGCCGGTCATGGACCAAACTTTTAGGGGCGGGTTTGGGACGTGACAGGTGGTATCAGAGCACGAGTTAAGATCTCATACACGTGTCCATTGAGCATTAGAGTGTCTAGAATGCATTTAAGTTGCATGTATCTAGTAACGAAAGGATATGATGTGCATTTTAAAAGATGAATGTGAGCTTGTACAATACGTTGAGTATTGAGATTAAGAATTAGAATTCTCATGGACTTTGAGGTAATAAAAGAAGATTCATATGTTTTGTTTCATAGGCTGAGTTTTGTGACTAAGGAAAATTGGATAATTGTTATGAAGTGAGAATGGGTTACATAAGGCTAAAGTTTTGAAAGATATGGAATATCGGTGTTCTTCGGCTATTCAAATTGATAAGTATAAGTATGTTTGTGGAAACGTAATGTGAAAAGAGATTAAACTTAGCTTCTATCTGTTATATGTGAAATTAGACCAGGAGGAATTTTGGGGAAACTGAGGTTGTTGTGAATCAATGAAATGTATGGCAATTGAGAAATACAATGATTAATAACGAGTATGGGACTTGAGAATGGTTTGATATAAGAAGTAGAGATAAAGGAATTGCCCCACTCATAAGCTTGTGTATGTTATGACTAGGTATGCTTGTGTGTTATGACTAAGAATGCGAAACTATGTGTTATGGAATAATTAATGAATGACATACGATGTGTTAACAGTCTGCATCTTATGACTCTAGGAGTAGGGATGAAATGCAATATTAATAAATACAAGTATCATGATCTGTGATCACATAGTATTCGGTGGAATTTTATGGAAGTTTAGTGATACAGGGAAATTGAAATTTTGACTAAAATGTTGGTAGTGTTGAGTATGTTAATTTGTAGAGATAGAGTGTATGTTGAGAAAATTGAGATATGTATGCTGGCAAAGGAAAATATTATCTGAAATCTGGAACCATAGAGTTAAATGACTTGGTATGATATTATGTATTAAGCTAATTTGTATTTGGTGTCTTGAGGGAAAGGTAGTAAGAATGAGGTGTTGCTTATATTGTCCTACCACGTGTAAGAATATGAATGAGCATTGTTAATGTAGTGAGATGATATGTTTGTTAATCAAATTACTTGGGTTATTGAAATGGATCATTGGTGAAAAGAAGGTTATGTTGTGAATCTTTCTATGGGATGATAAGTGAAGTTTTGTTCATCCTTTCAATTCGAACATATATTCTTGTAAATGAATGTGAAGAAAAGGAAAATTGTGTTTCTTTTGTGGACTGCCATTTGTCTGAAAGACATAATGTTGTTTTGATACATTTTGTTCTGAACCTAACATATTGCTATCATAAACTCACTGTTACTAATGAAGGATGAAATATTTGTATGAGAATTAATTCAAGGCTTGTTCCTTTATTGTGACCTGGAAATGAGTGTTCATTGGAATAAAACTTATATGATCTGTGTTATTTAGAGATGTCATACCATCAATTACATTCGGTACTTCCGACATAGATGAATTGTGTGTGATCTTGCGTGAGTTGACCATAGACCCAAGTGAGTAATGTCTTTGTAAGATACTTTTGTATAAATGATTTTGAAAATGGCTATGCTATACGATGTTTAATGAAATCTATATTTTGGTTACGAAATGTTCTATATGATAAGTATTTTCTGAAATGATAAAATATGCTATGAACTTTCGACATGTTTATGATATGATGAGTTTTCCGAATAATTTTCCCAAAATGACTAGATATGCTACGAAACTCCGATTGTTCAGGATATGACAAGTTTTCTGAAAAAGATATTTTACTATGCATGAATGAGTTCCCATTTGATAATTTTATTGTGGCATGCTTGATGAATGCCCTATGTTGAACTTGAAGTCATTCTGTCTTATCTATTATAAGTTAAACCAGAGGTTGTTCTGTCAAAGTTTAAATATGTTTAATGCTATTGGGAATTATCCCATCACCTGATAATCTTTGAAAGGTCTGATAAGTTTCTGAATAATGTCTCTAAACAATGTATTGTGTGTAATTATGAAAAGTTTGATGAATTTTATGTATTACATATTTTTGGAAAATGTTTTTGTCCATGATAAGAACGTTTTACTAAATATGGAACAAGAATATAATAGCTTTATGGTGAATATATTTTGTGCTTGATATCATGATGTTGACTTTAAGATCTTCCAAGTGAATATGGATTTTAAATGATTATTACCTTACTGTAGTTTGGGAATTGTGACAATTAAGGTTTGATCCGTATTTGATTTTGCTAACAATTTATTTTGGAATTCGGGTTACTATTTGAAGTCTGTTAGGAATCTGATTTGAAGTGATAAGTTTAATTCTGATTATTTGAGCCTTCATTGAAGCTGAGGATTTGAACCTGAATTTGGTTATTGGAAAACTTAGACCTCATTTATCCCATCTGCTATGAAAGTAAATCACTTGGAGATACTTCAAATTACCAAACTATTGTTCTGAATATTAAACTTATTAGTGAACAAGAGCCATGAGGTCGTTGATTTAGAACTTATTTGTTTATTCTGGGTTTAATTGTTGTAGTATGTTTGTGCCATTTGAAACCCAATCGAGTATTGAATGTTTCCTTAACCCTTGAGGAATTATGATAATTGGGGTTGTTTGTGAACCTAAAGAGTTTGAATTATGTTTGATAGCTTATGAGTCGCATGCAATCGAATACTTGAAGTGAATTCATTTCTGAACACCCTTAAGTTATTATCAAATTGGGTTACCAATTAGCCAGTAAAGATGAATTACTTGTGATTCTGGGAGCAAACTGCATTGAAATTGACTGTATAAGATTGTGAATGGCTAAATAATTGAGAAATGTTGTATATCCAAGACGAAACTTGACTTGTGTCAGGGTGAATCAAGTTTGAAGGACCAAACTTCTTAAAGTGGGGAGAATGTAACGACCCCCAAATCCGTATCTGAAATTACTTTTATGCCCTTGTGGGTTAATGTACTTTAATTTAATGATATCTGTTCGAATTGAGGAATTATCTGTTGAGTTACGACTTTAAAATTTAAATTACCGACCTTCACGGGTTCAAAAATCAAAATTTAGTACTTGGGTATGTTAATGTGAATTTTTAGAACTATTTGGGAAAATTAATTGGAAATCTAAATTGTTTGATTCGTTAATGCATGTTTGGGTGGTTAACTTTGTACTGCAAATTGAAGGCCTTAGAGGCTTCAGAAACCAGAACAGAGGACATATTTATGATCAGCATAGTTTTTAGAGTCATCTAGAAGGTTTAATTGAAATTTGATTTCGTACGATTCGTAAGGCCGCGTTTGGCTCTCCCTATTGTGTTAAGCTTGTGTCTGTGTATATTTATATAAATGGATGTCTTATGAGTTGATGGACTCATCTCTGAGAACCAAAAATATCTAAAGAAAAGGGGGAGCCACGTGAGAGAGGGAGAGAGAGAGAACTCAAAGAGAAAAAGGAAGAAAAAGCTTGGGAATGAAGAGGAAAGATGGGGAAATTGATGGAATTAAAGTAGACTTCAAGAGATTGGCTCAAGCTATGTGAAATCAACTTAACCCCTTAAGATTGATCTATTATTAGTTTAAATTCATGATCCAAAATGACGAGTAACCACCTAATTGAGTTGGGGTTGAGAAATATAAGTTTAAATGAACTCTTTTCATGAGTTGAACCTTGATTCCTTAATAGTTGTTTAATTGAAGAGTTAAATTCTTTATATTGGTTTATCTTGAGGTTGATTATGGGAAGTTGAGCTCCCATCTTGAGGTTTTGCATAGTTAGCCATATATGTGAATGAAGATATATGTAAATATGAAAGAAGTGAGCTTGAATCCTAAACCATGGCTATTTTATGCTTTTGGTGTTTTAATTCTTACCCTTGTTTTTGTGCTTGGGAATTGAGTAGTATTTTGAGATTATGATGCTTAATGGAAGTTAATAATGCAAAATTTATTATGTATTAAAGAGTTTTGGGTTTTGATTTACATGAAATTGAGGTTTGATTTTGAAAATGAGAAGTTCCAAATTATACAGCCATTTTTGAACTGCAAACTACCCAGAGCCGCACGTGCGGTGGGTATTCCCGCACATGCAGCAGTCCTATCCCAAAACCAAAGTTGAATCTACTAAAAAGGCACGTCGTCCCACACGTGCGGCCCCATTCCCGCACATGCGGCTCTATTTCCCGCACGTGCAGGAGACAGCTCTGTTCAGCCAACTTTGAATCAGCATATCTTTTGCCTCCGGACTCCATTTTGAGTGATTCTTGAGCCTAAAATCAAGCCCCGGAAGTCTAGTTTTCAATGGTGGTGGTATCACTCCCAAATTCTAAATAAAGAAATAGTTATGCCCAAATTAGTGACGACTGTTCATTTTCTGTCAACTAGTTTTGTACCATTTCTTCACCTAAACCATTTCCCATCGATTCCTCCTGTTTTCAGAGTCATGGATTATAACTTATTAAGGAATAATGAGCTTGGTACCACCATGGCTAATTGATTGAATGATCAAAGAGAATAAGTAAATGATCGATTATAATCTCATATTATGTGTTGTGCACTATACTTGTAAGTCGAGACGAGGACAACGTCCCATTACCACCAGGGGTCGATCACTGTGAGTACTAGTAGTGTAACGATATGTTTCACTTACTTCCTGTGATTATGATTTATGTATAGTTATTTATGAATGGCTTATTCCACTAATATTATGCTTTGATTAAATTAATGGATATGATTGAATAATAGCATTGGTATGGACCTAAGGTTGTTCTGTCCCTATTAATAGAAGTGGGCCCGAGGCCGTTATGATGTAAATTGTTCTGTCCCTATTAATAGTACTGTAGTGATATATGTGCCTTTTGTTAACAGTTATTATTAATGTTCTACTACACGCAAGACAACTATGTCGACTTGTAATAAACTATTGGGAAATTTATGTGTACTAATGTGAAATGGTATTCTTATGAATCTGGGATTATTCTATTTTGCTAATACTGGGTCTACGGTCGTTCTGTATAATCTGTTAGGCCAGAGGCCGTTCTGTATAATCTGTCAGGCCAGAGGCCGCTCTGTATAATCTGTTGGGCCTGAGGCCGCTCTGTATAATGTGTTAGGCCTATAGCCATTGTTTATTCTGCATGGGCTTGAGGCCAGTCTATATTGCATATGGGCTTGAAGCCAGTGTATATTATATGTGAGCCTGAGACTGTATTGAAATATAGTTATGGATAAGACCTGTATATGGTTGGTATCCTTCTATTTATTTTATCCAAGGTTTTGCTTATTCAATTAACCTCCTTACATTACTATTATTCACTGAGCTTTGCTCATTCCGTTTTATGTATATTTCTGTAGGTGAGCCATCGGAGATTGACACTAAACTTGTACTGAGGTTCGTCTGTCTGCCAAGTCACCTGGGATATGTGTAGACACCCCATTTTGACCGACCTTTAGATTTAGATGTCATCGATTGAGCACTCGGTGATAGTGCATGTCGTGCTCGTTTCGAGGTTTCGGAGTTTTGGCTGAGAACCTTGCCTCCGGGCCTCTGAACTCTTTGTGCTTTGGCTTGGTTTGTGGACCGAACCGTGTTTCTCTTCCCTAGAGGGAGGGAGAGGTCTTGTAGACCACCTCTTTGTGGTCGTAGACCACTTTTCATGGTCACAGACCACTTTCCTAGTTTGGAGACCAGCTTTCGATTTTCAGAGCTGTCACGACCCAAACCCGGCCCTATGGGTTTAGCATCAGAATCGCCAAGAATCCGAGATTACCAAAGGCCTCTGTAAAGCGATATCTGATCAAAGCAGTCTGTGGGCCTGGCGGAAGCCAATACAGTAAATAACTAGTGTCCATTGAGCTGTGAAAATCTGTATGTCAAAAACATTTTATGCATTCATACAGTTCAAAACAGTACACTCTATACAATCATTTACAGTCAGTCAGAACAGGGATCAAGTCCCTAGACAACAGTACAGTAAAACAGTGAGGAGACCGACGGGGACACAAAAACACCCCAAGCCATAACATGGCAACTCGGAACCTCGCAGTGAGGCACATAGGCTGGCTTGACAAAACTGGGGACCAATCCCACGCTCCTAGCTCGATGCAGTTCTGAGAACCTACATATATATATAAACAGTGAGCTAAAGCCTAGTGAATAACATACAGTGTAAAGAGGTTATGAATGGATGTCCCTTACAGTAATGAAATCAATTCATTATACAGTATTTCAATCTTTCAGTATTTCAGTCAATCAGTATTTCAATCAAATAGTCATATGTGGTACATCCATTAGCCTATAAACAGTAGGTCCAAAAGGACCGGGTCTTGACAGACCCAACAGTAATGATGATCATCAATCGATGGCAGTATGGTTTCATGAAGGAAACCGACAGAGCTCAGTAACGATCAATAACGATGGGTGCTAAGGATGCCACAATCTGATTAATCTGAGACATACATTCATTCCATAAACAATATCAGTTCAATAAACAGTTCAGTTCAGTATTCAAAATATAACCATTTGAACATATCTTTACACAATCTGTTACTCACAGAGATTGGGCTAAAGCAGCTAGAGCGCGTCCCCGAGAGCCAACCCTAAACAGTTAACAAATAGAACACACACTAAGTTCACAGTCGAAAGGATGATAATTAAATCCCTAAATTTCCTCAGTGTGGTTCTATGTCTAAATCCTCATTAAGATGCCTTAAACTAGGCCTAAGAATGCCTAGGATGGGATGAAGATGCAAAAATGTGCACAGTATACAATTTCAGATTTTCGGAAAACAGGGCCTCCGCTCGAGCGCAGGTTTCCCCGCTCGAGCGGACAAGCACACAAAGGCCCACGCTCGAGCGTACATTCCGCCGCTCGAGCGGACTGATAAAAGGTGCAAAAATGCTGGATGCGCGATTTTCCCGCTCGAGTGTTAAAATCTCCGCTCGAGCGGACTGTAAAACAATGCGAAGAAATGCTGGAAGCATGAATTCCCCGCCGAAGGCACTTCCCGCCGGCGGACGTCAAATTCGAAAATCCAGATTCAACCTCTCGAAGTTTCAAACCAAGTTTCAATGCTCCAAATCCGATCCTCTTGGGCCCATTTTCTGGAAAACTCTTTCAAACACATGGAATAACAAGTTTTAAAGCTCAATTTAAGAAATCAAGGCCCAAGGGTGTTTCAATCAAACTCAATTTCAAACCATTTTCAAGAACAATGCTCAAACATGACATGCATGCATTCAAAACAATTTTAAGCTTCAATTCATGCTCAAATGAGCTCAATTCTTTGAAAAGCAAGTTGAAAACATGGACTATAACAATACTATGAACATGCATGTGACAAATTGCCATGAACTTAACTCAAAACCCAACAATATTAACATGCATGCAAGAATTTGACTTCAATCTCATATGCTAAGCTTAAAACATGACTTAGTTCATCAATTTAGCATGAAACATGCAAGAACAAGTTTAAACTCAACAAGGAGAAGATGAATTCACTCACCTAAGTTTCAATTACAAGTCTAGGAGCTCAATCTAGCAATCCATGCCTCAAATCTTCAAGTTCTCTTAGCAATTTCAACAAGAATAATTCTCTCTCTCTCTAACCTCTTCTAGGGTCGGTTGGAAAGCAAGAAAGGGCTGATCAAATGTTGTGATCAAAGTGTAAACAAGTCTCTAAGTGTGTGTGATGTAGTGGCCACTAAGTGGCAATTCCGTAATTAAATCAAACTCTTTAATTGGCTTTATTTAATCTAATTTAATCATTCCTAATCAATTTTCAGATAAATATACCATTAAATCAGAAATATTCTACTGAGTCTAAAACATCAAACGGTTTCTAAATCGGCCGCCGATAAGACCTTCAATTAACAGTTTAAACACATAAACTCAAACAAATAATCATTCAATCAAACAGATAGAAATGCAATTCAATAGATAAACTTATTCAATTTCACTTTCAGTTCCATTCAGTCTGTTCAGTAGTTCATCCAGTTCACTTATCACCATTATCGATTCGGTTTAGCGAATCGGAGATAATTCATGGTTTAACGATCGATGACGAGGGTTGTTACAAGAGCCTTCGGCCGCGCGCCTTGACTCGGGAGCGCTTAATGTTCTCCGTTTGGCGTGATTTTTGAACCACACCTTGTTGCCTCTACCTAAAGGGACAATATGGTCCAGGAGACCACTTTTGTGGTCGCAGACCACTTTTGATGCCCGTAGACTAGTTTTTGAGGCTTTCGGCTGCGCGCTTTGCCTCCCGAACTTTCGTCTTGCATCATGTTTGGTTTGTTTTTGGTACAAACCTTGTTTTCTTTGTTTGAAAGGTGGTACAAGGGTAGGAGACCAGTTCTTCTCCTTGGAGACCACTTTTCTTCCTGCCAACTAGTTTTCTGGGCGGGAAATTGGTTTTCTTGGTCTTTGGGCCACCTTTTTTGATCGGCCACCACACCATTGGCTTGCTTACAGTGTGTAGACTGCTCCTACCCATGGCCGACTAGTTTTCCTCTTGGGAGACCACTTGTGGTGGTCGGCTGACCACTTCAAGTAGCTGGCCGACCACTTTAAGTGGTCGGCTGCTTTTCATCACCTTTTTGGAGATATTTTCAATATAGCTGTGCCAGCAGGAAGGCATCGAAACCATCCTCCATACACGTGTATAGAGGGATGGCTTTAAGCCTAAAGCTTGTCCAACAAGCTTGAGAATTGGTTCTCTATATAAGAGAACATCCCCTCTCCTCCTCCAGGTTCAGATCGTTGGCCTTGAGCTATACATATACATCTTTGTATCTATCTTGCTCTTGCTCTTCATTTTTGGGCCTTAAAGTGTTGTTTTATCATACTTTAACACACAAACACACACTCAAACACCTTCCTTTTGTTGCTGAGGCTTCTTGAGGTTTGTTTTGGAGTTTTTGGACTGGTTTTGGTTCAAAAAGTGTGCTGGAGTTGCAGTCTTGAAGAGGTTCTACAAGGGTGAGTTTCTAACCCTTAAAACCTTGTTTTTTGCTTAAGCTTTTAGACCTATTTTCATGCTGTTTTAGGCTTAACTTCCTACAGCAAAAAGTTCTATTTTTCAGTCCTTAAAATGTTTGTTTAAGGTCACTTTTGTGTTGGGGGTAGTCTACCCCCTCTTAGGTCTTGTTAGGCCTTGCTTTGAGCCATCCCTTTAGGCTTTGTTTTAATATTTGCATGACCTTTCTGCCACTGAATTCCAGAGGAATTTCAGTTGTGGAAATGGTGTTTTGAGGTCCCATATAGGAGAGGGTCCCCTCTCCTTGTGTTTTGAATACTTGCCATATTAGCCTCTTGTTTGAGCATGTTTGTTAAGCTTATGTTGGCCATATCTTAGCATGTATTTGGGCTTATTTTAGCATGGCATACCACTATTTTTACTTGGTTTTGTCATCTCATGCATGCCTAATACACTTGTAGTGTAAATTTCATAAACTAGTCTTGTATGCTTCATGAAGTAGCATGTCTTTCTAGCTTATGTTGAGTCCATTTCAGCATGTTCTAGGTGTTGTTTTACCATGTCATACCTCTGTTAAGGTTTGGTTTGGTTGGTCCTTGTATGCTCCTTGGACTTGTAGTGCAATTCCATGAACTACCCTATTGTGTATCATGCTTTAACATGTCATTCTAGTATGATTTTGGATTAACTATGAGAAGCTTTTGTCCATGTTTTAGCATGCTTAAGCTCTGTTTTTTGTTGTTTTGGTCATGCATGCCATGCTTTGTGTGGGGATATATTTTCTGAGTACCAACACGTGGCAAGGTGACGCCGATGTGTCAGCCGAGGTGCCACGTGTCCTGGTCGTGACGTCGAGGTGATCTCGGCAAGGCCGAGGTTATCTCCGAAGATATCAGAATCTGAGATAAGTGGATGAGGGACAAGAGTCCTAAAATGAAGAGGGAACTTAACATGGATATGGACAAGAGTCCTAGATTGGGAGAAGACTTCAGTTTGGGTAAAGATAAGACTCTTAGAGAGTTTATCTTAGTCCCACTGGGAGTCCCAGATTAGCAGTAATCCTGAGTTCATTGGAGTTAGGCTCTCATTGGGACTGGGATTGAGTTGGCTATAAATAAGAGGCACCCCCATGGGTCTAAGGTATGTTTTTTATACTCAAGCTTGTGAGTTGAATACTTGATTATCTTTGAGAGATATACTGACTTGATCGTCGGAGTGCCCCCGGGTGGAAGAACCACCATCGGAAACTTCTCTTCTGTCAGATGGCAGGTGCCATCTATTCTGCCTGTGTTCTACCGTTGAATCACTAAGGAGGGCAGTGTGGTCAGAAAATCACTCACACAATTTGGCGCCGTCTGTGGAAAAGAAAGAAGAATAGATGGCTAATAACGGACAGAAGGATCAGATTGAAGACAACACTCCTGTTGGGAGTAGGAGACCTATCGACTTTGACGTTGAAGGGGACGACCGTAACACAGAAACTCATGACTAGAGTCACGGAGTGAAAGACGCCGGCCAGGAAGGTGACGCATCAAAGACAACAGATCGAAACGGATACTACAACAAAGATGACCTCCAGGTATGGAAGGATAGATACCTGCAGAAGAACGAAGACCCTTCCAGAAAGGATGCAAAGACAGGGGGCATGAGTGCTCCCAAAGAGATGACATTCAAGTATAGAAGAGCTCAGCCTAAGTGAGCAGATCCTGGATTCTAGATCCCAGATCCGAAAAGACATCATCTCGGCTTAGATGAGTGGGCCCGAGAAGACGAGAACTCAGCCTAAGTGAGTAGATCCTGGATTCTAGATCCCGGATCCGAGAAGACATCATCTCGGCCTAGATGAGTGGGCCCGAGAAGACGAGAACTCAGCCTAAGTGAGCAGATTAGGATTCGGATCCCGGATCCTAGAAGACATGATCTCGGCCTAGATGAGTAGGCCCGGGAAAAGAAGAGCTCAACCCGAGTGAGCAGATCTAAGAAGATAAGATCTCGGCGCTTAAGTCCTAGAAGAGAAGAGCACAGCGAACAGATCTAAGATCCCAGAGGATAAAAAGGAAACACAGAAGATCAGACTAAAGTTGGCCGGGTTAAAAACCCCGGCTTGAATCCAAGAAGATGCTTAACCGTAGTTAAGCCAAGAAGATTCTTAACCCGAAGTTAAGACCAAGAAGATGCTTAACCGTAGTTAAGACCAAAAAGATGCTTAACCGTAGTTAAGCCGAGAAGATTCTTAACCCAAAGTTAAGACCAAGAAGATGCTTAACCGTAGTTAAGCCGAGAAGATTCTTAACCCGAAGTTAAGACCAAGAAGATGCTTAACCGTAGTTAAGCCAAGAAGATGCTTAACCGTAGTTAAGCCAAGAAGATGCTTAAACCGTAGTTAAGTCGAGAAGATGCTTAAACCGTAGTTAAGCCGAGAAGATGCTTAACCGTAGTTAAGCCGAGAAAATGCTTAAACCGTAGTTAAGCCGAGAAGATGCTTAACCGTAGTTAAGCCGAGAAGATGCTTAACCCGAAGTTAAGACCAAGAAGATGCTTAGCCGTAGTTAAGACCAAGAAGATGCTTAACCGTAGTTAAGCCGAGAAGATTCTTAACCCGAAGTTAAGACCAAGAAGATGCTTAACCGTAGTTAAGACCAAGAAGATGCTTAACCGTAGTTAAGCCGAGAAGATTCTTAACCCGAAGTTAAGACCAAGAAGATGCTTAACCGTAGTTAAGCCAAGAAGATGCTTAACCGTAGTTAAGCCGAGAAGATTCTTAACCCGAAGTTAAGACCAAGAAGATGCTTAACCGTAGTTAAGCCAAGAAGATGCTTAACCGTAGTTAGGCCGAGAAGATTCTTAACCGAAGTTAAGACCAAAGATTCCTTAACACTTGTTGAAATTTGTAGCAATTTACAAGTTGTTAAGCTGACAAAGATTCCTTAACACTTGTTGAAATTTGTAGCAATTTACAAGTTGTTGAGCTGAAACCATTCCTTAACACTTGTTGAAATTTGTAGTAATTTACAAGTTGTTAAGCTGATAAAGATTCCTTATCACTTGTTGAAATTTGTAGCAATTTACAAGCTGATTGAGCTGAAACCAGTCCTTAACACTTGTTGAAATTTGTAGCGATTTACAAGTTGGAGGTAAGCCGAGATCATTCCTTGTCTATCGCTTGTTGAAATTTGTAGCAATTTACAAGATGAAGATAGATCGAGTTCATGGAGTAACACTTGTTGAAGTTCAGTATGAATTTACAAGTTGGTTAAAACGAGATGATGCTTAACCGAAGTTAAGCCGAGCAATTTACAAGTTAAAGGTAAGCTGAGATTATTGTTTCTCTTCGCTTGTTGAAATTTGTAGCAATTTGCAAGTCGAAGTGAAGCCGATGTTATTGCTTACAGACTTATAGCAATCTACTGGTTGGTTAAACCAAAGAAGATGCTTAACACTTGTTGAAATTTGTAGCAATTTACAAGTTGAAGTTAAGACATGAAATCATATGTTGAAATTTGCGAGAATTCTGAAGTTGAAGTAAAATCTAAGTAGATCATTGTTTAACACTTGTTATAACTTGAGAAAAGTTCTTGTATATGTTAATCCTTGTTGAAATTTGTAGCAATTTACAAGTAGATAGACTGAGATTACTGTTTAAACACTCGTTGAAACTTGAGAAAAGTTTGCAAAAGTTAACATTGAATAGTATATGTCTTATGCTTGTTGAAATATATGAAAAGTTTGCAGGTCAGTATCTTGCCGAAGTAAAGTTTGTAGTTATTATACCCGAGGTATGTAACCCCGAGAAGATTGCATAAAGAAGGCAAAGAATGAAAGGCACGCAGAATATTCTAAGTATAGAATCATGCAAAGGTAGTCAAGAAAAGACAAAGGCACAAGCATTCAGAGAAGGAAAGTTAAATTAGACATTCAAGAACAAGGGAGCACATCGGCCATATGCAGAGCTTATATTGTCTGAAAAGCAAAAAGATACAAGAGTACAAGCGACAAAAAAGGAAGAACATCAAAAGCCGAGATGACGTTTAACCGAAGTTAAACTGAGATGATGCTTAACCGAAGTTAAGCCGAGATGATGTTTAACCGGTTAAATCGAGATGATGCTTAACCGGTTAAGCCGAGATGATGTTTAACCGAAGTTAAGCGGAGATGATGTTTAACCGAAGTTAAACTGAGATGATGCTTAACCGAAGTTAAGCCGAGATGATGTTGAAACCCGAGAAAAGTTTACAAGCAGAGTTAAAATCGAGAATGAAAAATGGCTTAAACACTTGTTGAAATTCTAAGAGAATTTACAAGTTAAAGAGTGCACAAAGTTAAATGTCGGCAAAAGATTCACCGGAGTCAAACGTCGTTTTGGTTAGAACACAACCACTAAGTGCACGCCAGAAGTGGTGACCAGAATTGTGAAAGGAATAAATGCTTCAAGAAACAGCGATGATAGTTTGCAGAGGCCAAGAGAAAGAGGGTCTAAAGGGGGCGAATTAAATACCAGAAGTTTTAATACATCGGCGAAAGAAGAACACATCAGGTCTGTGACTACGGCACGAAGCCAACTTCCCTAATATGATCCTAAGTGCAACTTATATTCACATTAGAGGGCAGGGAGAAGATGCAGGGGGAATGAATGATAATTAAGGAGTAAGGAATGTTTACACTTGTTGAAATTTTTTGAGCAAATTACAAGAGGAGTTAACCAAAGATTATAAAGTCTACCACTTATTGAAATTTGAAGCAATTTACAAGTTTGGTATAGCTGAGATAACACTGAAAGACGTTTCCGAGATATGATCATCCGAGATGACCAACTAGCTTGTTAAAAGCTGAGAAGGTTGGCAGATACAAAAATGAAGACCTTAAAGAACGAAGGACTGAAAGCAAGAACGCTTGATCGATCTGCTTGACGATTTAACGATGGTTCAGCCTCGATAGTCAGTTGGAGGAGCTTCTCTACCGTTACCTCGGCATCGATTTCAAGAAGGAAACAAACTACTCGGCATCAGCGGCAGGTTGTGTCTCACCCCGAGAAGACAGTTTAAAGGAACTTCTCAGTAGCCATCTCAGCCACGAGCTCAGCATCAATCTCCTGAAGAGTTTGATCAACGCTCTTCTCGGCGATTGGCACCTCGGAGTTTTGAAGGCAGGATTAAAAGCAAAAACTTGGAAAAAGACACAGAAATACAGACTCAAGAACAATAGCAAGAAAGTGGTGAAACAATGCAAGTGTTCAAGACAAAAAGATTGCATAGGTGTGTCAAGCCAAGAACAGTGGCAGAAATCAACAGATATGTGAACAGTGTGTATTTAAGAAGATGATTTGGAAACAACGGGTAAAACAGTAATGGTGGTTAATAATGAAGCAGAGCTTCTTGGAAAGCAACAAGTAATAAAACCAGGAGGAACAGTGGCTTACCGCGGATATGACAAGAACAATGCCAGGCATTCAAACAATTCAAAACTTGAAAACAGACGAAAATAGAAGGCAACAGAGGGCAAATAAACGGATTCAGAAGAGTTATGAAAGATTGAGCTTAATAGCAAGTAAAGAGTTTATGAACCTACCAAGTGAAGTGAACGCCGATATGAAAATCGCCAGAGTCAAATAGATGACTGGAAATCGGGAACTCACCAGAAAATGTGAATAGAACGGATGCAAAGCTCTTTGAGTTTATGAAATTAATGAAACCAGAAACCTCGGCTAGAAGGTATGATCTCGAATAGCTTGGAAGGCATGAAGCTTGATACTTGACACAAGTGGACAGTAAGGTCCAGGGAACTTTGAGGTCGGCGAGTTTTATCTCGGACAGAGGGGCACAGATGAACGAACAGTATAGGTTCCATCACCTCAGAATGCCGAGGTAATAGAACCTAGGGGGCAGTTGTGGGGATATATTTTCTGAGTACCAACACGTGGCAAGGTGACGCTGACGTGTCAGCCGAGGTGCCATGTGTCCTGGTCGTGACGTCGAGGTGATCTCGGCAACGTCGAGGTGATCTCGGCAAGGCCGAGGTTATCTCCGAAGATATCGGAATCTGAGATAAGTGGATGAGGGACAAGAGTCCTAGAATGAAGAGGGAACTTAACCTGGATATGGACAAGAGTCCTAGATTGGGAGAAGACTTCAGTTTGGGTAAAGATAAGACTCTTAGAGAGTTTATCTTAGTCCCACTGGGAGTCCCAGATTAGCAGTAATCCTGAGTTCATTGGAGTTAGGCTCTCATTGGGACTGGGATTGAGTTGGCTATAAATAAGAGGCACCCCCATGGGTCTAAGGTATGTTTTTTATACTCAAGCTTGTGAGTTGAATACTTGATTATCTTTGAGATATATCGACTTGATCGTCGGAGTGAGTGGAAGAACCACCATCTAAACTTCTCTTCTCGGTAGGACAAATAGGTGCCATCTATTCTGCCTGTGTTCTACCACTGAATCACTAAGGAGGGCAGTGTGGTCAGAAAATCACTCACACACTTTGTATAGCTATAATGCATTCTAGCTTGTTAGCTTTGTGTATCGAGTCCACTAACATGCATTGCTTGGCCTATTTGAATGATTTGGCATCATTTGAAATGTTATTTTAGCCTATATAGTGTGGTCATACACTTGCATCTTTCACTTATTCAATGCGTTGGAGGGTTTGCCCTTTATGCCTTAACATGAGCCATTGTGTATGCCTTCATGCCTAAACTTGCGAGCTATCATTTTAATGTGTATTTGGGGTTATTTTGCCATGATATAACTCTGATTTTTGTTGGCGAAGCCATCTCATGCTTGGTCTTGGTAGGTGCAGTGTAATCCACCTTATGTGCCTTGCATTCATCATGCCTTATGCCCTTCATGCTAGTTTGTTTTGGCTTCCTTCTATCCATGTTTTAGACTCATTTTGACATGTTCTACAACTGTTTTGGGTTGCCCTTGCCATATGCTTCATGTTTTGCATAGTTGTAGTGTAAGTGCCTATGCTAGCTTCAAGCTTTGGGTACCATAACATGCTTCATTTGTGTTGTGTACATGATTTGGCATCATTTACCATGACATTTTAGAGCATGTAGCATTGCCATGTTCCCACTTCATTCACTCTTTAAGTGCCTTTGAGTGTTGTGCATTTGTTACCTTGTTTGTGGCCTAGCATGTATGTCATCTTGCCTAGGTCCTTGAGCCTTCATCTTAGCATGTTTTGGTCTTTGTTTAGACCTATTTGAGCTCTGTCCATGATTGGTTCAATCATTTGTGCCATGTATTGCATGCCCCTTGTGTAGTCCCTTTAATGGCTTTGTGCCTTAGGCCCTCTTGCATGCTTTACTTGTGTTGTTTGAATGATTTGGCATCATTTCACACTTGATTTCAGAGCCTTTAGTGTTTTCACACTTCCGCATTTGTCACTCTTTGAGCACTCTTGAGAGTTGTGCTCCTAGGCCTAGTTGATGGGCCAATGCATGTGCATGCTTTGTTTTGCATTTCATGCCTTTGTTTTGGTGTTATGGCCACTGATTTGGACATGACTGAGGTCTGTCCATTTTGGTTTAAGTCCATCGAGCATGTTACGTAAATGTTGTTACATTGCATCATGTTGCTACATGCTTATGTTGCCTTGCATTGTGTATGCATGTATTAGAATTGTTTGCATGTCATTAGCTTTGTTAAGTTGATCATGTCACATTGCATTGAGTATGCCATGTTGTTGTTTGCATTGAGTATGCCATGTTATTCTTTGCATTGTGTATGCCATGTTACCTTTTGCATTGTGTATGCCACGTAGTTGCATTGTGTTTTGCATGCCTTGCATTGTATGTTTACATGATTAGTTGCATTATATGTTGTTAGTGCATGTGTTTGGATTAGGTGTTAGTCCAAACACGAGAAACGATGGACGTTTCATACATGAAGTGATGAAACGAGCCTCAATTCTCGGTCGCCGACCCTCTTGATCAATCATGATAGAGGTCAAGGCTTTATGTGTTTATGTGTGCATTCATTTTACATTGAATTGTGCAATTTGGCTTCTCGGCCATCATGCATCGAAATGCGTGATTGGTGGCCCGAGGGTCGAGAACCGCACTCCCTTGAGCTTATGAAATGATAAGAAGGGTGGTTGTGCACACATATCTTGCAAATACATTGCTATGCCCTTTCTTGCTCTCTGTTGCAACAAAGTGGAGAAGTGCAGCAGTAACTGGTCAACCGACCAGAAAAACTAGCTAGCTAACCACTTTTTCTGGTTTGCAGCAATAGAAAGTGGTCGGCCAGTGGCTAGCAACATCCTTAGGTGGTCGGCAGCCCTCCTACAGGTCCCCAAGGTGAGTTGGAAGCTTTCTGGAGTTTGGTGCAAGGTTTTGAGAACAATTGCAAATAGAGGCAAGTTGGGGCATCGCGACGGATTTCTGAACGAGGCGACCGAGCATGCATGCACTCCTCATCCCAAGGACCTCTCTTTAATGCTTTCCTTAGCTAGTTTATGCTTTGGTTCTGTATTTAAGTAATTAATGCGTTTAGTTGCTCAATTTGGGTTGTAATAACTAGTTAGTTAACTTGTTAGTTAATTAGCTTTGTTTTGTACTTAATTAGTTAGCTTGTTAGTTAGCTAGTTTTGTGATCTAATAATTAGTTTAATTAGCTTAGATTAGCTAGTTAGCTTCTTATTCGGACCCTCCGTCAAAAGGGCCAACTGTTGTAATAAGCGTGCGTGTGTGTGATGCATGTCTTCCAACCTCCATTTCTTTCTCCCTTTTACTTAATCGCTTACGATGGTTAGTTTTAGGGCATATTTCGATTAGCATACCTTATGCTTGCATGCGTGCATCATTCATCTATTTTGCATGCACCGGGCTCGGCGCATCATACTAACTGCATCATATTTCAATTCCAAGTTGAATACATGTATCGAACTGTCGCATTCATATGCCATTCTAAAATAGCCGAGCCTATTTTAGCTGTATTTTGCATGTGTTGCATTAGCCAGCTTAACATGAACTAGGATCATGCATGATTTCTAACTAGTTCTCTATTTTGGCTCGGAGTATACTGTGAGTGTTTACGCTTTAGCATACTGCATGTGTGTTAGTGTTGCCATGTTAGCATGCTTGCCATGAGGCTAACTGCTTATTTGATTAACTGCCTGAATGCTTGTGAGTGAAGATTAGATTGCTTGAATTGGAACAATTCATCAAAATATGTGTCTTAGCCTACTTGCGAGTAACAAACTTCAAATCATTTTCACAAACGAACATGCAATGTCTTGTTCCAACTCAGGCGATCTAGTCTATACTTGTATGCTGTGCGCATCACATAGTAATTCTAGGTTAATAACCAGAATAAGAACACATGTGTTTTCAAAAATAAAATATCTTGCTTAGTACAAGCCGATCTTTGATCGGGCGAGCGGGGGTCCTCATTGCATGACCTTCCCCTCTCGTACCCAAGTTCTTGAGTCGAGGCAACTTTGGTGATGATGGACACGTGGCCTTAAGCACGAGTCAAGGTTTCCTAAATTTTCCAAAAATAAAACATTTAGGTAGCGACTCTGTATCTAGCAAAGCAGTCCATGTTTGGCACTTCTTTATAAAAATCAGTTTTCCAAAATGATTTGCCGGATTTGGACTCTTTGGTGATTTATCAGTCTTGCATTGCACTTTGCGAGATTAGATTCAGAACCATGACACGAGTCCGAACTGTAGTAGCCTTAGAACAAAACGAATTCGCGCCCTCACGACGCGGAGAGCAGGAGTTCTTCGGGGGCGGTCTATAGTATGTCTCCACGTGGAGGCTTTAATTAGTGTTGGGAGTCATATAAATTATTAAGTCTTATGTACGTGTGTGTGAGATCTATATAAATTCTGTGATTGTATATGTAACTCTGGGAATGTATTTAAATGCTTAAATCTAATTAAGCCATCATGTATGCACAAGCTCAATGGATGTCGTCTTTTATTGATATTGCTTCCGCTTAAGGCCCAGTATATGGTTAAATATTATTCTAAAATTTTGTTTTGAGGCCTATGTACAGGCCGGTCATGGACCAAACTTTTAGGGGTGGGTTTGGGATGTGACAAAAAATGTACTTATATTGTGTATCCCAAATACTTCCTTATTATTCATTGTGTTGTTCATTTAATTTATTAATTGATATGATAAACTGATAGATGATGATATTGAAATAAAGGTCCAGTTCTTTCTGGCTTGTGACCGGTAAAGCTTGGCGCTTGAGTGAGGTTCCACATTCTTTTCGGCTTGTGATCGGTAAAGTATGGCGCTTGATAGAGGTTTCACCTTCCTTCTAGAGTAGTGCTTGGAAAAGCGTGTGGTTTGTTGGTATGGCTTGGTAATGAAGTCGATTGTTGACAATGAACTTTTTGTGGGATAATTATAAGGGGATTTGTATACGTAAATGTAATAATTGGAAATGGAGAATTGAACTATGTGAGTCAAAAAAGATGAAAATGAATTGATTTGTTTTATATGGATTAGTTATGTAATATGTGTTGGAATATATGTATATATATTTTGAAGTTATGTGGATTATGGTAAGGTGATGGTTAGTTGTGAATTAAGGATTATGATGTGTGATCATTTGTAATACATGGTTAATAGACCTAACATCCTTATGAAATGTTAAAATGCAGTTTTTAAGAAAATTGTTTGAAATTATACAAGAAGGGTAAGAAGATAAAAGAATGAGTTTTCTTTAAAAGGTCAGTGGAATTCTCATGAGGAATATATTACTTATGTGTACTTTATTTTGGGTATAAAAGGCACATTATTTATTTATGTATTACCCGTTTAACATTCATGATCACATATATCTTACTCTTATTGTCAGGACTCATTATAGATCTCTAATGGACCTAGTGTTTATCCCATGTTGTTTAACCATTTTACAGGAACAAAATCAAGTGCAACAGTTGAAGATCAAGAATTTATTTGTTTGTTAGGGGTCCATGCAGTGTATAGTGTAAATGAGTGATTAAAGATTGAAATGAGAAGTGTTTCTTTTTATGTAACTGCGTATAATTGAAACCCTCAATGTAAGCCCTTGGGGCATGTATTATTAATTGTATTCAACATCTCATTCATTGTAATTATGGGAAAGAGAACCTCTTTTATTCAATTTAGCTTGTGGTGTTACTATAACTATTATTGGAAAATGGATTGTTTATAAAGAATTTGGTAATAAAAGTGAGTAATCAAATCTAGGGCTACTTTCCACTGCGGGCCACCCAATTTTGCTAGGCCAACAAACCTGAAGGCCATAATTAGTCGCGGCCTCTCACAGAAGCAACCTAGCGCCATCATGGGCATGATAGAAATGGTCTTTGGTGCAACCTTGTAAACAGGGGAAAAATTATGCCAATGCGTTAAGTACAAACCAAGATTCCCTGTGACAAATAAACTCAAAGAAAAGACAATACAATCCAAAAAAATCACCAACCCAATACCAAATACATAAAAGGATCGGGTCTAAACCCAGGCCGCTATAACGATAGGGAAAATATTATAGATAGTTGAAACACAATATACAACATCACCCTCACTCCTCAAAGGGCCCAACAACCGCGAAAGAGGGACACCCTCCCAAGTACATCACCTACTTCTATTAAGCCCAAACTTAGCCACCAAATGAGCAACCTTATTCCCAACTATTCTGCTATAGCACACTCGGTAACACTTCTAACTGAAGCAAATCATGAATAAGTATACACATACTCTCATCCGCCTTCTTGACCCCATTTACCATATCTATAGTTAATATTAATGGATTTAATTGATATTGACATAGTGGAGGTATTGTGCTTTTCAAAGTGGTTTATTTTAGGGTTTTTGATTTGTTTATTATTTGGATGTATCTTGAAGGGTAATTTAGGAAAAATATTGGGTATATTGAGAGTAAATTATAATTCTAAATAATTTAATATGGTGTATTGAGAAATTTGGCATACTTCATATTTTTTGGGTGCAAATAGATTCTCCCCTTAAAAGAGGTGATTATAGCTTATATTAATTTGAGAGTCTGTGCCAGACTATTTGGTATAACTTCTACTTATAATTTATTAGACAGAAATAACTTAAATAAGCTAATTATCTGAAAACTGGAAGAGAGGTGCTTTAACTTCTATTTTTTGACTATCACATTTGAAGTTTTAATAATCTATACCAAATAGGGTCATTATATTAAGGATAATTATATTGACCTCCCCTTAATATTTTTCAAAAAACAAGTCAACCCAATAAACATTCCTATTTACATTAGATCTATTTTAAATTTGAGTGAACTATTAATTAGACCTTTTAACTTTGCTCTAATATTTAATTTGACCCTTAAAATTTTAGTTTTTTTATGTAAGCCCTATAACTTGAAAATTATGTCAATGTAGTCCAATCCATTAATGGATGTGGGAAAATCATATTGATATATCATGTGCTGCTTAATTAAGCTAATTTTAGGGTTAAATTTTAAAAAAACAAACTAATTTTTAAATGAAAGAAAAAAAAGATAAAATTGCTAATTGGCTTAGGTAACATTATTTATTTATTTTTTAAAGATTAGATAAGAAAAGGGAAAACTATAAAAACAAAATAACGTTGATGCCTAACATACAACAATAATTAACTCTTTACTAATCCAAATAACAAAAAATTTATTACTGCAAAATTCTATTTGCAATAAATACTATGCAATTTTTTATTATTTGACTTGATTTTATTGACTCGAATTACGAATAATCTATTTGATACAACTTATTATAAATTAAAAATTGATAATAAAAAAAGCAAAAGCAAAAGTACCCATTCCTCAGTTTCTTTATTCTCTCGAAACGCTCTTTAGAGTGTGTCGTATAGGGGTTTTTGTCTTGCCATTGCGTGCGAGTGTGTTTCATCTCTAGGTAGGCGTGGTGTTGGTGGTTTTGGGATCCTGTGTCTGTAGTTTTTGTCATTTGAGTAAGTGTTCTGGTTTGGGTCATGATTAAGGCCTCGTTTGGCAAGAGGCTAAAATAGCCAATTAGCCAAAAAGTTACTTTTTTAGCCAAAAAGCCAACAACTCATACCAAAAAGTCAAAGATTCCCTTTTCTCTACTTTTGCATCGTTCAAGTAATTAGCCAAAAAGTTGGCCCAAACATACAGGTTTTTCTTACCAATCTTTTTAGCCAATTAGCCAAAAAGTTACTAAATTAGCCTGTTCCCAAACGATTGAAGAGTTTGTGAGCCGACTTACTCTTACGGAAGAAGAATAGGAAGCCATAGTTGTGGATGAATCCCACACCAAACAGGTTGTGGAAAAATCTTGGCTTTACTTAGTTGGAAAGTGGTTGACTAACCGGCCATGTAGTATGGATGCAATGAAGAGCACCTTGGCTGCTATTTGGAAGCCGATGAAAGGTATATCTTTTAATCCTCTTAGGGAAAACTTGTTATTGTTTCAATTTAACCATATTGCTGATAAAAAAAAAGGCTGTTATTGAATGGGCCTTGGAGTTTTGATAAACATCTACTATTTCTCAATGAAGTTGATGTGCACCTTCAGCCAACGAAGGTTTCTTTGAAAATGACAGCTTTTTAGGTCCAGGTTTTTAATCTGCTTCTGTTAAGTATGACAAATAAGGTGGGTACCATCATTGGAAATAAGATTGGGATTCTGATGGAAGTAGAGCACGGCATGGGAGGCTCAACGATTGGACGTTTTCTTTGAATTCGGTTTGTTCTCAAGGTTGAAAAACAGCCGCACAGGAGTATGAGAGTGGTGATGCATAATAAAGAATCGGTGTGGGTGGTCTTCAAGTACGAGTGTCTGCCAAATTTCTGTTATGGTTGTGGTTTCCTTGGCCATGATGAGAAAGAATGTGATATCTTGTTATCTAGGTCGGCTGTTGTGGAGCCATATCAACCATAGTATGGACTGTAGTTGTGGGTAGAGGGACAAAAAACTAGAGTTAAGGGTGGTGGAGATAAGACTTCAGGAAAGATGAGTGGGTTGGGTGATGGTGGGGAAAAGGGGTTGAGTTTCGTCGTTCACGTTTAGTGGTGCAGCCACGGTTTCCCGAGGTGGTTGATCGATTAGGAAATATTCTATCAGTTAGGAAAGAATCTTCTGAGTAGGAAAATGAAGGATTTGCAGCGAAACAGCAAGAGCAAAAAAGGGAAAGTGAGAATATGGATCTTATTATTTTGGATAATACGTGGGAAGGTGATTTGAACATGAGAAATGTTAGGGATGATGAAAAATTTTTCATGAAAATGGTCATGAAAGATTTGTGACCCTTAGATTACCTTGATTAGTATGTGGTGCTTTATTCTAAGTGTAATCTAAAAGTCACAAATCTTTCATGATCATTTTCATGAAAGATTTTTCATGATACTTAGCGTTGCTGTTTGAACATTATGCCTGCTGAGGTTGAATTAGATTATCAGCAATGCTAGGTATCATGAAAAATTTATCATAAAAATATTCATGAAAGCTTTGTGGCCCTTGGATTACATTTAAAATAAAATACCACACACTAATCAAAATAATCTAACGATCAAAACCCTTTTATGATCACTTTTATGAAAAAAATTTCATAACCCTAACTTTTCTCTAGATTATGTTGGGTCATTAGGAGGAAGTTTTAGGCCCAATTGTGTAGCTATGGCCTCTAATGTTGAGATGGCCCAAGAAGAGATGGCTGCTGTAGTCGTGGGCTTGTCTAATTTAATAAGAGAAAAGTTAGGGATCATGAAAAAAATTTCATGAAAATAATCATGAAAGATTTATGATCTTTGGATTACCTTGATTAGTGTGTGGTGTTTTATTGTAAGTATAATCCAAGAGTCACAAACTTTTCATGATTATTTTCATAACAAGTTTTTCATGATACCTAGCATTACTGATTTAATAAAGACTGGTCTTGAGTTTGCTAGGCTTGGGCGGCTAGAACACCCACCTGGGTTTGGTAAAGGAGAGACGATTACTTTGATAGAATCTAGCCCAATGGATGAAAATGGATAAGGCTCAATTTCGAGGTGTGGGAAAGACAAATAAAGACAAATAAGAGATTGAGGATGGTGAAGTCCAGATAGGTAGGCACCAGCAGCGCTTGGCTAGAGAATGAGTTAACCGGGTTAAAGTGAAGATGAATGTGATGAGCATCAAACGTGATATAAGAGTGGAAGGGTTGTCAATGTTGATGGGGATTTGGAGGTGCTACCGTGTGGTAAAAGAGCTCATAATGAGGGTAGTGTTGAGATTGTTGATTCAATGGCGACGGCTGTCGAACAGCCCCACCGACAACCATGAAAATCTTGAGTTAGAACTGCTATAGGCTTGGGAACCCACAGATAGTTCATTTTCTTCAGCTCTTGTTGAAGAAGGAAGCTCTCACTTTGGTTTTTCTTATTGAGACCAAGTTCGATACTACTGCTATGGAAAAAGTTTTTTGTCATCTGGGTATGCAAAGTTGTTTGATAGTGGATCGAGAGGGGTTAGTTGGGGACTAGCTTTGTTGTGGGGGCATGGGGTTCAAGTGGACGTTAAAAGCTATTCGAAGGGCCACATTGATGCCGTTGTTTCTACTGGTGTAAGTTGTAATTATTGGCAGGTTACTAGTTTTTATGACACCTGGTGATAACAAAGAGGAATGAGTCAGGGGAATTGCTTCGGAGGATCCATACTTCTCTCTACTGTGGGTTTGTATTGGTGATTTCAATGAAGTGTTATTTGCTCTACTTAATAGGAGCTAGAACCAGATGGATAACTTTTGGGGGGCCCTAATGATGTGTGATCTAGTGGATGTTGGCTATAATGGGGCTTTTTTCCCCTGATGTAATGGGCGTTATTCTTTAGGTTTGGTTACGGAAAGGTTCGACCGGTGTATAGTAAATGATAGTTAGAGGAGTATGTTCTCTGCAGCTCAAGTGTACTATTTAGCTATTTGGAAAGGGCTAAGGAAGGAATGCAGAGCTGACCTCACTGGTACAAACTCTATAGGTTTGAAGCTATGTGGCTAATGGAAGAGCAATGTAAGCGAATTGTGTAAGACTCATGGAAGCAAGGTGTAGTGGAAGTGAATGTGGAAACAGTGGCTCATAGACTGGAAAAGATTGCCTCTTGTTTATTTTCTTGGAACTGAAGGATGTTGGGAGTGTTCAAAGATTACTACAAGAAAAATCATTAGCAATTCAACACTTGTAAGCTTGCCCAGATTTATCTAAAAGTGATGGTAGGGACTTGCGGAAATTACAGCAAGAAGTTGATGAACTCCTAGAAAATGAGGCGATGATATGAGCACAGAGATCTCAGGTTCAAGAAGATGATTGAAGTACAGCTTTCTTCCATGTTAAAGCCTCAGAAAGGCAGAAGAATAAAGCGATTGATGGGTTAGAAAATCATTTGGGAGTATGGTGTACTAAGCCAAATGATATAGATGATATTGTGGTTAGTTATTTTTCAAGAGCTATTTACTTCAAGTGAGCCAAGTAAAGCGAAGGAGGTAACAAATTGCTTGATCTGCCAGATTCATGAAGATTCAACTACTTTAGAGAGTCTGTTTACAGAGAAGGAGGTTCGGATTTTGCTGGTTCAAATGCATCCCACTAAAGCTCCTAGGCTGGATGGAAAGCCAACAACTCTGTTTGGCAAGAGCTTTTTTGGTTATTTTAGCCACAAAAAACAAAATAGGCTATTTTAGTCACAACAAACAAAACATTACATCCAACCCATAATCATTACACTGTTCTCTCACAAAAAAAGCTAAAAAGTCAAAAAGCTCTTCCCAAACCAAGCTTTTTAGCCTAGGCTAAAATAGCTAAAAAAGCTAAAAAGCCAACCCACTTCCCAAACGGAGGCTTTGTTTTATCAAAGATTTTGGAATATTGTAGGAAAAGATGTATGCAAAGCTGTCCTTGGGATTCTTAATGGGGAATAGAATGTGAAAGTGATCAATATGACTTACATTGTTCTTATTCCTAAAGTTAAGCAACCGAAATGGCCTTTCGAGTTCCGTCCAATTAGCTTGTGCAATGTCATCTACAAACTAGTCTTAAAGGTCCTTGCAAATTAAAAGTGGTTGATTTGAACCAGAGTGCTTTCGTCCTTGGGTGAGCCATTAGCGATAATGTACTTACTGCATTTGAGGTGTTTCATTACTTGAAGAATAAAAGAATGGGGAGAGTGGGTCAATTTGCATTGAAACTAGACATGAGCAAAGTATATGACCGCGTTGAATGGGGATTTCTGCGAAAGGTAATGGAGAAGATGAATTTTCTTGCTAGATTCACGGATTCAGTAATAAGCTATGTGTCAATTGTGCCATATCTTGTTAATGGGAGGCCAACTAAGCAATTTGTTCATTTTCGCATGCTTAGACAAGGGGACTCAATATCTCCATACCTCTTTATTTTGTGTGCTGAAGTATTGACTGGATTAATTGGTAACATCGGACATAAGGGACAATTTCCTAGTGTGTCTATTTGTTGTGGGGGTCCTAACATTACCCATCTATTCTTTGCCAATGATAGTCTATTGTGTTGCAAATGTGGATGATCGAAATGTGGAGGCAGTGGAGGTTATATTGAGAGACTATGAAGACGCCTTGTGCCAAAAAATCAATTTGAAAAGTATGGAATCTATTTTAGTTGTAATGTTAGTGATGGAGAACATATTTGGTTGGGTGCGAAATTGGGTGTGTGTCAGCTGGTAAGAAAAGGAACGTACTTGGGTATGCCATCTTTTATTGGGAGGTAAAGAAGGAGGATTTTAATAACATCAAAGATAGGGCTTGGAAAAAGCTTAACAGATGGAAAGATAAATCTTTGTCAATAGTAGGTCGTGAAGTCTTGATAAAAGCGGTTGCTCAAGGAATACCTACTTATGTTACATCGTGCCTCTTGATTCTGGAAGGGATTTGCAATGAAATTAATTCAATGGTGGCTAGGTATTTATAGGGTCAAAAAGAGGAGTGTCACAATATTCACTAGAAAAAATGAAAGGGTTTGTGTATGGCAAAAGACGATAGTATGATGGGTTTTCGATTTGTATTAGTTTTCAATATGGCATTATTGGCAAAACAGAGTTGGAGGCTTCTGAAATACTTAAATAGTTTGGTTTCTCAGGTTCTAAAGGCCAAATATTACCCACAATCATTAATTTTGAATACGTCGCTGGAGGCTAATGTATCGTTTACTTGGTGGAGTATTTAGACTGAGCAGTTACTGCGTGAGAAAGGACTTTGGTGGAAAGTTGGGAATGGCCAGCAAGTACGAACATGGAAGGATAAATGACTGCCAAGGCCTAGTACTTTCAAGGTAATTTAACATCCAAAGGGTATAAAGGGGAATGTGTGGGTTAGTTCGTTTATAAATTGGCCTACAGGAGCTTAGGATAGAAGGACCTTGCATGAGTGTTTCTCGGAATCAGAGGTAGAGATTATTATGCAGGTTTCTATTTGTCCAAGGCTTTATTGATGACGTTTTGGTTTGGCATTATTCAAAACAGTGTTAGTTTTCTGTTAAATCAGCTTTATCACTTGGAGATGGACAGTCGAAAGGGTGCAAATTGTGGGTCTTCGTCCAATGGGAAACATGTGGAGAAGAGTTTCTAGAAAATATTTTGGCATACTAATATTCTAGGTAAAATTAAAATTTTCGAATGGAAGCTTGCTTTGAATATTTAACCTGTTCATGCTAATCTTAAGCGGGGAAAACTAATTGATAATGCTTAATGTGAGATTTGCTTATTGGAATAGAATTTGATCTACATTGTTGGTTTCAATGTAAGTTTGCTTTGGAAGTATGGGCCAATACTTTATTGGCTTGGGTGTTCTATGATTGAAGAGAGTGGTTGCCAATGGATTGGTTGGTCAGTGCTGCAAAAACCTTAGATAATCTAAGCTTCGAGTTGTTCTTAGTTTTGTCCTGGGTTCTGTGGAAGCATCGCAACTAGGTTGTGTTTACAAATACAAAGTGTTCAGAAATAGAGATTATTTGTCATGTGTGTGAGTATTATCAGGAAGTGGTGGCAATTTGGCAAAGGGTGTGCGACAGTCTAGATACAAGCTTGAATCAGTGCTGGCGGGCTCTGGAAATAAGCTTTTTCAAGGTAAATTTTGATGGTCCATGTTTTACGAAACATAGAGCTATAGGCATCAAAGTGGTTATTCATGATAAGCAAGGAGTAGTAATTACGTCTATGGCGAAGAAAATCCTATTTGGTATGGAGGTTGATTGTATTGAAGCAATGACATCTTTGAAAGCTATTCAGTTTACACATGATGTGGGTCTACATGAGATTTTCAAACTCACAAAATAAAAAAAAATTATAAATAACTCAAATCAATCCCACCAAACAGTCCCAAGATCAGCTTGCTCACATCATACTGAGGGACTACTGAGCAATTTTCCATAAATTTGGGTAGCATGTGTAGTGATTACTATTTTATACTGGGAATAATTTGTGATTTTCTGAACTTTCGAGCCTCTTCAAAGAAAGTTAACAAATATACAAGGATACAATAGCAAATAAGCTAAAGTTAGAAAATTGAGCTGAACTTGGTTTGCTTGGCCAGATCCACAACAAACAGGACCAAAGAGCACATATAGACACAGTACGCTACTCATCGCATCTCATCTCTCTCCTCTTCTTCGAAAGTCTCTCTCGTCTTCCCGATTTCCTAGGGTTTCTTCTTCTGCTTCAAAACCCTAACCCTAGCTCTCTGTATTTGCAGAGATCAAAAACTATAACTTAGACCTATCTATATAACCCGTTCGATCCTTCAAATTGCGAAGCAGTGGTGGTCATGGCTGCGGTAGCAACAATGGTGAGCTCGGCTGGAGGGCTTTTGGCCATGCTCAACGAGACTCACCCTTCGTTGAAACTTCACGCTCTCTCAAATCTCAATGCTTTCGTTGATTACTTCTGGCCCGAGATCTCCACTAGCGTACCCATCATGTAATTCTTCTTCTTTCAATTCTCTCTCTCTTTTATTTGTTTGTGAATTGGGTATTTGAGTAATGATTGTTTGTCATCTGTTTGTGGCGTAAAACCCTCTGTTTGGTTGCTGGGAAAACCGAGGAAAAGTGAAGAATGTGACAATTTTAGCTTGATCTTTATATTTTGTGTTGTTTTAGGTTCCCACCACAAAAAGTGAGGAACTTGATTGAATTGAGCAAGGTATCTGGCTGAATTGAGTGGAGGTTTTGTTTTTTTTCTGTCACATGCAATGATAATCGAAACTCTGTGTACTAATTTAAGGTAGATTTTCTTTGTTATAATGCAGAACCTAGAGTTTTATGGTTAGGGGAAAATTTTGGGTTTCAGAGATATTGAATAGTTGTTTGGAAGAAGGAGGGGTCTTTGGTTAATGAGTACTTGTATAGTTGTTTGGTAGCAAAACCATTCTATGAAAGTTGCACGTGGCAACTGGTTTTTGCTAATTTTATGTCAAACTTTGCTATCAAATTTAGTCCAGTATGTTTAATGATTAATGGTCTGTACCTGGTCCCTCCAGAAGAACCTGTAGTGTTTTTATTAGCTTGAGGTATAGAGGTTATAATTTCTATCTCCTTTTCAAGGGTTAAATAAATATTAAGGTGCAACTGCTGGAGCAGGATTGTTGCTATCACTTATTTAGTTGAAATGGGAAAATAAAATATTTTGAGTAAATTGCTACTCCTTGATCATGCATAGTTGGATTTTCTTTTGATATGTAGTCAGGACTGTAGAATCGCATGATTCTCAGCCTTGTCCCTTATATTTTGATCCATTTTCTGTTTGTGTTTTCCAAGTCAGTGGAATTATGTAGCGTGTGATAATGCAATGGATAGTCAATTATTATTACGGCAAGCAACTGGTAGTATTGTTGATGTTCTTTTTTTTCTAATTGCTTTAAAAAACTAAGGTGGCATTTGGTTTACTTTTCAAAACTTAACTCTGTTTTTAAATCATGATTTGGGTGAAACATGTTAACGAAACATATTTTTAAAATTCAACTCAAAATTACTTTCAAAACTCCTCTCTTCTCTTTTTTTTTTTTTATAATTTATTTATTATTATTAATCAATCAATCACTTTTTTTTTTCTCCCCTCACATTCTCTCACATTCTATACATCAATAAAAAATAAAAATAAAAATACAAATCATTCCAAAACTATTTTTAAAACTTATAACCAAACAAATTTTCTCTTTTCAAATCATGATTTAAACACTCAATATTCAAAATACAACTCCACACTCAAATCATAATTCTAAAACTAAACCAAACGGACCCTAAATTGATCTTCACCCTTCTGTTAATACTTTGAAATAATTACTACTACATATTTTGTAAGGGGGCGTAAAGGTTCAACATCATAAATTACTGAAAAAAAATGTAGCACGTGAGGCTGTCAGCGACCTAGAAAGGCTAAAATCCAAGTTAAAATAAGCATAAAAAATAATTGGTCAGATTCTAAGGTTGGCATTTATATGCATATCATTTCTTGAACTCTTTCTTTCTTCTTCTTCTTCTTCTTCTTTTTTTCTTTTTTTCTTTTTTTTTTTTCTTTCTGTCTTCTAATATTTGTTTCTTATTTGATTATATCCTGAAAGCCTCTATTCTTACAAGATGTTCACCTATGGATAATGCTTTTTATTATCATCGGCAAGTCATGGGATTTGTATGCTTTTGTATTTTGGTGTTTAGATATGCAAATCAAGTGGTAATCTTGGAATTTGTTGCCATATGTTTTTCATCACCACTATGATATTGCTGTACTATTGATAGTCATATATTAGAAATATAAGCCATCTTCAGTTTGGGATTTGTATTAATTTGGTTATTTGGAAATAAATGTTTGTGTTGATTTCTCATGCAGAGAGAGCTTATATGAAGATGAGGATTTCGACCAACGGCAACTTGCGGCATTGCTTGTTTCAAAGGTCATCACCCACTTTCTATTGGTTCCTCCATGGCCTTTGTTGTTTCTCTTCTATCTTATAATCAGTTTTATTGTATAAAGAAAAATAGTTGTCTGCAATCCTGGTTTTTTTGCCCATTTGGGTTGCCAGGGTTATATGCCGGAATTTATAAATTTTGTAGTTGATTTCAAATTTTATGTAAACCACCCCCCCCCCCCCCCAAAAAAAAAATAAATAAATAAAAATGTTCTAGTGGTTAAGTTTTTTATTGGTGAACGGTTCTGGTACTTCCGTCAAATTCTTGAGCATAGATTTGACAAGTTCACTTTTGAAAATTGATTTGTGTGGTCTATTCGGGAAAAAAAAAAAAAAAGAAGAAAAAGTCTACATATGTTTTGCCCCTTTTCAGTTTGCATGGGCCTAGATGCCAATATTCATAAAAGTAATCTGAGGGTTGGCTATTCTGTGATAGTCTAGAAGAATCTGCTGCATATCTCTGGGTGTTTCTCTGATGAGGGTGAGGCAAATTGAATGTGAGAATTTACTCATAATAATTCAATATGTTCTGTCATTTTCAAGTTTCTATTTGTAAAATATCTACACACTCTATGTTATTATCAGTAATCTTACAACGGAATACTCAAATGTGAAGATAAGACTTGAAATCAGAGGTTATTGCTTGTTACTGTTTGAGATGTATAATTTAAGGAACTGCTATGTTCTTTATATAAATTCCCTTGTTTCTGTTGACAACTTTTTATTACTTGGATGAACTTGAGGACTCATTCTTGAGGCCTGAGGCCTTTTTTTGTTACTGCTTGAGATGTACAATTTAGTAACTATTATCTTCGTTGCACAAATTCTTTTGTTTTTGTTGACAGGTTTTTTATTACTTGGGTGAACTCAATGACTCGTTATCTTATGCTCTAGGAGCTGGTCCTCTGTTTGATGTTTCTGAGGATTCAGATTACATTCATACCCTTCTTGGTAAGAATTTTCACCTTGCATCCTTTTTTTTTTTTTTTTTGATAAATAACCTTGCATCCATTCTTTTCCAACATGAAGACTTCTATGTTTACTCTTTTTTTTTTTTTTTTTTTGAACAGACTTCCATGTTTACTTTGAGGTTTTAAGATCTGCTTATTATTCATTATTGGTTTCCCTCAAATTGGTTACATGTAAATGCAGTCTGTGAAAGCCTAAGCTAGATATCAACTCCTGATATATGTTGATTGTATAATGTCCATGGTTTTGATAGTTGATATTAACTTGTGAAATTATATGGATGAAATTAACACGTTTTCAATGTAGCCTTACTAATTATTGCTGGCCATGTTCTATCTTCACTCAGCTAAAGCAATTGATGAATATGCCAGTCTCAAGTCAAAGGCAGCAGAGTCAAATGATGAAAACAAAATGGACCCTCGGTTGGAGGCAATCGTTGAGAGAATGTTGGATAAGTACGTAAATTTTTTGCTTCTCTTTAGTGTAATGGCACAATTCTCCAATTGTCTTACCATTGCTGGATATAGGTGTATACTGGATGGAAGATATCAACAAGCTATCGGAATGGCAATTGAATGTCGTAGATTGGATAAGCTTGAGGAAGCAATTACAAGGAGTGAAAATATTCATGCAACCCTATCATATTGTATTAATATCTCTCATTCCTATGTTAATCTCAGAGAATATCGTCGCGAGGTATGAACAATATCATGCTTGTACAGTTTAGAGTTATTTTCATATCATGAAACCGTGTGTATTTTCTATTAGCCATCTGTATATGATTTCCAATATCATGAATTTCTGTTTTGCTATGGTTGGTATGTTTGTTTTTAGAAATGAAGTTTTTCAACCAAGTTGCCCTGTATTGTATCAATTTGAGTAGAAATTACTCGGCTAGACATATTGCTATATTCATGAAAGGAAAAAGATCCAGGGTTTCTATATTGCTGTAATTTTTGACCAGACATGGTAACATCTATGGTGTTCCTCTATGTTGTACATTGTGTTCGAAACTTCCCTAATAAGAAAAGAAATAATTTCCAGTAGTACATTGCTGAACTGGAAATATCAAGTGACAGTGAATCGTCATATTTTTGTTGATTCACAAGTTAACTGCAGTGGTTCTGGAAGGCAGGAAAAATGCAGCTACTCAAAATCGGAAACAAATCCTGTACAGTCTACCTACTTTGGGTTTTGTAAATGCTATCGAGACTGGAGTGACTTATAGGGATACAGTTTTGCTTTGTTTGATTTTGTTTTTGTTTGATGCTCCCTTGTTACTTTATTTTTGCTTTAGTAAGCCTTACCTTAAATCAATACATGTATAGATGTATATATAGTAGAAGAATTTGGCAGTAGGTCACTTGTTATAAGAACGTGGGAAATTGTTCCAGCCACTTTTCTTAAAGTGATAGGTCCCTGGGCACAAAAACCAATCAAATGACGAAAATATTGAATAAAATCTTTGCACTCATGTTCAAAATTCTTTTTTCAGTTTTTTTTTTTATATATATTTTTTAATTATTTCAAACTTTAAAATACAATAGTAATTATCTTACATACCTGTTTTTCATAAGACATATTTTTCTGATTCCATTCATTGAGATCTATCGAACAAGACCTATGATGACTATAATGTTTATCAAAACAAACAAAAAAAAGATCTATGATGATTATAAAATTATGCAAACAAGATAAATTTATTTGGTTGGACTTAAAACGAATAAATTTAGCTGTTTAGATCAAAATAACAAAATTAAGTGTTGAAACAACATTTTTTTTAGCAAAACTAATGCACCCAAACCATCTATAGACATTTGCAATGTTTAGATTACATAATAATATATGAAATAAAAAAATCTCCCAAACAAACGAGCACAAAATTAGGGCCGTTTGATGTTTGAAATTTCACTATTCATCAAATTTCTTGAACTATCCAATGGACAATCTCAGAAAATTTACATCAAAACAACTAAGTCTTTCAACTGATAACTTTATTTGATTGAGAATAAGATAGATATATTTGAAATTTATCTTATTCAGAATAAGCAGGGACAGAGCTACCAAATTGATATATTTTGAAGCATTGCAACTTGAAAATTAGAATATAAAAAAAATGTAAATGTGGTTAGTTGGATATACATAATGTTTGGCCCCCCTATCTTAAAGTCCTGGCTCCGTCCTTGAGAATAAGATAATTCTATCAGTGTCATTGTTTGGGGGTACAACTCTATTAGGAACTAAATTATCTGTTTAGTGCTATATTTATTTGTTTGACGCTGACTTCATCTATTTGGGAGCTAAAATCATTTGTGTAATGCACAAATAAATTTATCAGTTTGGAGCTAAAATTATATGTTTGAAGCTAAATTTATTTGATTGTTACACAAATAAATTTATCTATGTAGAGCTAAAATCTAAGAAGCATGGACATTTTTTTGAAGGAAGTTTGTTGTGTCGGACACCTGACGCAGGCACTCTTAGGACACTCCTAAAAACGTGTCCGACACTTCTTCAACATGTCTTAATTAAAAAGTCAAATTCATAATGTTGGACACTTCATTGACACTTTGTGGACACTTATTCAACCCCCTAAGCATGTCATGTGATGAATTTCTTCATAATAACAATGTTTTGCATTCTTCATAACACAACTTATACACTCTAAATATGTTTTTGAGACATTTATAAGATGAATAGATGTGTATGTAATGTTCTATAATTGTTTTGCATTATTTGAAATGTAATTGTTACGCAAATTATATTTTGATGTTTAAGTTATGAAATATATAGGTTTTTAATGTAACTAGTGTTGTGTTACATATTTTGCATTATCTTTGAATAAATTTTATATATGACATAAAAAAATTGCAAAATATATAATTTTTAGTGTGTCCCAATCGTGGTGTCCCCTGCAATTTTCAAAATCTGGCATGTTGGCATGTTTGTCATGTTGTGTCGTGTTGCATGTTTGTATCCGTGCTACTTAGGGTAAAATTATATGTTTGAAGCTAAATCTATCTATTTAATGCTCAGATAAAATTATCTATTTGGATATAAATTTATGTGTGTAATTTTGTAATGTAATTTAGTAGTCATCATTGGTCTTGTTTGAAAGATGTTGACAAGTGGATTCCGAAAATACCAGTACTATAAAAAAATGGACATGTAGAACAAAATTTATTATTGTATTTTAAAGTTTGAAATATTTCTAAATTTGGAAGGTTGTATGAACATGAGAAAATGGATAAAATGGGTATGAAATTAATGTATAATGCTCTGTACTTAATGTGTAAAGATAAAGTCGCCCAAATTAGCCACTTCTGCCTAAAAGGTTTATGAAATGTCCCATTGCAAAAAAAAGTGAGGGACTTATGGGGTGGTTAAAAAAGGTGCTTGGACTAAATGTCCTATGTAAAACATATCAATGATCAATCCCTACTTTCCTATGTAATATGTATAATATGTAATTGAGAACAATTATTAATATATAATTTGGGATGAAAGTAGAGACAGATGGAAATTCAACTGGAAAAAGAAATTTATGCATCTAAAGAGGATTTTACCAAATCAGTGGAATTGGACAGGCATATCTGCACCTTCGTAAGCAGTCCTTGAAATCTACTGTTAACTGAACAAGATTCTAGAGGTTTGTGTGCAGTTTAAAATAATTATGGCAGTTACTCTGTATAGGGGTATTTTAAGTACACAAAAGTCGTGACAATGCTTCCGAGTTGTGTGTTTCATATTAGTATATATGTTATTACTTATCCAAAGGAAAGGAAAGAAATGTTGTTATCCTTGTTTATTGCCCATATATTGATAATTGCTTTACATATATATAATCACACACACTCACACGCAAAACACGTATAAGCAGTTGCCTGATGTAGATAAATAAAAGAATGTTTTACAGGAAAGAGATAACAGTGACTCAGACATATCCATATACTAATTCTCCGCCAATTTTGTACAGGTGCTTCGTCTTCTTGTTAAAGTATATCAGGAGCTGCCATCTCCTGATTATTTGAGCATTTGTCAGTGCCTCATGTTCCTGGATGAACCAGAAGGTGTTGCAACCATCTTGGAAAAGCTTCTACGATCTGAAAATAAGGATGATGCTCTTCTCGCTTTTCAGATAGCTTTTGATCTTGTAGAGAATGAGCACCAAGCTTTTCTATTGAATGTGAGAAATCGGCTTTCCAGTGCCCAGTCGCAACCATCGGAACCTGCACATCAAGAATCTGCTGCACCAGAGTCTGATCAAACTGGAAATGCTACTGCAGCTGAGGATGTTCAAATGACAGATGGAACTCAAGCTTTGAACAGGAATGTGCAAGAAGCTGATCCAATTGAAGCGACCTATGCTGAGAGATTATCAAAAATCAAAGGAATTTTGTCCGAGAGACTTCAATACAGTTGACTCTACAATTTTTATACAGCCATAACAAGTGAGGCATCATATTTATTTGCTGCTGTCTTTATTTCTTATGCTCTCTGCTCAAATTCATTTTGTAGGAGTTCCATTAAAGCAGCGTGGAAATTTTCTTAAACCAATTTTGTGAATTTGCATATAGGTCGGATCTTCTTATTCTTAAGACAATAAAACAGTCTGTAGAAATGAGAAATAGTGTGTGCCACAGTGCAACAATATATGCTAATGCAATTATGCATGCTGGAACAACTGTGGATACATTTCTCCGGGAGAATCTGGTAAATCAACTTCCCACTTTCATTCTCTTAATAAACCTTTTTTGTTGCACAAGGTTACCTAATTTGTATTTTCTAACACCCTTGTTACTTGTAAAAATTTGTCAGGATTGGCTGAGCAGGGCTACTAATTGGGCTAAATTCAGTGCAACAGCAGGGCTTGGTGTTATTCACAGAGGCCACCTGCAACAGGGCAGATCACTTATGGCCCCGTACTTGCCACAGAGTGGGGCTGGTGGTGGTGGCAGTCCCTACTCTGAAGGTGGTGCTCTCTATGCCCTAGGTTTGATTCATGCAAACCACGGCGAGGGTATCAAACAATTTCTTCGTGATAGCCTACGCAGTACAAATGTTGAGGTGCTTGCTTTCTGCAATCTGGTATTTAGTTGCGTTAAATTTCTATTATAATATTCATGTTTGAAACTTTGATTGGTGCGCAGGTTATTCAACACGGTGCATGCTTAGGTCTTGGTTTGGCAGCTCTTGGAACTGCTGATGAAGATATTTATGATGACATAAAAACCGTGCTTTATACTGACAGTGCTGTTGCTGGAGAAGCTGCTGGTATCAGTATGGGCTTACTTATGGTTGGAACTGCGAGTGAGAAGGCAGCTGAAATGCTTGCTTATGCACATGAAACGCAGCATGAGAAAATCATCAGGTATGGGTTCACTGATCTAGGTGTTGGGCTGAGGTTTTAATTATGGTCTTCTTTAGGGTTTATTTGGTTGTTTCTTGTTGCAGAGGTTTGGCTTTGGGGATAGCCCTCACAGTCTATGGAAGAGAAGAAGAAGCAGATACACTAATTGAGCAGATGACTCGGGATCAAGATCCTATTCTACGTTATGGTGGCATGTATGCATTGGCATTGGCATACAGTGGAACAGCAAACAATAAGGCGATCCGTCAGCTGCTGCATTTTGCTGTATCAGATGTGAGCAATGATGTCAGGCGGACGGCTGTTCTAGCACTTGGGTTTGTTCTGTACTCTGAACCAGAACAGGTTGGTTCTTTTTCTTTGTTTCTTTTGCTTGTTTGGAGCACCTAAGTATTTGATCCTGCTTTTTGTGATTGATATTCTTAGTCTAATGTTCTGTGGTTTCAGTTATCAGCAATAGCTTTCTAGTTGTTATTTGTATATGCATGCCCAATACTGTAGCATACCTTTTATTTGGTCTCTCTTGGGATTAACTAAATCTGTAATTGGTTTCAATTGTCAGCAGTAGCTTTCTCAGCATGCTATCTATGACTAAGAAAAAGAAAAAGAAAAAAGCAACAATGCCCAAATAGTACACATTAATGTGTGTTTGGGAGGGGAAAGATTGGGTATCCACCTAACCTTGCACAAAATGGTTGTCCCAAGACTTGAACCCATAACCTCAAGGTTATTAGGCCAATATGTTACCATTGAACCAAAGTGGCATAGTGCTATCTATGACTGTAAATATAAAATTTATTTGGATCCTTCAGTAAATTTATCTAACTGGTGCTATCTGCTTCCCCTTGAACTTGATTTCACTGCCCATGGACTGCAGACTCCTCGCATTGTCTCCCTGCTGTCTGAGTCTTACAACCCACATGTTCGTTATGGAGCGGCACTAGCAGTTGGCATATCCTGTGCCGGTACTGGCCTGAGCGAGGCCATATCTTTGCTAGAGCCCCTGACCTCAGATGTAGTTGATTTTGTTCGTCAAGGTGCTTTAATTGCAATGGCTATGGTGATGGTTCAGATCAGTGAAGCTAGTGACTCTCGTGTTGGAACATTCAGGTAGTGTGGGTCTGCTGTTTTCTAACTTTTTTCTTTATCTCTTTCTTTAGCTTAGTATTTTATTCATTTGTTATTTTAGGCGGCAATTGGAGAAAATAATTTTGGATAAGCATGAAGACACCATGAGCAAGATGGGAGCTATTTTGGCCTCTGGAATACTTGATGCTGGTGGAAGAAATGTGACAATAAAGTTGCTTTCCAAGACAAAACACGATAAAATTACTGCAGTTGTTGGTCTTGCTGTTTTCAGCCAGTTTTGGTATTGGTATCCTCTTATCTATTTCATTAGCTTGTCATTCTCACCCACAGCCTTTATTGGGTTGAACTATGACTTGAAAGTTCCAAAATTCGAGTTCTTATCACACGCCAAACCGTCACTGTTTGAGTATCCTCGGCCAATTACTGTATCTACTACTACCTCGGCCGTGAAACTTCCTACTGCGGTCTTATCAACATCAGCAAGAGCCAAGGCTAGGGCTACTAAAAAAGAGGCAGATCAGAAAGCTGTTGTTGAAAAGTCATCCGGAGCAGAGTCGTCTTCTGCTGGTGCAAGTACTGGAAAAGGGAAATCCTCTGGTGACAAGGATGGGGACTCAATGCAGGTAAATACCATTTCTCTTTCTAATTACTGTGCTTAATTCATAACTAGTTTTGGGTAGACATTTGTATTTTTTTTTTTTAATTAACTAGCAGCTTGGAGTTCAAATGTCTTAAAAATCTTCATGCCTCTGCCCATCAATACAATGTTTGATACAATCTAGTTGTTCATGGTAAAAGTTATTTTTATGAGATATAGAACATCAAAATTAATTTTTTAGTTGTCATGCCATTTGGATAACACTCTATTTGGATTGAGAGTTTTGACGAGAAAATAAATGGAGGGAATGAGATTTCTCATTACCTGTTTGGATGATTAAAGAGGTGAAAAATGGTGAGAAAGGAAGAGAAATCCTTTAAATCTGAGTTTTGTTTTTCACCAAAAGTGGTGAGATTTGGTGAACCCTGAAGAGGTGAAAAATGAAGCCAAATCCTTTAAAATCTGAGTTTTGTTTTTCATCAAAAGTTGTGAGATTTGGTGAACCCAAAATTACTCCAAATAAATAAATAAATAAATAATCCTTATAATACCTAAATTACCCTCTAAATACAAAGCAAATAAAATAAAAAGAAGGTGAGAAATCATAATCATTTCATTTCATTTCTTTTCTTAGCTCACGATCCAAATGGTGTGTAAATTTAGCTCTCTTATCCAGGTTCAACTACTCACCATTTCTTTCTTTCTTCTTTTTATTTTTATTTTTATTTTTTATGGCAGGTTGATAATCCAGCAGCAGAGAAAAGAGTAGAGCCCGAACCTTCTTTTGAAATCTTAACCAACCCTGCCAGGGTGGTTCCTGCTCAGGAGAAGTTCATTAAATTTCTGGAAGAAGGCAGATACGTTCCAGTTAAGTTAGCTCCTTCAGGGTTCGTTCTCTTGAAAGACCTCCGTCCCACTGAACCAGAAGTGTTGTCTCTTACTGATGCACCTTCATCGACGGGATCAGCTGCTGCTGGTGGATCAACAACTGGACAACAGGGCTCAGCATCATCGGCCATGGCTGTTGACGAGGAGCCTCAGCCTCCTCAGCCATTCGAATACACCTCATAAATTTGGTCTTCAACCATATACGTTGTTTGGGCAGAGTGAGTGATGTGCAGAGACTGATGCTTTGTGGTCAAAAATGAAAGAAACTGGTTTGCACAACTCTTCAATTATCCTGTGAAGTGAAGGCCTATTTGTGGTGATTGTGCAGGCATTTTTGCTGCTGCTATTGGGATATATGTGTTGGTCTTCATTGATTTCTCGCTTGTGTTTCTCTTTAATTTACACATTCAGAAATGATGATGATAGGGAAAGATGCAAAACTGCAGTGGCTTGTGACTTGAAATCTGCAACTTCTGCTTGTTGCAATTACAGCCTTTTTTCTCAGTAACTCCCATTAGAAAACGTGATGTGTGGACTTGGATCAATTTTTGTTTTAGTTTTAAAAAGTTTGCACTCGTATCATATCTTCATTGATTTGGACTCTCTCTCTCTCTCTCTCATATATATATATATACATCTGCGACGATGGACACTTGTTCTAGAGTGTCAGGAGTCATGGGGGAGTCTACGGCTTCCAAATTCTAGCTGGCCTCAAGTAGTTATATACATACATTATACATATAAGTGGTATCATTGTAGTCCGGTTGGTTGAGGTAGACCGAGTTTATCTTGGACGAACTCTACTGAAACTCCTTGTGTTCTACATCCATGGCCTAAAAAATGCTAATCACTCCGATTCAGCAAGCTGGATTGAGTGTTTCGGCTTAGGTGTTATGTAAATTTAAATTGCAATGCAAAAAAGAATTTTGGAGTTTGACATATTTTTTCAGTTGTTTAAAGATATATATATATATATGTTATTTATTCAATAAAAAATTAAAATAGAAAGAAAATTCGATTGTACGTTCTCTTGCCCAACTTTCTTGATTGCTGTCGGAGAAGCAGGTTTGGATGGAAGAAGTGCCTCCTCCTCTTTCCCAGGCGGTTGCTCTGGAGGCTGCAGGTCTTTTCTGAAGTCTTTGCTTTGCTTTTGTTTTGTTTTGTTTTGAGTTAAGAGCAACTTCAGCAATGTTCGTATTACAAAAAAAACACGCAAAAATAAAAAACTCAATTTATAAAGCAAACTCACTTCTTTTTTTTTTCTCATATTATGTTCGTATTACAAAAAAAAAAAAAAAAAAAAAAAAAGGATAAAGCATTTAATGCAGAAGGATATTTTAGTCTCCATGTGAACAAAAACAATTCTTGAAAAAATTACAAAAAATAAAAACTTCAGGGTTTGAACACTGTAATAAAATAAAATTTTTAGTTTTAGTTTTATCAATTTAAACTCTAAAATTTTAATTTATTTTCAATTTAAACCATTTACTTATTTTTTGTTAAGTAAAACTCATAAAAAAAGATATTTTGATCAATAAACTCAATATAAGTGTATATAAAATGTCTAACATATCATTTTAATTTTGTATTAATTACTTAACATAAATAGGTAAACAGTTTATATTGAAAACAAATCAAAAGATTATGATTTAAATTGATAAAATCAAAAACCCATGATTTATTTTGTTTTAAGGGTGAAATTTTGAGATTTGTATTATAATTTTCTCAAAATCCTTTAATTCTAACAGCTTTTAATTTTTTACAATTTTTATGCAAGTAAAAATAACTAGGGGAATAATTTCCACACATAATTGTTTTTTACATAATATTTTTTCGACTTGTACACGCACATGACATGTGCTCAACTGCTAATTTTTTAGAAATTTAAAAATAAAATTAATGCAATTAAATTATGATGAAAATCCTCTTAATTATTAATAAATATCACTTGACTCCCTCTATCTATGAATTTGTACATATTGACTACCTCAATAATAAAAACTGTACGAATACTCTTTTTTTGAAAATATTTTATTGCCATTTTCCCTTTTCTAAAATCTAATTTCCCAAAAATATAACCAAAAGTTGGGGACGTTTGAATCTTGGAGAATTTTATTATACACCATCCTTACTATATACATCTTTATTTATGTTATTTTTTTCTTTAATTATGACATTATTTTGAGATCTTTAATTAGGTTTCATTTGTGTTTGGTTATTATTTTTTATGTTTTTTAGTTATAACTTAAAAAATATAAAATTATATAATTTTTTTTTTATAATTATATGGTGCATGTGGAATCATAGTCTTTTACCTTGCATGATGTGCGCAATCAATGGCTCTAATTAGGATCGTGTAAAATACCACATAATTTGTTAAAATCGTATCGATTTGCTCGAATTTGTATTATTCTATTGGCTAATAGCGGATTAAACTTTAAAATTTATAATTCGTCTTTAAAATTGCTCCGCTCCATTATAATTAATACATATATATTTTTTAATCTTTAATGATATCAAAGTAAAAATAAGTGTGAAATTTATTTAAGATGTGAAATTTATTATAAATTAATAATTATATATATATATATATAACTAATATTACGTAAATACTTGATAATTGGTTAAGAATATTTCATCAATCAATAATTCGATTATCGTCAATCTACTATTTAATTTTATAATTTTAATTTTAAACCCCACACTTCTAGCTCTAATGTTGTCAAAAAGGGAATCGTACAGACATTAATTCTAGCTCCTCTCATCCCCTAATTTAAAGCTCACAATCCTTTTAACTTTTCACTCTCCTACAGACATTAATTCTTTGTAAATTCAGAACTTTATTTCCCTAATTTACCAAATTCCATTCCATATTCTAACATCTTTTCACCACATTTTCTTTAAGTAAAAATAGTAAAATATTTCCATTTATATTTTTGCATAGTAAAATTACAGGGAATTTGGGAATGTCCTAAAACATATATAACATTTGTGGATCTTTTCCATTTCTATTTCTCTTGAGAAATAATCAAATATAGAAGGATCTTTAAATTTCCAACATTAAAAATAAGTTTTAGAAAAAAAAAAAAAAAAAAACCCCCTTGGAGATTTGCCCAAAATTTTAAATTTTAAATCACTTCATGTTCATTCTTGGTTTAAAATGTACCCTACATATTCACCCCCCAAAAAACATATATATATATGCCCTACAAAATTAAATTTTGAGCACTTTTTTTAGTATTTATTAAATCTGTAATTATCAAAGAAAAAAAGGACACACTGAAATTTACAGGAAAAACCTTTAATGATCTTCACAATGAAACAATCAGTGGTGCTATATGCACTAATTAGTATACTAACTAGTGTACCAACACTAATTATGACATTGTTATTGACCACACTCATTAATTATATTACAAATACCAAAAACTTCTTAAATTATGCCACATCATCAATTAGTATACTAGTTAGTATACTAATTGGTACATCATGAAACAATAAATTCTATAATTATACTATCGGTGGTGCTACATGCACCAATTAGTGTACACACTAGTGTACCAACTAGTGTTATGATATCATTAATGACCATATTTATTATACAAATTACAAATATTCAAAACCTCTTAAATTATGTCACATCATCTATTGATACACTAGTGTGTATATTACTTAGTGCATATAGCATTATTCTTTTACCATTCATAGACTTTTGACTTTCCCCATTTTATTTCCCTCCAAAATACTTCACATTATATATTATGATTCTTTCACCAACTATCTATTCATTTTCAACAGGGTTAATTTCTTTGTCACCCTCCAAAAATTCTTGCAAGAATAAATGACTGTTCTAGGCTAACATCTAGATAGCCTTGACAGTGTTTTTATTTACAGTACTAAAATGTTGTTTCATGGTCGCTTTTATGTGCATTTTTGCTCTATTCTTCATCGCTTTTGGATCGGCCAATAGTTGGGTGTTTCGAAGATTGTCCATGGCTACTTACCCAACAATCTATGTTGATCAATCTGGACATGGGAATTTCTCAACCATTCAATCCGCTATTGATTCCATTCCTTCAAACAATGGGAATTGGATTTGTGTTTCCGTTAGGGCCGGCGAGTACAGGTATTCTTTCCTTCACTATTCGTAGTATCTGTCGAAATATACCCTGTTTTGTCCTTTCAATATTGATACACCTCTATATATCAATTGGAAAGAAATCACATGTGTATCAACCAGTTCTTGATACCTATTGGCCATCAATATCGTCTTAAATAACAATATCGACATACATATTGATATGATATAATATTGGTTAATATTCCGTGAATGTCAATATTGGATTTTAGGACTTCAAATGTTGAAATCCACTATTAACGATACATTTTTTTAGAGAATGTTATAAATTTCAAAACTCAATTCGTGGAGCTTTTTAGTTGGGTATTGGTGTAACATTACCAATTGATGAATCACTAATATATCAATTAATATTATATCATATTAACAAATATATGATTGTATCATTAATATATAACCCATATAATTCTAATCATGACTGATATCGATACATCTCCTAATATTACTATCGCCATAAGTTAAAAGAGTTAGTTGAGTATTTTAATGACTTATATGGGTGGTGAATGTAGAGAACAGGTAAGAATCCCAATGGATAAGCCATACATATATATTAAAGGAGATGGAAAAAGAAAGACAACTGTAGTTTGGGATTCTCACGATTCTATTGCTACCAGCCCCACTTTCATCTCTCAAGCTGATAATATCTTTGTCAAAAGCATATCCTTCAAGGTAAGTATGTATCTTTCATTTAAAATCAAAATGATATTTGTCTAAATTTTTGTACAAAATATTCAATTAGAACAATGTGACATTTTTTTAACATTTTATGATATTTTTTGAGCTAGAATGGTGCACACTAACAAATCAACCGTACAAAGAATTCAAGAGTTTGAATTTGACAATTATAAAAAAAAATTAAGTGTGCACACCCACCACATGGGTGTGTAGTTATAGATTACGAAATATTTTTTAATTTGTCCGTAACAGAAAAAGAAAAATAGTTTAGAAAATCGAAATTTGTGACAAAAAGGGATTTATACCAAGAACTCTTTATTTACTTTATTGCATACAGGTAAAGATAGATAATAGACAATTTGGTGGATCTTTTGATTTAATTTTTTTGTATAATTTTCTTATTTGTATGATATTTGACCTCCAATTTATATACAATTTTACTTTGACCCTCTCAAGCTTCACAAAAAATCTCATTAGCCTATGTGTTTCAAGTATTTATTATAAAAAAATATAAAAAAAAAAGGAATTAGCAGTTTGACCCGTAAATCTATATAAATTTTACTTTGGTTCCCAAAAAAATTTGATAATCTTGCTTGGACCCCTCTTTTGTACAATTTTCAACTCCCCTAATTGTGGCTTATGTTATCTTTATGATGAAACTTGAGCAGAACTCTTTTAACAATCCTCCGACGAACTACAACCCTATAAGAACGGCTGTGGCGGCGATGATCTCTGGTGACAAATCTGCTTTTTACAGATGTCGATTTTTTGGATTCCAAGACACTTTGTGGGATGTTCAAGGCAGACATTACTTCAAGCTCTGCACCATACAAGGAGCTGTTGATTTCATCTTTGGTTCTGGTCAATCTATTTATGAGGTCTATAGCTTTAACTGACAAAGTAATATCACTCAATCATTATCAAATTGATTGCAATATTTTTCTATCCGCGAGATCCCATTCAAAGCATATATACCCTTTATTTATCTGCGTAATTTTATTTTTTTTTGCAAAGTTCATCACATTTTTACATCATATAGGTTGTCTTTCCTACTTGCTGTCTTTTTTAACATGACCTTTATTTGTCATCTAGAGACCTAGTGCAAACTATCAATGAGAATTTTTCTTTGACATTGTATATATTGCATTTTAAATCAATCACTTAGTATTTGTTGCGATTTTTCATAGATCAGAAGTATCATATAGACAATGTCACCTGATACTTTAGAAGTATTACGTAGACAATGCCAATTGACAAGTTGGTTACTTGATTTGACCCAATGTCACTTGATACTCTAGAAGTATTAGTGAATAATGAGATATTTATTGTTGGTATTGTAGGGATGTACAATATCAGTAATAGCAGGAGCATTAGATGGATTGGCAGGGTTCATAACAGCACAGGGAAGGTCTACACCAGAGGAGACTAATGGTTTTGTCTTCAAAGACTGCAATGTTATTGGAACTGGACTCACTTACTTGGGCAGGCCTTGGAGAGAGTATTCCAGAGTCATCTTTTACAACTCTTATTTATCAGATGTAGTTCTTCCTCTTGGTTGGAATGCTTGGGGCAATTTCGGCGGCCGCGAGTACTCTCTCTCCCCACCTCTCTCTTTTTGTTTAATAAATCTCTGCAACTTATGTCTATTATCAATACATCGCGTGATAAATAAAATATGATTAGTTAAGCTTTTAACAATAATTAATTGACGCATCTAATTCTTAAAAATTATTCAGTGATTTGGAATCCCCACATTAAATCAGAGGACAAATTATATCGATAGTCCTCACATTTCTCCTTTGTGTCATTTTGGTCCGTATTATTTCAGTTAGCTCAATTTTGATATTCAATTGGACCATATTGACGTGCTAATTGAAATTATAAGGATCAAAATAACACAAAAATCAAAATATATGGGCTACTACTATAATTAACCCTGATCATTATTTTAGACCTCTCATGCTTAGTCATTTAAAATAATTTGAATCCTAGGTTTTCAGTAATTTTGGGTTTGACGATTACTTTTTTAACAGTTTGTTGCTATATTTTTTTTCACTTTTAGTGATTGTTTAATCAAAGTTTTAGATATTGTTACATTCTTCTATCCACCTGAATTTTTTTTTTTTTTAAAAAAAAAAAAATTTTAAAAGTCCACGAAGGGCAAATAAAAGTTTAAAATAATAATAATAATAATAATAATTTTTTTTTTTGTTTTTAGTGATTTTTTTTTGTTGTTTATTATTATTATTATTATTATTATTATTATTATTATTATTATTATTTTTTACTTTTTAGATTTTTCTAAACTACTAGGATTTTTTTTTTTTTTTTCAAGTACTTGTATTCCAATTAATTCATAACATATTCTTGTATTTCAATAAGTTATATTATTTGGATATTTGATCTACCAAATTTAAATTCTCATAGTTATGATATTTTATGAACAATTTTATTCTTACAAATATGTTTTAAACGTTTAGTAACTTAGTGATGTGAACATTCATATTTGACAGTATGAATGTTCACATTAACAGTATGAATGTTCACATCACGGAACATTCACACTGTCAATATGAATATTATTATTAGGGACATTTTGATAATTATATCACTCGTGGAATTTATTGGAACATAAGAAAATAATTTAGACTACGTGAAATATAAGTAGGTAAAAATAAATTTATAAATAACTGCCCCTAAATTTAAAAGGTTCTAAAAAACTTCTATATATATATTTTTTTTTTATTTGGTTACAAAATACTTCTAAAGTTTAAAAAATATAAATATATATGGAAAATTTATCTATAAATTCCATTTTGAGGAATGATAATCCATTTAGTCTTAATGATTTTTTTATGGACCAATTAGTCTCATTGATTTTTGAAAAGGTAGATTTAATATATTATTTATAAATTAGATTTACGGTTATACCCTTGTTTCTATTATGTTTCCTTCTCTTTTTTTCGTTTGTGCTAGAAAGGTAATGTACACAATCTATGAGAATTAAATTTGAAATGAATTTTTAAATGGGAATCTTTTTTTCTTTGGAAAACATTACAAAATGAATATAAAAATGACTTAAAATATAGAATCTTTTAAACATTTTAAAAGGATGTAAGATTTTTTTAAACATTTCAAAAGGAATACAAAAATCCTTAGTAAACAAACAGGTAAAAATGTGACCAATGGTATCCCACTTTATTGGAGGTGGCCAACCATGATTACATACTAAAGAGAAATAATATCATCGTTCAAAATAGGTAAAATTGTAAATTAGTCATAAATTTTATAATTTTATCACATTTAATAATTAAAGTTAAATTTTTTCATAAATTTATAAATATCTTATGAAAAGACCACTAATTTGCAATTTCCCTTTTAAAATAATAGAATAATTAAACTTAGAAGTCTTTTCAGCAAACAAAGAGAAATTCTAATAATTTAATTTCATTCAAAATTAGTAATAGTAAAGAATATTAATTCAGTGTACTATATCACTTTTTCTTTCAAATTGCACTTGCTTAATTATATATATACATATAATTATTTGCAGGCATCAGTTAACCTTTGCTGAGCATGGCTGCTATGGAATTGGATCAAACACATTAAACCGTGTTAAATGGGAAGCTAATCTGAGTCAGGATATGCTATCGTGGTTAACTAGCATCAGATTCATCGACGATGATGGTTGGATTAGCCGCCTACCAGTCAACATGTAAACTTGATCTTGACATGGCATGGTTACTATATATTTCATTTACTAAGTATAAAAATAAAAATAAAATTCTTTCTTTCTTTTTTTTAATATTTTAAATAGAGCACTTTAGCAGTGTATGAATTCACGAATGTTTCTGTCGCTGTTGATTGGTTTGTTATGATGTTAAAATCCTTTGATCCTCACTGCCAATTTGTGGAAGTCTAAGATTGTGTTTGGCTGAGAAGATTTTGGCCTGGAAAGGGGAAAAAAAAAATAAAAAAAATGATAAGGGTTAATTAAATTTTTTTTAAAAAAAATCTCTAAGATTTCACATGTTTTTATTTTAAATTCTAGTGTTTTAATTTCGACAAATTAAATTATGAAATTCTATTCATGTTTCAATGTGTCCCTCCATCCATCTCCGTCTGTGTAAGATAACAGATAGAGTTTAAAGTGAAAAATACGTAAAATCTTAAAATTTATTTTGTAATTAATCTTTTTTTATTTTTAGTGATTTTAATTTTAAAAAAATGGTTAATTACACAAAAAAATCTCATGGTTTTATGTATTTTTCACTTTAAACTTCCTCCGTTACTTTACATAGACAGAGATGGATGGAGAAACTTTAAGATTTAATTTTTCAAAATTGAAACATTGGGGTTTAAGGTGAAAAATATGTAAAATCTTTGATTTTTCTTTTAAAACCCTAATAATAATAATAATAATAATAATAATAATAATAAGAAGAAGAAGAAGAAGAAGAAGAAGAAGAAGAAGAATATGAGAAACTATGGAAAGGAAAGGACGTGGGAAAGGAATGTATACCCAAAATAATAATAATAATCTGCTGAGTAGTGATGAGAAATTTCACAGTTTTTGTGTTTCAAAAACTATGAAATTTATATTTCATAACTTTTGTGCAACTACAAAATGTAGCAATTTTTGTGGAAAAAAGTTTGAAATTTCATAATTTTTATGCTGCAATAGTGAAATGTTAGGAAAATTTAATTTTTCTTTTTGAAAAACTACAAAATTTCAAAGTTGCTCTGTAGAATGAAAGTTGTGAAATTTTAAAATTTTAAAAAAATGCTTAACAAGTCATATAAGAAGAGTAATTGATGCAAAAGGTACCATAGAGATTCGTAAATCAAACCAAGGAGAAATACCTCAAAATTAGGAGAAATTATTTTTTTTGCTTGTGCTCCAACTTGATATTTATTGATTAAAATAGTAGGACTCAATTGTTGAGTTGTTGAAAAATAATTTGACAAGTGTCAAGTGATAAATACCACTAAATAATCACTCCAAAATTTAAAAAACAAGTCCCAAAAAAAAAAAATCATATTGGAATATGATCATAGATTATCAAAGCAAATACAAGACTTCAGGGGATGGTAGGATTGTACAAAATTTCACTCAATTCGCACCGATCCATCAGTTAATTGCGATTTAAATTGATCTGTAATTTGAAATTTATAATTTGTCTTTGGTAGGACTGCAAATGAACCGAGCTATTCACAAACATTAGACTTGTTGGTAAATGAGTTCAAATATTAGATTCGTTTAGTAAACTAGCTGAGCTCAAGTTCGAGTTCAGCAAAGCTCAACTCATTTGCAGCCCTAGTTTTTGGAGCCACCTCGATCTGTTATAGTTAATACATATTTTTTTTTAAAACTCTAATGAAATATTAAAGTAAAAATCAATGTGAGAGATATTTAAGATATGAAATTTATTGCAAATTAGTATTGTATGTCTATACCCAAATTGCAGTTTGGTTATTTGTCAATTCGCCATTCATAGTTTGGTTTATAATTTTACTCTCAAACTGCACCGAACAACACTGCGCAGACGCCTAGAAGAGAGGCCTCAGTTTGTTTGACAGATTAAATTAGATGAGATTATGAGTATGGTAAAATTGAATGAGAAGATTATTAGTGTGGTTGTATTATGTTGAAAATGTAAGATAAAATGTGTTTGTTTGTGTACTAGTGTGGTATTATTAGTTAGTTGGGATTAAATGTACAAATTTATGTAAAAGCCTTATTACATAGAAAATAACTTTATTTGTTTGTAAAATGAGGAGCAGAATAGTCTTTTTACAATCAATCCATGGGAGTAAACTAGTAATCTCAACCCTCTCATAGGAATTTCAATTCCACCGTAAGAGGAGTTTAAATAATCCCATGGGATTAGCAATCTCATAGCATTTCTTTCCAAACAAACATAATATAGGTGGGGCTCATTAATTATGAATCCAATCTCCTTTTCCAAAACGCCCTCCCCCCTCCTCTCAAATGAAAAGAGAAGAAACAAGAGCAATTTGACCTTTCAATAATTAAAGGATATTTTAGTCAAAATAGTAACGTGTGTGACTTAGTTAGGAGCAGGCATAGAGCGAATGATGCTTGGTTTGGGTCCCGTTTAGTAATAGCATGTATGTCAATTCAAATTCAGTCTAGCTTGAAATTAAGTCTAGCTTGAAATTAAGCCTGACCGTGTCATTCCATATTCAACTCTGGAAGAATTAGTTTTTTAATCTTCAAAGACTACCTTTTAATAATTATTTAATTTTAAATTATTAACAAAATTTAATACTAAAATGAGTTTTTTTTATTAAAAGATGCACCAATAAATCCCAAATTAATAACTTATACACTGTTTAGTCCTAAAAGTTTTCTTATAGATTGAAATGTCCCATTACAATGTTTCAAACATCAGATTAATGTTTCAAACATTAGATTTCAAACATCTAATGTTCATCAGATTTCAATAATGTTTGAAATTATAGGATGAATGTTTCAAACATTAGATTCCAAACATCTAATGTTCATCAGATTTTAATAAATTTTGAAATTATAGAATGAAACATCAGATTCATTTACATCATGAACATCATGATGATATAAAAATGGGACTAAATGGAGCATAAGAAAACTTTTAGGACTAAATGGTTCAACTTTTCAGAAACTAGGACTTATGGGTAAATTTTCCATAATATAAAACTAAAAATTACTATTTTATAAGTGGACTGATTGGGCTAGAACTGTGTCATAATCCTTCATCCCAAACTCAACTTAAAATTTTATGAACTCAAACTTTAAGTCCAACCCGGTCCTTTAGACAAATATTTAAGTTGGGCTAGCTGGACCCTCGGGCCCATGACCACCATAGACTTGCAATCTTTCGCTGTATTTTGTCTACTTTACATGTTATAGAACCTGTAAAAAAAATGAGAAAATATCATTAAAGTGAGAACTAAGAAAAATATTTTCACATTAATGAAAATTTTTGCAACATTAAAAAGTAAAAGTATAAACTTTTCCATGATAGTGATAATATTTTTTAAAGTTACCACTAAAATGCTTTGTCCGTAAAAAAATACCAAAAAATTAGTTGCCAAAACATTTTATTTTCCTTCGTCCATGTACAGCCCTCACATTTGATTTGACTTTATTTTTTATTTTTTATTTTTTATGTTAATGCAATGGTGCAGTGTTAAAAGTAATTATTTTTTTCCATTCTTTTTATTGAGTAAAAAATATAAAATGGTTAATGATTTCATTATTAGAATGAAGGGTTGAGTTTTTTTTTTTTCCAAATTTAAATATGAATTTGAGAACTTAATAGTAGGGATAAACACAGATCAAATTGGTCCAGCTTTAGAATAAATCAGGAACCGAACAATAAGAATCGATTCCAGAAAAATTAGAATCTTCACCAAACTGTTAAACTATGGAACAGGACCGGAACCGAACCATAAAAATTGGTTTGGTTCGGTTCGATTTTATGGTTTTAAAAATTTTATATAACAATAAATATAAATATAATATATATTTTATGTTAGTAAATAAAATAATAATAATTAATTTGGTTAAGTTGGTTAGAGTTCATAAATTTCACAATAAAGGCTAGTGTCCAAATTTTATAAGAGGCTCTTTATATTTTAGTTTTTACATATAAAAATTTAAAAAAATAATAAATAAATATGTCATGGTTTGGTTCAGTTCAGAATCGTAACCAAAGACTTGGAACCGAGAATTGGATAGATTTGAACAGTTCTATCATTTTCAGAACCAGAACCAGAACCAGAACTAGAACTGAAACTAAAAAACTAGATCAAACCGGCGGTTTAGACCAGATTGGATCAGTTTATCGATTCCACTAGTTTTTTTGTACACCCCCACTTGAGAGACTCCTGGGATCCATCACGGGTCTCATTTTGATGATTCAAACTATTCATTTTGTAGAGTTTGTCGTGTATATATCATTCATGAAATAATTAATTCAATTCAATAATTGTAACATTCTTATTTTATTGTATATGTCTTCAAAAAAAAATAAAAATAGATGGCCTACTTTCAAAAATACGCTTTGTTGTTTATTTTTTCGAAAACAAATATGATAAAATAAAAATGTTACGATTATCAGAACAACTTAATTTTTTTCACAAATGATGTATATTTATTAAAAATTTTACAAAATAAACGATTCAGATTATCGAAACGAGATTCATCCAATCCCTCAAATGAAACCCCAAGAGGGTGTCAAACAAAGGAAAGTAAATGATTCTTGAACCTTTGCTTTCAATTTTCATTAATTTTTTATCCTTTCAATTTCTTATTTTTTATTTTTTTTTGGGGGGGGGTCGGAAGAACACTTTTGGGTCATTAGGATTCTATACAAATTCCATGATGAAGGAAAAAAGTTACTGTTACTTTTCTTCTGCTTCTTCTTTATTTTTATTTATTTTTTATTTTTTATGTTCAGTGTTTTGAGCATGAAAAGGACGTATAAGAACATTTTTAATACTAAAATGTCAAACTCCATATGCAATTCCAAATTTTACCTTTGCTACATTATAAAAATGCCAAAATTTGATAACTTTGTTACAGTGCTTGTGTTATTCTTTGGCACAACTATCATTTTATCTTTTTAACTATCATTGGATTTCTATAAAAATATATCTAGTCATTGATATAGTAACTAATGCGATAATTTGGCAGTCTGTCAAAACTTTTGCCAAAATTTGATAACTTTGCTACAATGCTTGTGTTATTTTTTCGCACAACCATCATTTTATCTTTTCAACTACTGTTGGATTTCTATCAATTATATCTAGTCATTGATTTAATACTGCAAAAATTTGGCAGACTGTCAAAACTTTTGCTAAATTTGGCAACTCTAATGGCTACCCCACTTGCTATAATATACTTATGATAGTTCAAATAACAGCGCATTGTAGCTGCTCTAAGATATTTGTAGAGTTTATTCAAGAAAGCAACGGAGTGTCTCTAGTCTATATTTTGAATGATTTTTTGTAAATCATCCATGAAACATAATTAAATTAATTTAGTAATTGTACTTATATTTTCATAATTTTTTTTCAAAGTATAAAAAAATGGTAAATATAAGTTTGAAAATAGACAGTCTAGTTTTTTGAAGATAAATACAAGGGCAAAAAGCACTTAACCCCCTTATGGTTTGACTATTGCAGATGACCCCCTAATGTTTGGAAATATGCAGACACCTCCTCTATAATTTTGGATTGATTTACAATCGTCATGCTGTTAATATTTATGTCCAAAAAAAAAACTAATAGATTTCATATATTATTTATAAATTAGATTTACAATTATACCCTTATTTCTATTATATTTCCTTTTCTTTTTTTCTTTTGTGCTAGAAAGGTAATATACACAATCTATGAGAATCAAATTTGAAATGAATTTTTATACAGAAATCTTTTTTATTTGAAAAACATTTCAAAATGAATATAAAAATGACTTAAAATATGGAATCTTTCAAACATTTTAAAAGAATGTGATATTTTTTAAATATTTTAAAAGAAATACAAAAACTCTTAGTAAACAAACAGGTAAAAATGTGACCAATGATATCCCACTTTATTGGAGGTGGCCAACCATGATTACATACTAAAGAGAAAATAATATCATCGTTCAAAATAGGTAAAATTGTTAATTAGTGGTAAATTTTATATTAACATAACATGTTAATACACCATAATGACCATAAGGCATTATTTTTTGCTAAGAGAGACTACTAATTCCTAGATTTGGAAACTCATATTTCATCATAAAAGGAAATTAAAAAAAATAGAAAATAAAATAATAGTACCTTCTTAAATAAAGTTGTAAATTACATAAAATAATAGTACTTTATTCATGTGGGAGTTCATTTAAGTCAAAACAATTTCTTGAAATATATTGATGAATCTTACTAACAATTAGACTTTCATGCTATAATATTAGAATAAGAAAAATTAATCAATTGATGCTATAAAAATATGACCAAAAAAATTCTATTTCAATTTATTTCAAATAAAACAAAAAAATAAAAATAAAAACACCTTATCTAGACTTTTATAATCACTCAGTGTTGCAAATCTTCCTCGTAGCATTCACCTTGTTTGGTTCCAATTTTTTGAAAATTAAGTTTGTTATTTTTTGTATTTGTTAGCTTTTTGAATTTTGTTTAAAATATTTTAAGCAATTATTTTTACTATTTAGATGCACCTAACCTAGATATACATAAAAAGTAAAATATTTATAAAAAAATATTTTACAAAATTAATAAATATACAATAAAACGAAAATGTACCAAATTTTCATTTTTTTTTATATATATATTTTTGGTATTTAGTGAATTTGTTAATGATTTTTTTGACAAATATTATATTTTTTAATTGTATTTATATTAAGTGTATCTAAAAAGTAAAAAAAAAAAGTTCTTAAAATATTTTTAAAAAATTCACTGAAAACAAAAAAACTCGATTTTCAAAAAATTTATGTGTATCTTGCATTTAGAAAGTAAATAATTTACTTAAAATATTAAAAAAAATTCACTAAAAAAAAAAAAAAAAAACTCAATTTATAAATCAAACTCACTTCTATTTTTTCTCATATTATGTTCGTATTACAAAAACCAAAAAAAAAAAAAAAAAAAGGATAGAGCATTTAATGTAGAAGGATATTTTAGTCTCCATGTGAAAAAAAACAATTCTTAAAAAAATTACAAAAAATAAAAACTTCAGGGTTTGAACACTAATAAAATAAATTTTCAATTTTTACAATTTTTATACAAGTAAAAATAACTAGGGGAATAATTTCCACACATAACTTTTTTTTACATAATATTTTTTCGACTTGTACACGCACATAACATGTGCTCAACTGCTAATTTTTTAGAAATTTAAAAATAAAATTAATGCAATTAAATTAGGATTAATTATTAATTATATCAAAATCCTCTTAATTATTAATAAATATCACTTGACCCCCTCTATCTATGAATTTGTACATATTGACTACCTCAATAATAAAAACTGTACAAATACACTCTGTTTTTGAAAATATTTTATTGCCATTTTTCCTTTTCTAGAATCTAATTTCTCAAAAATATAACCAAAAGTTGGGGACGTTTGAATGTTGGAGAATTTTATTATACACCATCCTTACTATATACATCTTTATTTATGTTATTTTCTTCTTTACTTAAGACATTATTTTGAGATCTTTAATAATGTTTCATTTGTGTTTGGTTATTATTTTATTTTATTTTTTTTAATTGTAACTCAAAAAATATAAAATTATATCATTTTCTTTTATAATTATATGGTGCATATGGAATCATAGTCTTTTACCTTGCATGATGTGCTCAATCAATGGCTCTAATTAAGATCGTGTAAAATACTGCATAATTTGTTAAAATCGTATTGATTTACCCGAATTTGTATCATTTTATTGGCTAATAACGGATTAAACTTTAAAATTTATAATTTGTCTTTAAAATCACTTCGCTCCATTATAATTAATATATATATATATATATATATATTTTTTAATCTTTAATGATATCAAAGTAAAAATGAGTGTGAAAATTATTATAAATTAATAATTATATATATATATAACTAATATTACGTTAATACTTGATAATTGGTTAATAATATTTCATCAATCAATAATTCGATTATTGTCGATCTACTATTTAATTTATAATTTTAATTTTAAACCACACACTCCCACCTCTAATGTTGTCAAAAAGGGAATCGTAAAACGCTGTCAGGAATCGGACCTGAAATATTCTCAAACCCGAGTATATTATTGAGCTACAACAGATTCTTTGATCAATCTTAACAATATTTAAGACCTATATAGAACAATTCTAATTAATACTTTAGTTAATATTATTATTATATAAGAGAGTAGTTAAGAATTTTTTTTTTATAGTTAATTTTGTTAAATAAAATTTTTAATAATATAGTATTTGTAATTTTTTAAATTACAATGAGACAATTCATATTTTAAACAAATTGTAAAAAATATATTTATAATTTACCTTTTTATGTATTATTTGAAACAACCCCAGTTGGTAGCTCGAAATTCGTGGGTCGAATTTGGCTCGACGTCAAAATGATGTCGTTTTGGCGTCGATATTTTATTATTATTATTATTTTTTTTTTTCTGTTTCGTGTGTTTAATCAGAAACGAAGCAGAGGGGAGAAGAAGAAGAAGAAGAAGAAGGGAAGAGAGGAGGAGGGAGGAGGGAGGAGGAAGGGGGGGAGGACTAGAGGGGGCCAATTATTAGAGCTTCTCTCCCTCCTCTCTCCTTGCGGCGGAGGCACAGGAGGGCTGCGACGAGGACGGTGAGGCGACGACATCGGCAAGGCGACGAGGACAGCGAGGCGACGAGACGACGACGTCGGCAGAACTAGCACCCGCCGTCTCCCTCTCTTCTCCTTCTCCTCTCTTCTCTCCCTCTCTTCTATCCCTCTTCGAATTCGACCCACGAATTTCGAGCACCCACCCATTTTTCTATTTGAAATGACATCTACGCACCAAGCCCAATGCACCCATTCTTAATGTCACATTACATGTCATTTATGCATCCGACCCGTTCTTCTAAATCGACATCATAATAATAACTCATACATTACATGTCATTCATACATTTGATCTATTGTAAACATATCGAATGATAAATAAATTTAATATAAAATTTTTAATAGATCACATAATTATCTTGTCACCACCTATTCCACTTCCAATGTACATGAATACTCATCAATATAGCCTCACTTCTCTAGCTCCTCTCATCCCCTAATTTAAAGCTCACAATCCTTTTAACTTTTCACTCTTCTACAGACATTAATTCTTTGTAAATTCAGAACTTTATTTCCCTAATTTACCAAATTCCATTCCATATTCTAACATCTTTTCACCACGTTTTCTTTAAGTAAAAATAGTAAAATATCTCCATTTACATTTTTGCATAGTAAAATTAGAGAGAATTTGGGAATGTCCTAACACTACAAAAAAATTGCTTTTTTGCGATGGCAAAATCTCGTCGCAAATGCCCAAAAATGCCGTCTCAAAAGGTTTTTTGCAACGGTAATTGGCTTTTTGCGACAGCAAGTGGAAGGTCACAACAAAGAGGGTTGCAAAGGGTTTTAGCAATGGCATAACACCGTCACCTTTTTTTTGCGACGGGAAAATTGCTTTTTGCGATGGAAAAATTCTGTCGGCCTTAACGCGTGAAAATCTGAGTTTTTTTAAGACGACACTGTGTTGCCGTCGCTAAAAGGCTTATTTGCGACCGCAAAAATACCGTCGCTAAAGGATTATTTGAGACAACACCTGATGCCGTCGCTAAAGCACTATTGGCGACGGCAATAACACCGTCGCTAAAGCTCTTCCTTTTCAACCAATTCCCCTATCTTTTGCGACAACATTACTGTCGTCGCAAAAAATCCTAGTTCTATCTTTTCTTTTTGAGACAGTGTGTGTGGTGTCGTCTCACAAAAAAAAAAAAAAAAAACCTGTAATAAAATTATTAAAAATATGAAAATAACCTGTGTTAAATGAAAAATAACTATAAAAACAAAAAATCGATAATTACATAAAAATATAAAAAGTCCAATATATAAATAAAAATCCATCCATAATTAAAATATTCTTCCATTCATAACAATACATCAGCTAAATTATCCCACTACATAATGTTGTTCACAAATCTAAATAACGTAAATCAAAAACAAAAATTTTCATCATGCACTGCAAGAAAATGGGAATTAGCGGCCGCTATAGGCTAGAAAAACGCCGCAAAAAGATAAGACGACATTTATAAAATTCGTCGATGATGCGGCTGTCGTTGTACCTTTGTGACGTTTAAAAAACGCCACTAAAGACTTTAGACGACGTTTTCTAAAACGCCGCTAATTCTATACAGCCATTACCTATGCAGTCATAATGACGACATTTCGCGACATTTTTAAGAAAAACGCCACCATTCTTTATTTTTTTGAAATAAAAAATAAAAAATCATAATTAATGATCCTTTGACTTTTGTTCAAACCAAACCTATATCATCCATCATCATCCATCACCATTCTCAAAATATATACCATAATGTGAATGAGCATTCATTTTTCAATTTTTCATAAAATAAATAAATAAAACCCTTTTAAATGCAATATGACAATCCTAAATCATAAAAATAATAATATTCAGTGTGCTCTCCAAATTCTCTGAAAATAACTTCATCCACAGCTCTCTTCAGCTTCATCAAGTCATCAATCATCTTCACCAAAATGATGATTGTATACCTGAATCATCCAATTCCATTAACACAACTTCAATAAACTTGAATGGTTGAAAAATCTACATACTCTTGCATACCATGTCAAGAAGGCTAGAAAGATAAGAAATTATGAACTTTGCAAGTGCATGTACAATGAAATTTTTTTTATTTATACATTGTATTCACAATATGTGTACTTTGAAAGTTTGGTTTCATCAAGCAGCCATTAATATAAGATAGAGCAAAAGCATCAGCAACCATGAGAAGAAAAAATCAAAAAGTAATGTCAATTACAAACTAGTCTATGTTTACTTACAATAAGTTTACCAGTCACCACAGCGGGTGAGTAGCTATGAAATTTCGATCCATGCCATTGTCTGTTTCAACACACGACAATCAAAAATGAGTTTAAAATTTCAGCAAACATTAGAAAGTATACACATGGAAAGTACTCAACAGCATTAGTTATTAACCTAAACAACCATTAACATCTTCTAATGCTGCCTTCTTTACAGAAGCAATCAATTCAGGTAAAACTTGAATACTGGATCACATCATCTCCAACCTTGATGCCTCAACTAAAGTAGAATGGTAAACCATAATTTGCTTTTCCTATGCTTGTCTTAATAGATTGTGTATCCATAATTATGAAAACTGAGGAAAACATTGAATGATCCAATAAAATAAAGGGAAACATCTAATGATGCATGGGCAAGTTCACTGTTACCATTGACACATGTCAGATGTCAATTGACACACTAGAATCCAACTTTTGAAGTTCAAGTAATCAATTTTTAGACTTCTAATGATTTTACATTTTTACTTGGAACATTGTGTTAATAGAGAAGTGAAAATTGAAGATCAAGAGATAACAAATAGCTAACATGGTAAGCCAAGAGTGAGCAGATGTAGGAACATTTGTACAAGCAAACAATAGAATCAGATTGTACTTTTCCGAAAATGTACCTTCCCCACAAATAGTCCTCAAGTGGCAATATGATCCGTGCATTTACACAATCGTAGACCCACTGCGGCTGAACATATTCTCTGGAAAGGAACCTATGTCCGTGTTGGCCTGTCAACAATCTGCACAAATTAAAATGACATTCAACAAATGTATCTCTGTTCAAAATAAAAATTCAACAAATGGATCATCTCTACATTCTAACACTTCCAAGCAGCAAATTACAGCAGCATGAATCATAGGGTACTGACAATGTCAAAAAACTTATACAGGACAAGAAACTACCAATGACAATCACACACAAGTGGAACTGAAGTAAGGTGTCCAAGATGACAATCCCACACGTGGAACTGACCAAATGTATCCAAGATCAAAAGATGAAATTTACAACTCGTAACACATTGCTAACATAACAATCATGGGTTGGAAACAGAATGGACAGATAGTCTAGGACATGCTTCTTTATCGTTCTAATAAGGAAATGAGCAGTACTTTCAAGGAAAAACATAGAAATATAGGTTTTTCAATATTTCATCCAAACATAGCATTACCAGAAATATAAGTTTCACTTTTTAGTTATTTATTTATATTTTTTGAAGAAGTAAAAGATATAACTAAAGAATGCCAAACGGCATGCACACATATACATGCAAAGTGCATATTTCCGAAATGTCTACTAAGGAGAGAACAGAAGTGAAAATAAGTCAGGATTCTACTCAACATAAGCAAGAGAGAGGGGTTTTAGAAATCTATCAATTTTTGAGCCATACAATATTTAAGAAACTTGGTAATACTATCTGAAGATATATAAAGAAGAATTACAATTAGTAACATGAAGGGCATTTCAATATACTATGCAGAAGAAGAGGAAATGTATAAGATGAAATCAACAAGGTAAGTGAGTAGAATTAGGCATTAAGTTTTACTTCCTAAGAATGATCATGGTCACATGCAATCAACAAGGTTTAAATATATTATCAGCAACTGTGAAGACGATTCACTAATGCCATGTTCATCTGGCTTCAGATGGGTCAGCACATCCACAGGCAAGCAGTATGACTGGCAAGTCAAAAGACAGCCTTCCCTGCACCTATTGGATAATAGTGCCATGACAGTGTAGCAGCAAGCTTAGTTTCCATTTGAAACTGGAATTCGTATAAATATGTGCATTCCCATAATTGTGTGCAAAGTGACAGACCTGATGAGTAATGCTCTGGTCAGATTCATTAAATGGAGACCCTTCTCCCTCCCAAGTAACCACACCACCAAAAGCAGGAATGGCAAAAAGCAAGGACTCTCTGGGAACCTGAACAGAGAAACAATATTCTGTTAACAATAAGAAGCAATAAGTGAAACCAGATTACTGCCATGATTTGAAGAAAAAAAGACATATGCTGCTCTTCAACCCAGTCAAGTGTTGAACATGATAAGCAACTCCTTGTCCAACAAATAGTGCAAAGTCCGTCCCAAATATTACTCCCAAATAGTACAATTTTAGATTTATTCAGATGGAAATGTCATATCCTGTTCAAAAGGCTCCCCCACTTACAGCAGGGCCTAGCAGAGGTAAAATAGGTAAGCAGCCTTCCCACACTTTTTGTTGAAAGGTTGATTCCTGTGAGTCTGTGGCTCGAATTTGAGCCACAATGTTGAGGGTAGAAAGCAGTTGTCATCACGCTAGGTCACAACCACTAAGGCTCTATTCAGGTGTAGACAACAAAAATACGAGCATATTGTAAATAATTAACCTCACCTCTCGACTCAAGAAGAATTTCATATTCTTCAAGAGAGTTTTACACTCCTTTGTTTCTTCATCATCTTCATCTTTGTCAGGAGCATCTTCAACCAGGTGCATTAATGCACCAGGTTCATTAGACGGAAGTTGATGTTGAAGCTGGGCGAGCCTAAGTTCAGACTCTTCAAGCTCTGTCCCATTTTCCTGGGCCTCAGCTTGCTCAGATCCAGATGAACTGGCAGCTTGAGATTCTAGTGCTGGCCCTTTAGAATTAGCATCTAAGTATCTTGATAACGCATAAAGATCTGCGAAACACCAAAAGTGTCAAATACTATCTTCATCATTAATTCCACGCATACTACCCTAAAACATAAAATTCCAATCTACTCAACAAAACCTAGGTCCAACTACAAGAAACTGTAGGTGTATCATGAAAATAAAAAATTTGAGTTAGGCATACATGTTCAAGTTGCTAAACAACTATGAGTCTAACTCAAGAAGTTGTTCAGTAGAAGCACAGGAAAAGACAAATACCATACCTGCTGCTAAAGCTTCCAGCCGAGGATCAAGAATGGGTGGATACTTCACATTTATTGAATGATAAAGTTTGAAGTTCACAAAAGCAAGAAGAGTCTGCATCCAACAAAGAAACATAGCAATTGAGAAGGTAAACCCATGGAAACAATAAAGATCCACATCAACAATTAATTCTGTTGTGCTGGTTGGTAATTCTTTTAAAAAAAGAGTACAAAAATATTGATAGAAGTTCAAGCCTGGAAAAGGCTACTTAGACAATGTCATTATTCTATCTGTGCTTTCTCATTGATTGGTGCCTAGCTCTGGCATCCATTTTACAAGGGTGCCAAACCACTTCTTTTAACAAAATAACCACTCAGGGAATAAAAAGTATAGTCTCTCATTTTATTAAAGGGAACTAAGCAAGTAATTGTCAGCAAAAAGCCTAATTTCCACTTTAACACCAAAATTCAAAACAATAACAAAGAGGAAAATATAAAAGTTAAAACATAGAGAATAGTAACCTCATAAAATTCCAAAAAAGTAAGCATGATATTTAATACATCCACAGGCAAGCAGTATGACTGGCAAGTCAAAAGACAGCCTTCCCTGTACCTATTGGATAATAGTGCCATGACAGTGTAGCAGCAAGCTTAGTTTCCATTTGAAACTGGAATTCGTATAAATATATGCATTCCCATAATTGTGTGCAAAGTGACAGACCTGAACTTAATTAAAACAAAAATAAATAGAAAAAAAAAAAAACAAAAAAAACAACTATCAGCTGAATTAAGAGCTAAAGAAAACAGATTGAAGACCCAGAAGCAAGAACAACCCATTTCACCAAAAACAAAAACTAAAACAAGAATCAATCAAAATGAAATCAAAGAACATCCAGAGTTTCGAAATCCAATCAGTGAGATTCAAATACCTTAAAGGTGAGAGCTTTGTTTCAATGATTCGAATTCCTCAGGTGTTTGTCTGGAGATGGAGAGAGAGAGCTCTTCAGAGGAATTCTTCAGATTTTCAGTTTGGTAAGTGCAGTCTATGGGAGTTGGTTTTTATAGTGACGACTATGTAACATGACACAATCCAACAAATACAAACATGATAAAAGTTTATTTTACAGTAAGAGTTCCATCATCATTTTTATTTTTTTGGTGTTTGGCTAAAAATTAAAAGGTAAAATAAAAATAACAAAAGTTTTTCGTTGACACATTTTATCAAACATTTAACATGCAAGGAAAATGGTACAATAAGAATCGCAATATCAACAAGTTATTCCAACAAAAAAAATCCATAAAAAAATTTATGTCAGTAGGATAAGAATCAATCAACGAACTACTCATCAGGAAATACTACCCTCAACTACAAATCGGTCATCATCAATAAACTAGTCACCAGCACCAATTTTAGAAACAGTTTTGACATTTTCTATAAGGAAAATGTGATAGAGTGACAAAGATAATGAGATTCAATCAAAAACTAGAGAGAAAGGTCCAAATCTCATAGAGCAATTTAGAGAATACATGAAATTCGATCGGAGAGATTGAGAGAGTAGATTTGACATTACCACACTAGCAGATCGGAGAGATAGAGAGAGCAGATCTGACCGGATAGAGAACAAATCTAAAAATAAGATCTACATCTCTACATCGTTGAGCTTCCTTCTACTCATTGTTGCTAACGATCCAGATCCAACGCTGCTAGCGTATCCTGTACGTGATCAGAGACATTAATACGGCACTCATAACTCTAGATAAATCGATTTGGAAAGAGAAAATACAAAACAGAAGAAAAGAAACTAGAAATCAACTATAAGTCGTTAGTTTCAGCCATGAAAGTTTACAGATAGCAAATCCATATCAGAAAACTCTAACCTTGAGCCCCAGAACTTAGAGCATCTCCAACCATGGCTCTAAAATGCCTCTTCAAAATGCCTCTTCAAAGTACATTAAAAATAACCTCTTTTTTTTTTTTTTTTCTTTTTTTTTTTTTTTTTTTAACTAGTTTAGCTAGTGTACATTCAAATCATAGTCTTTATTTTAGCTAACCAATCAAATTAACTTAACTAATTTTTAAAAAAAAACTATTATAAATATTAATAAATAAATAAATAAATAAATAATTTTTTTATAACATGCTGCATATATTGACTTTGCATTTGTAAATATTTATTTATTTAATATATATAATTTACAGATTCAGTAATATTTTCACTAACTTGATACTTAAATTGAGGAGATTTTTAATTTAGCAATTTTTTATTTACCAATATGAAACTCGTTTTATTGCTTTCGTGAGTTAAAAAAAAAGAAACACACACACACCTACAGAGTGAGAGAGAATTGCATAAAATTTCACCTTTTGAAAACAGGATTAGCAACAATCTGTAAACAATGCAAAACCAAGACAATACCCATATCAAGAAGAGTGAGAATGGATAAAATACACAACATGATTAGAGAGCATAAAGTAGTTTGAGGAAAATAATATGTACTTTTCAACAGCTGAAAGTATTTCCTTCTTTTCAATCTTTCCACCAATACTAGTAGCCAGATCTAATGCTCCAGACTTGGACATCTACCAACCAAATAAAAAACAGAAAATGTAACAAAGAAAAAAAAATTAAAATCACAAATAGAAGTGAACCCATTTGAACAATTAATTATAAATTGATAAAAAAAAAATGTAGTAATAAGTTGACTTGAGAGAGATTTTGAAATCCAGGACTTGAATGGACATCCAAAATATAAGAGCAAAAATATAAATAGCACTAAATGTAAATAACACTAAATCCAAGTCAAAGCACTAAAATCCAACAAGAATTAAAACCCAACAAGTCTGTCTCCATTTCAGATTTCAACCAGCAAAATTTGAAACAAACCTGATGATACAGTTCGACCAGGTGAATGGGTTAGACCGATCCAAGCTCCTCAGGTCCACTGGGTTACCTGCAAATAAGTTCAACGGGGAACGGGGGAGTCCCCCGGCGAACCCTCCGGTGTGTGAATTAGAAAAGGTGATAGGCAAAAAATGTAGAGAGAGAGAGAGATAGATAAACTTAACCTTCTTCTTGTCTTTAAGCCTTGCTTATATCCTTTTGTAATCATTTCGCTGTCTCCGCCATTCTGACCCTCCCGCCGAAAGCTTGCGCCGTGGTTCGTCTTGTTCAGGGTGAGGGGATGCCATTCCGGCTGAGAGGTGTTGTCGCAATAAATGTTGTGATGGCTGCATTAATGGTGATGTGCTGTGGCAATAACTTTGCAGATCTTTGTCTGCTAATATGGCCTGTCCTGCATCTGCCGTGTGTCCGAACATCATTGGCCTTCCCTGCCTGATTGGCTTCGGTGATGCCGGGCTTTACCGACCGTTATGCAATGGGGTTTAAATGGTGGGCCCGGTTTACTCATGGTGGGTCAGGGCCCTTGTGGGCCTATCCATGTCGATAGTCCCCATTCCCGAAAGTTTTTTAGTCCAACGGCGAAATAATAATAAGGAAGATGAATCTGACCGGTGGGGGGAAACCGACCGTTGGGGTGACCGAAGCGTCAAGGCCGAGCGCAAGGCCGAGGGTGACCGAGCGGACGAGGCCGACCGCGAGGGTGACCGAGCGGGAAAGGCCGAGCGTGAGGGCAGCCGAGCGGGCGAGGCCGACCGCGAGGGTGACCTAGCGGACGAGGCCGAGCGTGGAGGTGGCCGAGTGGGAGGGCACGGGGCTCAAGAGGCGGCGTGTTACGTGATGATTTGAAGTGGAAAAGACAAGGTAAGGGCAGAAATCAGTGCATCGAGACCATACACGTGGCAAGATTTCGGAGGAGGGGAAAGGTCAAGCGTTAGATCAGGAGTGAAACGTCAGGGTATTATTATGGGCATTGATGATACAGTTTTGGCGGATGATTTGAAAAGTTTTCAAACTGGCGAACATTAATTTGGATCCTTGGAATACGGGCAAACCGTGGGCTTTTGGTATCATACGATTCACTTACTTCTTTACAAAAACTCAAAACATTCAAAGTATCAGTTCCTTCGTTGCTCACGATACCCCGTTGAAACAATTCTTCGATTTTTTAGCACCTGCATCAGAAGCTATTCGCGAACACAGCTTAGAAATGGCCCAGGAAGAGACTGCAATTGTCAGGGTAGACCCACTGGGGGAAGATGATGCAGAGGAACTAGCGGTTCAAGATCTGAGGTCCAAAGGCGGAGGAATCGATAGCGATCCCGTGTTTCCACCGTGATAGAAACAGCAAGACCAATCGCCGTGGAACCGGACCATCGCATTCGAGGGCTGACAGATCCATTATTACAGCAGCGGAGTTGGAGGCTATCCGCGAGAAGTACCAGATTCCGGTGGAGGTGGAATTGCTTGTGCCAAAATCAACGGAGAGGCCGTCCGACGTCCGGGCGGGAGGGTTTTCCCTCTACGAGGAAGCCCTAAAAGGTGGATTGAGGTTGTCTCTACCGCAAATCGTGGTAGATGTGCTCAACTACCTGGAGGTAGCACCAGGGCAATTGATGCCCAATGCATGGAAAATCCTGCTGGCATGCGCAAGTGCTTGGCCAAAGGCGAACGGAGGGGTGGCCATGACGGTGGAGGAGTTCTTTGGCTGCTACAAGGCTTCAGGGCAGCAGGAGACCTGGATCACCCTTCAGGCGGCGGCAGGGAAGGGTTTGGTGGCTGGTTTACCAACGTCCATCAAAGGTTGGAGGCCGCGGTGGTTCTATGTGTCCACCTCTGGAGGGGTCGGTGTGCGCACCGTGTGGAAGGTGCCAACCAAGTATGTGGAGCTGAAGTTGGGGGCGGCGGCGGAGGAGAGGGTAAAGAAGGTGAAGGAGTGGAAGGAGAAGGGAAAAGTCAAGTGGAACGAGTTGGTTCAGCTGTCGGCGCTGTTTGAAGCTGGGTTGGGTCCACAGCCGAGCGATGGAGACCTCGACCGATCAGAGCTGGAGGCAAGGAGGAAGGCGCAGGAGGCAGAGGATCAAGCCATCCTGGTGAAAGCCCAGAAATTCAAGGAGTCCTAAGTCGACCGACCGGCTCGGCCAGTGGCGAGGAAGAGGATCTGACCTCGTCCCACGATTGCTCCCGAAAGACCCTCTGAAGGAGAGGTCGTTGAAGGAGATGGAGGCGCTGGGTGTGGGGAAGAAGAAGAAGAGGTTGAGGCGGAGGGAAGAAGAGCCAGCCCAAAAAAGAAGAAAGGAGGTGAGGATGGAAGAGGCCAGTCTGGCCAAACAAGTAGAGGGGGGAGAGGTGGAGCAGACCCCAGAAGGGGTGGGTGTCTCAGCTGGGGCAGAGGTCCTTGTGACAAAAGACACCCAAGAAGTGGTGATAGCCAGTCCAACGATGGACGTTGTGGAGAAGACCTCAGCAGGACAAGTGGAAGCTGGGCTGACTGGGGGTGAGCCAAGTGGGAGGCTAGAGAAGACCCCAGGGGTGCAAGTAGAAACGGGGTTGGCTGGGGCTGAGCCAAGCGGGAAGGAGCAGACCCAGAGGGGCCCTGTGCCTCAGGAAAAGGGAGTTGGCCTGGGTGCCACGATTTACCACACGCGTGCTGTGGCTGGAAGGCTGGAGGGAGATGGAGGCCCAGCTAAGGCGGTGGCAGACCGCCTAGTGAAGATGGTGGAAGAGTCAGCTCTGCGTTCGGCCTCTGGATTCAGTGAGGCCGACCTGTTCAGGGGGTTATGCTCCACCCAAATGGAGGTAACTACCCTGGCAGGGCGCCGAGAGAAAACCTAGCGCGCCAAGATCAAAGCCAAGAGGCCAAGCGCGCACCAAAGCTGAAGAAGGAGAGTGCTGCATGGAAGGCTGCCCATACCGAGTTGCCATCAGTCAAGTCGGAGCTGGAGGACACGCACCGCAGGGTTGTGTCGCTCGAGTTCCAGTTGACTGGTGAGCAGAAAAAGTTGGAGAAGTCCCAAAAGGTTTGTGCCATCGCGACCGAGCGGCATGAGGAAGCCATGACTAATAACGAAGAGCTCGTCAGGCAGTGAGATGATGCAGACGCTAAGGCTGAAGCTCTGCAAAAGGAGGTGGAGGGCGAGCGCGCCAGAGCAGGGGAGCAGAGGAAGAGGCTGCGCAAGGAGTTGGAGGCCGAGCGAAGTAGGGTGGCTGTGGAGAGGGAGACTCTGCAGGGCTTGAAGCAGAGAGGAAATGGATTCTTGAGAGGCCTTGAGAAAGAAGGCCGAGAGGCTGAGAAGGAGGCTTTGATGAAGGAACTGAGCGAGGAGAGGGCGAAAGCGGCCTCAGAGAGGGCTGCCTACCCTGATCTGTGCATCGCAGCGGTGGAACAGTTCAAGGGGTCGCCAGAGTTTCAAATGGCTGTGGATGCTGCAGTGGCCAGCAGCTTGGCAAGGGAGGATACTGGTGGGGCCGCCCATCGGTATCGCCGAGGGAGAGCTGAATCTGAAGTTATTGCAAGCTTCCAGCAGTCGGACTTCTACAAGCATGAATGTCAAAGTACTGGGACAGTGGGTGGAAAATGTGCAAAAGAAGGGTAGAGGAGCTGTTCCCAGAACTTGACTTTAGTGGCGTAACAATTGGAGAAGATGATGTGGCCCAGACCCCTCTGGATGAAGGTGTGGAAGAAGAGGATCTGATCTCCAGTGAAGAGGGAGAGTGAACTGAAGACATGTACTGAAGGATTTTTGTTTGTTTTTTTTTTTGTGTGTTTTTTTTTTTTTATACATATTTTTGGTTTGTTTTTGAAGTATTGTAGTAGACTGATGTACACATTTTGAATGAATAAAACTTCATTTATGTCTTGTAATTAATTGTATTCATTTGTGTGGTGGGTTTGGAATGGAGAGTGAAAAATTCCACTTCATGACAGAGTGAGCTTATGAAAAGCGAGTAATGAACTTATGAAAAATTCAACTTGTAATAAAAGCGAGTAATGAACTTATGAAAAAGTTCAACTTATGAAAAATTCAACTTGTAATAAAAACGAGTAATGAACTTATGAAAAAGTTCAACTTATGAAAAATTCAGCTTCATGACAGAGTGAACTTGAGCTAAGTGAACCGAGTGAATTGGAACTCGTGAGATTGGATTGATAAAATGGGACTGATAAATTGAATAGGATGAACTTGTGAATTTGAATTTGAATTGGAACTTGTGAATTCGAACTTGTTAAATTAAAAATTCCATCATGCAGAGTAAGAGTGGACTGATGAAATTCCTTCATGCAGAGTGAGGTTGGACTTGTGTAAAAATTCAATGAATGAGGACAGAAAGGTAGGTTTTAAATTGTAACTAAAAGGGGCCAATAGTAAACCTGTAGGGGAGAAATTGGGGAACGCTGTTGGAATTTGACTAAGTAGGGATGTTGTAAAATCTTGTGACCTTAACTTGTGACTAAGTGTTCTCCCAAAGTTATGCTGGTACTTGTTTCGCTGGGTCTTCTGAGGTTCGAAAGTGCTCGGTCGAACGGAGGCTTTTGAAAGTGCTCGATCTGGCCGAGGTTTTTGTAAGTGCTCAGGTCGGACTGAGGCTTTCGAAAGTGCTCGGTCTGGCCAAGGCTTTTGAAAGTGCTCAGGTCGAACTGAGGCTTTTAAAAGTGCTCAGGTCGGACTGAGGCTTTGGAAGGTGCTCAGGTCGGACTGAGGCTTTTGAAAGTGCTCAGGTCGAACTGAGGCTTTTGAAAGGGCTCAGGTCGGACTGAGGCTTTGGAAGGTGCTCAGGTCGGACGGAGGCTTTTGAAAGCGCTCGGTCCGGCTGAGGCTTTTGAAAGTGCTCAGGTCGAACTGAGGCTTTTGAAAGTGCTCAGGTCGGACTGAGGCTTTGGAAGGTGCTCAGGTCGGACTGAGGCTTTTGAAAGTGCTCAGGTCGGACTGAGGCTTTGGAAGGTGCTCAGGTCGGACTGAGGCTTTTGAAAGTGCTCAGGTCGGACTGAGGCTTTTGAAAGTGCTCGGTCTGGCCAAGGCTTTTGAAAGTGCTCAGGTCGGACTGAGGCTTTTGAAAGTGCTCAGGTCGGACTGAGGCTTTGGAAGGTGCTTAGGTCGGACTGAGGCTTTTGAAAGTGCTCAGGTCGGACTGAGGCTTTGGAAGTGGTGCTGCAAATGAAAGATTCATGGAAGCGACATTCAGACAGTTGAATTATAAAAGGTTGAAACTCCATTCGATATTTGTATTATGTTTTGCAAAAGGAAAATACAACAAGTTTGACAATACAAAAGTAACGATTCATTGATAGTAACGCTTCAGATGTTCAGCATTCCAGGGATGGGGAAGGTCTTGGCCGTCCATGTCTTGAAGTCGGTAAGTGCCTGGCCGTGGGCGGGCCTTCACAACGTAGGGTCCCTCCCATCTGGCTGCTAGTTTGCCCTCGGTCGGATTCCTTGTAGCGAGAGTTGTTTCTCTCAAGACAAGGTCCCCTACAGAGAACTCCCGTGGTCACACTCGGCGGTTGTAGTGTGTTCTCATTCTCTGCTGGTACGAAGCCAATCTGACAGCAGCAGTTTCTCTGAGTTCTTCGATGAGGTCCAGGTCTGCTCGACGGAGTTCTTCGGTTAAGGCGAGATCCGGATGTAAAACCCTGGGGGTGGGCAGACCGACTTCTACCGGAATGACCGCCTCAGCACCATAGGTTAAGCGAAAAGGGGTTTCCCCAGTAGGAGTCCGGGCGGTGGTTCGGTAAGCCCAAAGTACGTTTGGTAGCTCCTCGGAGGCCTTTAGCGACCGAGCTTAGTTTTGATGATCTTAAGGAGAGCGGTTGGTCACCTCGACCGCTATTTGCTTGGGATGACCGGAAGAGAAGCATGGTTGAATCTGGAGATCTGCACAAAATTTCTGTATTTGGCGTTGTCGAATTTACCGCTGTTATGAGATGATGGTCTGAGGATGCCAAATCAAGAACGATCGATTGCGGATAAACTTGGTGGTGTTCCGCTCGGTGATAGTGGCGAGGGTTCGCTTCCCACTTGGTGAAGTAATCAATGGCAACAATCGCGAATTTGGTGCAGCCTCGGCCAAATGGGAGTGGACCAATCAAGTCGATCCCCATTTAGCTTAACGGGTAAGGGCTGCGAGGTCACCGATGGGAGGAGCATGGGAAATGTTGGCAAAGCGTTGACACTTATCACATTTGAGCACAAAATCAGTGGCATCTTGGTTGAGAGTCGGCCAGAAGTAGCCTGTACGGAGTATTTTGTGAGCGAGAGACCTGCCACCCGAATGATTGCCACAGATCCCTTCATGGATTTCTTGCATCACATAGGTTGCTTGGGTGGGGTTGAGGCATCGCAGGTATAGGCGTGAAAGACCGCGCTTGTAAAGGACGCCGTCGACGAGGGTGTAGTTAGCCGACCGAGCCCTGACCTTGGCAGCCTGTTGTCGGTCATCTGGGAGTTCTCCAGTGGTCAAGAAGAGGAAGATGTCGGATGCCCAAGGGATGGGTTCCGTCTGGAGGAATTGCACCTCTGGTAGGTCGGGCGAGATGGCCGGATGGGCTAAGTATTCAAGGCGGACTCCATGGCTGAGGTCGGAATGGTCGGCAGAGGCAAGCTGGGCCATCTCATCTGCTTTGGAGTTTTCTGCCCGAGGTATGTGTCTGATCTGGAAAGTATTGAAGAGGCGAACAAGGGGGAGTGCCATATCCCTGTAAGCCCTCATGGTGCCATCTTTGGCGTCGAATTCCCCTGTGATCTGTCCGACGATGAGTTGGGAGTCACTGAACACACGGATGTGACTGACACCAATGTCTTTGGCCAGACGAAGTCCTGCTATTAATGCTTCATATTCAGCCTCATTGTTGCTGGCGGCGAACAAGAGGCGGAGAGCGCATTTGAAATAACCACCTTCAGGGGAAGTGAGGATGAGCCCAACCCTGTTCCCTTCCCTGCGGGACGAGCCGTTAACATTGAGTGTCCAACAATGGGGATCTTCAGGCTCTGGTGGAGTTGGTGGGGGTGGAGGGTTAGCGGTTGAGGCTGGATTGGTGAATTCCAAGATGAAGTCGGCTACAGCTTGCTCCTTGATTGCTGTTCGGGGGCGATAAGAGATGTCGAACTGGCTTAGTTCTCTTGACCCTGCATTAGTCTTCTCGAGCTCTGGTTCTTTGCATTATCTTTTTCAATTTGGTCGGTGAGAACCACTATGGCATGAGCTTGGAAGTAGGGGCGGAGTCGTCTGGAGGCGGGGACCAAGGCCAGGGACAGCTTTTCTAATAGGGGGTAGTTCTGCTCCCCTCCCCTGAGAGCCCGACTGATGTAATAGATCGGCCGTTGGTGAGCCGCCCTCTCGATGAAATTGCTGCTTGATCTTGGAAGCTGATAGAGTAGAAAGAGGGCTCACCGTGATTGCCTGTGAGAGAAGGGGAGGATTGGCCATGCACTGTTTTAACTGTTGAAAGGCTTCTTCGGATTCAGTTGTCCATTCAAAAGTCTGCCGAAGAACTTTGAAAAATGGTAGGCACTTATCCGTTGCGCGGGAGATGAAACGGTTGAGGGCTGCCACTCTGCCAGTGAGTCTTTGAACCTCTTTAACGGTTTTGGGTGACTGCATCTCAATCAAGGCCTTGATCTTCTCAGGGTTGGCCTCGATGCCGCGCTGACTGACCATAAAACCCAGGAACTTGCCAGATCCTACGCCAAAGGCACACTTCTCTGGGTTGAGCTTCATCTGGTACTTGCAAAGGGTGGCAAAAGTCTCTCGTAGGTCGGTGAGGTGGTCAGCGGAGAGTTTGCTCTTAACTAGCATGTCATCCACATACACTTCCATGTTCCGTCCGATCTGATGGTGGAAGACTGCATTGACTAAACGTTGGTAGGTGGCCCCAGCATTCTTTAGTCCGAACGGCATGACACGGTGGTGGTAAGTGCCCCTGTCGGTGATGAAGGATGTGTGTTCCTGGTCGGACGAGTGCATCACGATTTGGTTGTATCCGGAAAAAGCATCCATGAAGCTGAGCATTTGATGACCGGCCGTGGCGTCGACTAGTAGATCAATGCGGGGGAGAGGATAGCTATCCTTGGGGCAAGCTCGGTTCAAGTCGGAGTAGTCAACGCAGAGGCGCCACTTGCCATTGTTCTTGTGAACCAGGACCACATTGGACAACCACTTAGGATAATCCACATTTCGGATAAACTGGGCTTCGAGAAGTTTGTCAACCTTTGCAGCTATGAGATTGTTGCGCTCTGGATGGAAAATACGCTGTCTCTGTCGGTAAGGTCGGAAATGAGGTTCGATACTGAGGCGGTGAGTTATGAAAGAAGGGTCGATGCCTGGCATGTCTGCATGAGTCCAGGCAAAGACGTCTCTGTGCTCGGTCAGGAGAGCGGTGAGGTCGGCCTTGGTCTAGGGAGGTAATTGACTACCGATTTTGGCAGTTTTGAGTGGGTTGGTAAGATCGATGTTAACTTCAACGAGTTCTTCCACAGGTTCGCCTCTGATCAGCTCGTTCTCATCCCGGACGTCAAGCCCTTCAATGATCATTGCCTCCTTCAGTTTGACTTCTTTGAGTGAGGCCACATAACATTCCCTAGCCACGGTCTGTTCTCCCCTGACTGTTCCGACCCCGAGATCGGTAGGGAACTTGAGAGCAAGATGATAGGTGGATGTGACGGCCTGGAAGGCATTGAGGCGTCTTGCGAGGATGATGTTATGTGAGAGGCGATCGACAACAAGGAAAGTAAGCAACTTCGTGGTCTGCCGTGGGTACTCCCCAATGGTGATGGGGAGATCAATGGAGCCGATAGAGGTCACCCGGTCGCCAGTGAAACCAACCAGAGGTGTTTGGAGTGGGGAAAGGCTTTCTTCCCCGATCTTCAGTTGGCGGAAGCAGCTGAGGAAGATGATGTCCGACGAGCTGCCATTGTCGATGAGAACTCGTCTGACCTTATAATTGAAGAGAACGGCGGAGATGACAAAAGGATCATCATGAGGATAACGGATGCCAGTACAGTCGGCATCCGTGAAGGTGATTGGTTCTGTCCACTGCTTGGGTTGTTTGGGGGGTCGTTCTACTGTGGCGTATTTTTCTAAGTTCTGCCCTCTGAGCTGAGCGGGATGGTCCCCCACAGGCAAGACCACCTGAAATAACTCTAATTTCGCCAACTGGTGGAGGTGGATTACCTTGAGGCCAAGGTGGTTGGGGTGGTCGATCATGCCCCCTGATGCAGTTGAAATTTGAGTCGGTCTGGTGTCTGCGATTGTCCTGTGGGGCTCGGTCCTTTGCCTCTCGAGGCGGGTGTCTGTGAATCGGCTTAGACGCCTGGCGAATGAGGTCTCCACTTGATCCTTGAGGTGCAATCATCGGTGTTATGGCTATGGTCTGGTGGAAGCAGCAATATTTGGGTGGTCTTTCCGATTGGAAGGGTTCCGTGGAGGAGAGGCCACTTGAGGGGGTAGTCGTTGGATCACAGTTAGGACATGTTCCATGGGAGAGTTAAGGGGTGTATATCGCTCGAACCGAGGCGGTCTCACTTGGTCTTGGCCGGTCGGTCGAGAATCGGTTGGTATAAGCGGGGTGTTTGGCAGTGATCTTGGGTGTTCTTTGGGTTCTTGGTCTTTTCTCTTTTCTCGAATTGGTCTTTAGTCGGCGGGTCTTCTTAGAAGCGGCTAGTGAATCCTCGGCGTTCATGTATTTTTGGGCTTTGGAGAGTAGGGCTGTCATGGAGGTCGGGGGGTTCTTAGAGAGGGAGAAGAGGAAGTCAGAGGACCGTAGACCGGCCATGAAGGCTGTGAGGATGACCTTGTCGTCGTTTTTGGCAACCTGCAAGGCTTCGGTGTTGGAGCGACGAAGTCAAGGCAGCCGATTCCCTGGTCTGACGGATGTTGAGTAGCTGGGTGGCCGGGTGTCGTTGGCGTTGGGCGCCGATGAAATGGCTCAAGAAAGAGTCACTGAGATGCTAGAAAGTGGAGACCGAGTCCGGTGGTAATTGGCTAAACCACAGCCGAGCCGACCCCTTCAGAGTCACGGGAAAGGCTCGGCACATGATCTCGTCGGGGAAGGCATGAAGGATCATGAGGGTGCGGTAGGTCTCCAGATGGTCGATCGGGTCGGTCGTGCCGTCGAAGGAGTCGATGGTGGGCATTTTGAACTTGGGGGGTAGGGGTTTGTCTCGGATGGAGGCGACAAATGGGGAGTTTGCTGTGGTGGAAGGCTTATGTTGGATATTCTGCATGACCCCTTGGAGTTGGAGTTTCATGGCTCGGAGTTCAGCATCCCAAAGGGGAATGTTGTCACCGCCAGAGGGAGACAGATGTTGGACGCTGCTGGCTTCTCCCTCGGGAGCTGGAGTTATGACTGATGGACGTGGGGGTGGAGGATGCGGATGTATATGTAGGTGAGGGGGTTGCAAGCCTTCCGAGTTGGGAGGATTGGGTTGTGGAACAGTATGGCCTGGAACTTGTTCTGGATGAGGTGGAATATCTGGAGGTGGTGGAGGAATAGGGAGGTTCCGTTGGAGCAGAGCATTGATTAAGGCCTGGTTTTGTTCAGCCATACGATTGATGCTGTTGGTGAGTTCAATGAAGTACTGTGGTGGGTTGTTTGGATTGGGAGGGTCGGTTTGGTGATCGATAGCATTATGGTGGGAAGCCATGGATCTAGTCGTGACCATACACTTGTCGAGTGAGGTGAAAAGGTTACTGGAACAGGGTCTCCGTGACAATGAACACAATCGGCACGGACAAACCGGTGTTCCCACAGACGGCGCCAACTGATGATACAGTTCGACCAGGTGAATGGGCTAGACCGATCCAAGCTCCTCAGGTCCACTGGGTTACCTGCAAATAAGTTCAACGGGGAACGGGGGAGTCCCCCGGCGAACCCTCCGGTGTGTGAATTAGAAAAGGTGATAGGCAAAAAATGTAGAGAGAGAGAGATAGATAAACTTAACCTTCTTCTTGTCTTTAAGCCTTGCTTATATCCTTTTGTAATCATTTCGCTGTCTCCGCCATTCTGACCCTCCCGCCGAAAGCTTGCGCCGTGGTTCGTCTTGTTCAGGGTGAGGGGATGCCATTCCGGCTGAGAGGTGTTGTCGCAATAAATGCTGTGATGGCTGCATTAATGGTGATGTGCCGTGGCAATAACTTTGCAGATCTTTGTCTGTTGATGTGGCCTGTCCTGCATCTGCCGTGTGTCCGAACATCATTGGCCTTCCCTGCCCAGTTGGCTTCTAGTGATGCTGGGCTTTACTGACCGGGTTATGCAATGGGGTTTAAATGGTGGGCCTGGGTTTACTCATGGTGGGCTGTGGCCCTTGTGGGCCTATCTATGTCAAAACCCAACTCTAAATCCAAGTCAAAGCACTAAAATTCTGAAGATCAAAAACATATGTGCCAGCAAAACCCAAAAATAAAATCCAGTCAAACTTGAATTAAATAAAAACATAGCTTCAAAGCTAAATAAAAACAATTAATTAGGGAATGGTGGACATAATTGGAACAAAGTAATTTAAAATTGGAACAAATCTGATTCATAATGGACATAATTGAACATCTTTGAAAGTAATTTAAATTAGTTAAGACTCAACCATAGTTACTTGAAACTCTTGTTAAAAGGATGCCCATTTCATATATACATTGTTTCCCAAGCTTATGATGTAAACTCTCTAAGAATCAAATTAGGGAAAACCTATTCTGTTTGAAGTGAATCTTTTCTCATAGACTTCCCTGTAAGATTCTTGGTCATATTATTATTATTATTTGTGTTTGTACCATCTCTAAGTTCTGTTTGATTGTATTTTTGTTTTCATTTTTTTGTTGATTTTTCAAAACGAAACAATGAAAAGTTTAGAAACATTCACTTGCGAAAATTGTTTTTGTACATATGAAAACAAGTTTTTGGTGGGTGATTTTCAAAAAATTTCAAGAAAAAAACAGCTAAATGCATCTGACAAACTGGAAATAATATTTAACCTACTAGTGCAATAACTCAATGAAGTTAATAAGGCATAAATGATGATGCTGATATTGAGCTAATAATCATAACAATAATGAGCCAGTGACGAGCACAAACCAGCCAGTCAAGAACAAAAGCACATCCAACAAATACTCTTCCACAACAAAGCAATCTATAGGTTGCAGATCCTGTCATACATATGGGGGCAAAAAGAAAGGAAAAAAGAAGAGGAGGTGAAGAAGGACAACAATAAAATCCTTGCAAAGTGAAGATTTGTCACTATTAAAGAAAATAACAAAAAGTCATGCCAAAGACTCCACAACTTCAAAAAAAATACTATAGAGGTCACTCCAATCAAAACATTTCTGCATGCACAGATTTAGTAAGGAAACAAGTTTCCAAACAAATTTATGTTCTTCTTAAAAAATGAAAACCGAACACAAAGCAACATGCCTTTTTTTTTTAGTTACAATCTCCCAAATGGGTCAGTGAATTGAACTTGAAAGGCATCATTGTAAAGCTTTTCTTGAGAAAAGGAAAAAATAAAAATAAAATTCAACTGAACTTGAGAAAATCTTAAAACACATAATATAAAACATGTAGAGGACAATTCTTTGAGGCAATTCTTCGTTGGAATTGTGGGGTAATATAATATAAAACAATCAGTAACCCTCTACGCATCAGTAACAATCAATTCTTGGCTGCAATTAGTAACAATCAATAACACATAATATAAAACATGTATAGATTCTTGGCTGGAATTGTGGGGTCAATTCTTTGAGGCAATTTATCGAACATGTAGAGGACATTGGAGAAACCCCTCTACACATTGAAAAACCTATCATCAAGCAATCTATAGAAGCAAATACAACAAAATATAAAAGTGAATCACTCAATCTACACATAAACACTGAATATAAAACCCAAAACCCAATTTTTTACCCCAAAAAAAGTATCGAATGCAGCTTTAAATATACAAAAATAGCATGAAAATATAGACCAACAAACAAAAATCGAAACTCTTGACAATGATGCGCCCTCAGATCTGATAGCTTCAAATAAATCATCAACGGTTTATACCCAGTGGCTATCTTTACACGCCTGCATTCCACAAGAAGTAAACTGCTACTCAGAAAATATCTGAAATAATAAAATAAAAATAATTAATAACAATATAATTGTGTTAATATTTTAATTACAGAAAAACATAAAAAATTAACTACTATATAATTACAAAGATAGTTTAGTAAATAATTTTGGCTAGACAGAAATCCGGCCCTAACTCCCAAACCGAAAACCCGATTGGAGTCCCATCTTCTCATACAAGTCTCCCGTGCCTAGGCGGTCGTGTGTGCCAAGTTTCGTGCTAAACCGACGTCGTTTGGTGATTTTGGGGGGTCAACACCTCGAATTCAAGTTTCTTAAGGAACTAGTTTGCCTAGACCGAAATCCGGCTCTAACTCCCAAACTGGGAACCCGATTGGAGTCCCGTCTTCTCCCACAAGTCTCTTGTGTCTGGGCGGTCGTGTGTGCCAAGTTTCGTGCTAAACTGACATCTTTTGGTGATTTTGGAGCTTCAACACCTAGAATTCAAGTTTCTTAAAGAACTAGTTTGCCTAGACCGAAATCCGACTCTAACTCTCAAATCGGGAACCCGATTCGAGCCCCGTCTTCTCCCACAAGTCTCTCGTGCCTAGGCGGTCGTGTGTGCCAAGTTTCGTTCTAAACCGACGTCGTTTGGTGATTTTTGGGGTGTTAACACCTTGAATTCAAGATTCTTAAGGAACTAATTTGCCTAAAGTGAAATCCGGTTCTAACTCCCAATCTGGAAACCTGATTTGAGTCCCGTCTTCTCCCACAACTCTCTCATGCCTAGGCAGTCGTATGTGACAAGTTTCGTACTAAACCAACGCCGTTTGGTGATTTTGAGGCGTCAACACCTCGAATTCAAGTTTCTTAAGGAACTAGTTTGCCTAGACCGAAATCCGGCGTTAACTCCCAAACCGAGAAACCGATTGGAGTCCCGTCTTCTATAGCGACCCTGGTTTTCCCTTCATTGATTATTATATTCTGGACATAGGTTTCGTAGAGTTGATGTTATATATATAGCTTGTTTCCGTCCTTCAATACTTTGTAATTGAGCTATAGGATGTTTTGGGCAGGATTGTTACAGGTTGGGTGTGATTAGGAGCAAATGGTTGCTGTCCAGATTTTTGTGTCTTCGCTCGAGCGAGGACTTTGTCGCTCGAGCAAGCTCTTTGTTTTAGATCCTTCGCTCGAGCGAGAGTTGAGTTTTGTATCTGGTGGCTCGAGCGAGAAGTCCTTCGCTCGAGCTTGCGTCTGCGTCCAATTTTGGACCTGTGAGATGTAATTCGTCGCTTGAGCGAGCTTTCCTTCGCTCGAGCGAGCATTCTTGCGCTCGAGCATGCTTTTGGGTTGCAGACCTGAAGCTTCGTATTTTTGGCTCGAGCGAGGCTTTCTACGCTCGAACGAGGGTTCTTTGTGTCTGGTCGCTCGAGCGACCAATCCTTCGCTCGAGCGAGCCTGTGTTATATCAGCAGGCAGCAGTGGGAAACACTTCATTTTTTTCACCTCTTTTGTTTCTCAAACCCTAGAACTGCTCTCTCTCTCTACATACCATCTCTAGGGATTGATCTATATATAGTGAGTTTTTAGCCTAGTCTCTTTGCAGGAAAGATAGAGGGTCACGAGGGCTTCCTTTTAATCTAAGAAATAGTGGATTTGGAGCACTTTGGGTTTTGGTCATCTTCTCCATTTGAGTTCTTCACTTCGAGGTAGGGATAACCTACTTCATCTTATGAGTTTTGACATAAGTTTTATGCATTTTGAGTAGTTGGTAATGTTGGGTAATTTTGAGAAAAGTTACGGTTTGAATTGTAATTTGATAGAAAGGAGGTTTTTCATATATTAAACTCCATGTGTTTGTAAGACATGACAAATGACATTGATAGTGTCAAATAGAGGAAATTGAACCTTAGGGTTGATTTTTGAGAAAAGAGAGAAAAGTCCTAATTGTTGAAATAAATTAATTTGTATAATTAATTTTGGGAACATGTGAAATTAAGTTTAAATTCATGAAATTGGGGAATTATGAGATTAAATGGTGTAGTTGGATAATTTAATCACGCACCTATGAAAATGTTGAGATTATATCTGTTGATGCATTTATTATCTGTTTAGAAATAACTGTTTTGGGCTATCGGTGGAGGATAGTCGTGATTGTTGTAGACATCGTATGTTGATTAGAGAAAACTGAAACTAATCACATTGAATAAGTCATTGAATATGACGGTTGAATTAATACAGCCATTACGTGTATTGATTGGTTATTGTATATAACAAATGTTGAATACATTGTGTATGCATATTGTTTAGAAGGAGATAGAGGATGTACTCCGTGGTTTGAGAGGAGATAGGGGATGGACTCTCAAACCTGTTTGGGAGAAGATAGGGGATGAACTCTATTAGTACAGCAAATATGTGTACTTATTGAATTATGGAAGTGATTCATTTTTGAGTTGTTATCTCATTTGAATTGTTGATATTGGAAGTAATTTTGATATGAGATGTAGACTCATTTTATTATTTGGCCAGATTCTGAGCCATGTTTGTATAAATGGAAAATTGGATAAGTAAAGGAAAGTGGAACGTAACATGGACATAATTGTCATGGAACCGTGATGTGATATAACTAGTTTATGAATGTTAGCCATCTATCAAATGCTATTATTTTAGTCATTTCTTATAGTTGGTTTAGTGTATCTCTACTGGGCTGTGGCTCACCCTATATGGGACATCATTTTCAGGTACAGGTGACATGCCACCTCCAAGGGCGTAGCTTGAGAGGCTTAGAGGCTAGAAGATCTTTTTGGATGTTAACTTTTATGTTACATGTAAATTCAAGCCTAGGGCTTACCTGTATTAAGAGTTAGAACTCTTCTTTTGTTAAACCCAAGTGTTAACTTGGTAAGTTGTAAGCCCATAGGGCATTTAGCTTTATTGTCAACATGTAACACTTTGGTATTAAATACTCTAATGAATGGAATTAAGTTTTGTTTATTTATGTCAATGCATATCAATATTGTGGGTATCTATGTATTATTTTTGAGGGCGTGTAGACGTCCCTAACGATCCCGGGAAAGGAGTCGAGTCCCCTGCTCGTTCGATATTGGGTCACTACAGTTCAAAGGACTCAAATGTCACGGTTCTTAATCTTGAACCAAAGAGTCCAAATCCGGCAAATCGTTTTGAAAACAGATTTTTTTGAAAGAAGTGCCAAACATGGACTGCTTTGCCAGATACACAGTCGCCACCTAAATATTTTAAAATGGGAAATTTAAGAAACCGACTCGGTGCCAAAGGCCACGTGTCCGGTCATCACCAAAGTTGCCTCGGCTCGAACTTGGGTACGATTGGGAAAGGTCACTTCGTGAGCACTTCTCGCCGGCCAAAGACCGCCTCTACTAACCATGATATCTGCTTTTTGAAAACATTGTGAGTTCTTATTCATTATTAGCCTAGGTTACTATGTGATGCGACAAAGATACAAATATAGACTGGTCGCTCAATTGGAACAAAACATTTCATGCTTGTTTGTTTGAAAATGGTTTGATGGTGCTACTCGCAAGTAGGCTAAGACGTGGATTTGCCACCCTCGGGTGGGCTTAGAAAACATGATTTTGCCACTATCTAGTGGGCTTAAAACAAACATTTGATGAATTGTCCCAATTCAAGTAACTCAACCTCCACCCACAGGCATTCAAGGCAGTTATATCACATAAGCATTTAGCCTCATGGTAAGCATGCTATTCATGGCAACACTCACACGCATGCAAGGATGCTAAAGCATAAAACTCACCGAGTACTCCAAGCCAAAACAGAAACTCATTAGAAATCATGCATGATCCTAAGCATACTGAAATGCCTAATGCAACACATGCAAAGATGCAAACTATAGCAGGCTCGGCTGTCCTAAACGTGGCATATGAAATGCTACAATTATCACGTACTCAATTCGGAATTGAAATACAAATGCAGTTTGTATGATGCGCCGAGCCCAGTGCGTGCAAAACAGATGAATGATGCAAACATGCTGTCATACTGTATGCTAATTAAAATATGCCATATATCTAACCATCATAAGTGGGTAAATAAAAGGGAAGAAAGACGTGGGGTTGGAAGATATACATCACACTCACCCACACTTATTACAATTGTGCCCCCGCGCAGAGGGTCCGAATAAATAATAATACAGTCCGAAATAAAAGAATAATACAGTCCGAAATAATTAACAAATTCCTAATTAATTAACAAATTAACTAAGAAAGCTGTAAACTGGCATGCAAGTCAGGGGGCTGCCTTGACTCCGCTCCGGATAATGAAATGATGCATGTTGGGCTGCCTTGCGCGGAAATCCACTGGGATACCCCAATTAGCCTCTGTTTGCAATGTTTCTCGAAATGCGTGCCAGACTCCGAAAAGTTACTGATTCTCCATTTTGCTGCAACAGAGAGCAGGAAAGGGGCATAGCAATGTATTTCACAAATATATGTATGCCTCGATCCCCGTGCCACCAATCACGCATATCGATGCACGATGGCCGAGGAGTCGGATTGCACAACTCAATATAGGATGAATGCACATGAATGCTACAACAAAACCTAACTCTATCATGGGTAATCCGGAGTGTCGGTGACTTGGGAATTGAGACCCGTTCCGTCACTCGGAGTACAAAACGTGCCTCGTTTCCCCTGCCCGGGCTAACTCCTATCCCGAACACGATGCAATATGCATGATATGCATGAAATGCAGCTAAAATGCAATCCTAGCATGCACAATGTTATAAAAATGAGATGCCTCGAAATGCGTGCACACGGGCACGCAAACCGAGAAAATGGTCCTAAGGCATAAAATGGCATACGCAATGCAAATTGGACTTACACTAACATGAGAGAGCCTCAGCCACACTCACACAAGAGGCCATCGGATAAAAGTGAAGTGCCTCGAAATGCGTGCACGCGGGCACGCAAATCGAGGCAATGGCATACGGAATGCAATGATGCTAAAATGACATACAGAATGCAAAATAGACTTACACTAACATGAGTGAGCCTCAGCCACACTCACATAAGAGGCCGTCGGATGAAAATGAAGTGCCTCGAGATGCGTGCACACGGGCACGCAAACTGAGGCAATGACAGACGGAATGCAATGATGCTAAAATGACATAAACAATACAATATGGGCTTACACTAACACGAGAGAGCCTCAGCTACACTCACATAAGAGGCCAACGGATGAAAATGAAGTGCCTCGAAATGCGTGCACACGGGCATGCAAACCGAGGCAATGATACTAAAGCATGAAATGGCACTCGAAATGCAAATTGGACTTATACTGACATGAGAGAGCCTCAGCCACACTCACATAAGAGGCCGAGAGATGAAAAATGAGATGCCTTGAAATGCGTGCACACAGGCACGCAAACCGAGGCAATATATTAAAGCATGAAATGACATAGGAAATGATATGCAAACATGCCAATGGATTTCAGCACTCACAAATGATGCAAAAAAGTCCCGAAAGGTGGGGAAATGACACCAAATGCACGGAATGATCCCGAAATGCGATCTTAAGCACCCGAAATGGCCTACAGCCATACTAAACATGCATAATTGGTACATGACATGCAAAAGAGTAGTAAGGCAGCCCCAAAATAGCATTTTTTACAGTGCAAGACATGGCAAAATTGCAAGCATAGATAGGACAACAATGGCATGCAAAAATGGGGGCCAAGAGAGGGGTATTGAAACAAGTGATGTATGCGATGCTCAAACTGAAAAATTTCCTTCTACAACACTGATGAGGGACCGAAAATATGCACATTTACAGTTTATGACAACCTCAAATCAGTATGAAAACTTGCTAAAAATGTCATGCAAGAATGAAGCCAACAAAGGCTAGAACATGAGGTATGCCTTACATTCATCAAACAGACTTGGACCCTTAACAAAACATGACAAGAAGGCCAAAATATGGATATTTTCAGTACTGCTCATGGCCGAAAACAGAAGCTAGATAGGCCTAAAAAGCATGCAAAAATGGGGGCCAAAGAGGGATATAAAGACAAGCACAACATGGAGACCCCCAACAAGGTTGATCCCTTCTACAATATTTTAGAGAGACACAAAATAATCCTACTCACAGTTCATGAAATGCTCCAAAACAGACTACATGTAGGTCAAACAAATCATGCAAATTTACGGTAAATATGAGAGATTATGAAGCAAGTGCATGATAGAGAGGCCAAACAGGGTTGAGCCCTTCTTCAATGTTGAAGAGGGGCTCAAAATAGGCCCCCTTACAGTTTACATTATGCTCGAAAACAGATCACACATAGGCTAGAAATTTCATGCAAAAATGTGACATACCAAGGTGTATTGAAGCAAGTACCAAATGGAGGGCTCAAACAGGGTTGAGCCCTTGAACAAACATGAATAATGGCTCAAAAAAGGCCTAGTTTCAGTTAGGGTCGGAGCCCAAAACAGTAAGAAAATAGGCTTAAGAAATGAGGCAAGAAAGTGCTACAAAAGAGGGAAATGGAGACTTACCCTTGTAGACAAGTCTTGGCTCCCTTTTACTTGAAGAATGGATGCCTCCTAGCTGCTGGAAAGCTCTCCTAGCTGCTGGAATGGAGTTGTGGTGGTAGAGCTTGGAGATGATGAAGGAATGACACCAAAACTTCAAGGAAATGAGGTTATATGTATGAATATGCTTCAATTAATCCATGTAATTTCTTCTCTTGAGTTGGGAGGACACCAAAGTAGGCAAGAGAGGAGTCCTTGGCCAAATGGAGGGAAATGAGCTCTTATTTTCCTCCAAAGGGGTCCCCCCGGATAAGATATTTTTGGGGAAAAATCAAAGCACAGCTGGAATGCACACATCCCAAGGAAGCAGGCCGGCTAGCCACCTTTATTGGAGGTGGCCGGCCGGCCACCCTCCATGGCCGGCCAGCCAAGGGCAAAAATGAAAAGTGAGAATTTCTGGCCGGCCACCAAAGGTTGGTGTCCTCCCATGTGTGTACAACAAGACCCTATGGTTGGAAATTGGCAACTCTGAACCAGGAGAAACAACAATCCACTTTTAGGAGAGGCTCAAAAATGAAAGAAGGAATTATCGCCTACCATGTGTTTTAGGGTCCTCCCATGTGTGTACAACACAAATATGTGGTTTCGCTCAAGAAAATGGCCCTAGGGTGTTCAACATTAGCCCTGAAGAGAAAACGCACGGGCGCCGGAAGAGCATAACTGGTTGCCGAGACAATTGATGGCCTCCCACCCTCCAAAGGATCTTCCCGGTGATAAAACAGAGGTACCGCCAAAAATGAACAAAACCGATGCAAAACGAATGCTCGGGGCCAAAACACGCAGCCGAGGTCCCGAAAATCGGCCGTAAGCACCGAAAGTGGTGTTTGGCCACGGCGGGTATCTAAGACCCAGTGTCCTCGTTATGATAAAACAGAGGTACCGCCAGAAATGAACAAAACCGATGCAAAACGAATGCTCGGGGCCAAAACACGCAGCCGAGGTCCCGAAACCGCCGTTAAGCACCAAAAGTGGTGTTTGGCCACAAGTGGGTATCTAAGACCCCAATGTCCTCGTTAGGGAGTAAATGAGATACATGCCAAAATCGGAGGAATCGGAGATGGTTGGGTGGTCCCAACCGAGGCACACGGCCGACGGCCTCAAAACGGAACCGGCTCCGAAATGGGCAAAATGGCCTACGGCCACGAAATGTAGCCCACGGCCACTGAGAGATAGTCTACGGGACCTCTCCCTCCCCTCAGGAAAGAAAACAGAGAAAACCGAGTCCGGTTCGCAAATCGAGGCAAGGCACAGAAGAGAGTTCGGAAGTCCAGAGGCAGGGCGCACGGCCGCGACTCTGAGACTTCTGAACGAGCACAATATGCAACATCACCGAGCGCTCAATCGGTGACGTCTGAGTCTTAAGGTCGGTCAAAAATGGGGTGTCTACAGCGTGACATCTTCTCCCACAAGTCTCTCGTGCCTAGGCGGTCGTGTGTGCCAAGTTTCGTGCTAAACCGACGCCGTTTGGTGATTTTGGGGCGTCAACACCTCGAATTCAAGTTTCTTAAGGAACTAGTTTGCCTAGACCGAAATCCGACTTTAACTCCCAAACCGGGAACCCGATTCGAGCCCCGTCTTCTTCCACAAGTCTCTCATGCCTAGGTGGTCGTGTGTGCCAAGTTTCGTGCTAAACCGACGTCGTTTGGTGATTTTGTGGCGTTAACACCTCGAATTCAAGTTTCTTAAGGAACTAGTTTGCTTAAAGTGAAATCCGGCTCTAACTCCCAATCTGGGAACCCGATTCGAGTCCTATCTTCTCCCACAACTCTCTCTTGCCTAGGTCGTCATGTGTGCTAAGTTTCGTGCTAAACCGACGCCATTGGTGATTTTGGGCCGTCAACACCTCGAATTCAAGTTTCTTAAGGAACTAGTTTGCCTAGACCGAAATCCGGCTCTAACTCCCAAATTGGGAACCCGATTGGAGTCCCGTCTTCTCCCACAAGTCTCTTGTGCCTAGGCGGTCGTGTGTACCAAGTTTCGTGCAAAACCGACGCCGTTTGGTGATTTTGGGACGTCAACACCTCGAATTAGTTTGCCTAGACCAAAATCCGACTCCAACTCCCAAATCGGGAACCCGATTCGAGTCCCATCTTCTCCCATAAGTCTCTCGTGCCTAGGCGGTCGTGTGTGCCAAGTTTCGTGCTAAACCGATGTCGTTTGGTGATTTTGGGGCATTAACTCCTTGAATTCAAATTTCTTAAGGAAGTAGTTTGCCAAAAGTGAAATCCGGCTCAAACTCCCAATCCGGGAACCCGATTTGAGTCCCGTCTTCTCTCATAACTCTCTCGTGTCTAGGCCGTCGTGTGTGCCAAGTTTCGTGCTGAACCGACGCCATTTGGTGATTTTGGGGCGTCAACACCTCGAATTCAAGTTTCTTAAGGAGTAGTTTGCCTAGAGTGATATCCGACTCTAACTCCCAAACCAGGAACCCGATTTGAGCCCCGTCTTCTCCCACAAGTTTCTCGTGCCTAGGCGGTCGTGTGTGCCAAGTTTCGTGCTAAATCCGACTCGAACTCCCAATCTAGGAACCCTATTTGAGTCACATCTTCTCCCACAAGTCTCTTAACTTAGAATATAAAGAATGCAAAGATACATTTTAGCTTAGAATGCAAAGATACATTTTATACCTAATCTTCTGGTGGTGGTGTATATGGATTCTCGTATTCTGCAGATTTCCTAAATGCCCGGTGGCCACTCGATGCATCAGGAACCTATGATAGTCAATGCATAATGTGTTAATCATATTCGAATTTTATACATAATGTTATGTGAAAATTAAACTATCAAACAATTTAATTTATATCGAACCTGTCTGTTGGGATCCACACTCGCCCCTTGTGATACAAAGGCCATCATCTCAGCTCTCATCTGCTGTAAATGTGTAGAGAACTTTACTCGCAGCTCCTCCCTCAACTCATCCCTTATTTCCGCACGAACCTGATGGGGGATTTGAACAATAGTTGATGGCTGGGGTGTTGACTGTGATGGCCCAGCACAATCTTTATACACCACTCTCCAAGGCACAGTTCTTCCGTATGTGCGACAATATCCATGTCTGTCATGACCTATCAACTCATGGAAAATGGCATTCCTAGCCTCCAAAGTCTGACAATCCTCAGGTAGCATAGAGAATTGACGATTAAACTCATCCTATATTGAATAAGACATATATGCCAAATTAAGATGGTTGACACACAAAAAATAAAAAATAAACTTTAAATACAATCAAAGGTGTTTGGAAACTACCAAGGTCTGGATAACCTCTGGGTTATCTGCTCTACGTGTCATAAGCCAAACATTCATCTTATCAGTAGACTCCCCCCTTATTAGTCATCTACATTTTTTTAGAAATATGAAAATTAGAATCCAAATAATTTGCAAGTATACAATGTTTATTTATATACAAAAATAAAACAATAAAATATAAGCCTCATGCCGTATCTGAACGAAAGTAGTACGCCCTGTGGTATGAGCTATGCCCTGAGCTCGCCGATTTTTAGCGTTCCTAGTTGTAATTTTCTATAACAGGTTCAACAAATGTAAGTATATAAATATGATTTGTCTGTTTACATATCATACATATAACTTATTTGTATACCTCAGCATCGGAAGTACACCAATACGCCACAAGTTCTTCCCACTAGCTTGGCACAATGTGCAAAGGAACATCATCCTTCAGATTAGGATCAGAATTTCTGGGCTTGAAATAATTAGCCTTAATCTTATTCTTGTGATCCTTCCATATGCTGTTGCAGTTTTTCATGCAGATTGGCTTGTACTCCTCTGGACATATATTCAAATTGTCCTATAAAACACAATTTCAAAGTTTAAATAATAATAACACAAATTTGGAATTTGAATTTTTTGACAAAAATATACTTTTACCTTCATATCCTTTCAGATAGCATCAACAATATCATCAGACACATTGTTCCAGTCAAGAAAAGTAAGAGGAACAATGTTACCATTCCGCACAATAATTCCAAGTTGAGTAGTTAACTTAGATACGTTATCCCCTATTGGGCAGTAATTTTTATCAAATTGTATGTCCAACTTTGTACCAGTACCCCACTCCCTAATGCCCTTGGCACATCCTCTACCACGCCTAGTCGAGGTTGATGAAGAACTAACATGACTTGCGAGATACAATAACAATAAACAATATGCAATGATAATAAACAAATGCAAATTTAAATAATGTGAATATAAATCAAATTCTTATACCTGAGGTGGGCTGTGAAGAAGTCAAAGGGTCTGCAAAATATAATGAGAATAAACAAGTTATATATAATGAGAATAAATAAATGTATATTTAAATAATTTTCATACAAATCAAAGCAAATTTATATACCTGCGGATGGCTTATAAGCTGATGACTCTAGTCAGGATGATAGCTGTTGTGGTGCCACTGATGGTGGACGCACCGATGGTAGGCGTGGAGGCTGAGTACATGGTAGCTACTGTGGTGCCACTGATGGTTATGAAACATATATAATATGGTAGCTGCTGTGGTGCCACTGATCGTTATAAAACATATATAACATTTGTGGATCGTTTCCATTTCTATTTCTCTTGAGAAATAATCAAATATAGAAGGATCTTTAAATTTCCAACATTAAAAATAAGTTTTAGAGGGGAAAAAAAAACTTAGAGATTTGCCCAAAATTTAAAATTTTAAATCACTTCATGTTCATTCTTGGTTTAAAATGCACCCTACATATTCACCCCCCAAAATATATATATATATATACCCTACAAAATTAAATTTTGAGCACTTTCCTGAGTATTTATTAAATCTGTAATTATCAAAGAAAAAAAGGACAAATTGAAATTTAAGGGAAAAAACTTTAATGATCTTCACAATGAAACAATCGGTGGTGTTACATGCACCAATTAGTATACTAACTAGTGTACCAACACTAGTTATGACATTATTATTGACCCCACTCATTAATTACATTACAAATACCAAAAATTTCTTAAATTATGCCACATCATCAATTGATATACTAGTTAGTATACTAATTGGTACATATAGCATTATTCATGAAACAATAAATTCTATAATTATACCATCGGTGGTGCTACATGCACCAATTAGTGTACACACTAGTACACCAACTAGTGCTATGATATTATTAATGACCCTATTTATTATACAAATTACAAATACCCAAAATCTTTAAAATTATGTCACATCATCTATTGATACACTAGTGTATATATTAATTAGTGCATATAGCATTATTCTTATTATAGCGACCCCAGGTCTCCACCCGACGATCATGGTATTCTGGATCCGAATCTCGTTGTTTGATGCTGCCGGTTACGTCTCTCTTCCTTACATCTCTTGAATTTGAGTTTTGGAATGGCTTGAGCGTGTTTAGAATAGGTTGGTTGCCTTTTAGTCTAAAATCTTTTGTTCAGAATTTTGGTCTTCCGCTCGAGCGGAGTTTGCAACCTTTCAGTATTGGATGTCTCTACAAAAGTGCTGTAAGGGTATTTTTCACACTCGAGCAGAGTTTCTTACGCTCGAGTGTGTCTGAGCTCGAGCGGCCCTTCTGTCACTCGAGCGGCTGTCTGCAATCTGTGAAATACTGGACGGGTGAAATCCACGCTTGAGCGGTTCTGTTTGCGCTCAAGCGGGTTGTTGTTGCTGTGCTTGACGTACGAGTGTGAATCCTCACGCTCGAGCGAGAGTCGTGTATATCAGATCGTAAAAGCGACTTTTTGCATAACTTTTTCATCTCCTTTTTATCCAAACCCTAAAATTGAGAGCTTCTTTCTCTAGAAATACCCTATCTCTCTACATTTGACCTAGATCTAGTGATCTTCTCACCCTCCTTCCTTAGACAAAAAGATTGAGCTCTTCAAGATCTTCATTTCCATCCAAGAAGAAGTGGTTTTTGCCATTTTTGGAAGCTTTACCTTTGTCTAGCCCTTCTCCCTGAACTTCTACTTTGAGGTAGAGAATTCTAGAGTTATATATATGTGTTTTGCTACAAAATGTTGACTTTAAAGTTGTTATGAAGTAGTTGTATTAGTTTTAAATTTTGCACTAAATGAAGAGAGAGAAAGAGGGTTTTCAAATTGGGTTTCTAAAAATCTCAAATCTTTTGTTCTTCCTAAGGGACTCTCTCTTTTCATTTGATTCATAAGATGTGATTTGGGTTGGTTTTCCATCTTGGAATGGATAAATGTTAGATTTTTGATAAAAGCCCTAGAAATTTGGAGATTTTGAAAACACATGGAAATGTATGTAAAACTCTTTACAATTTTGCATTATGATGATGGGTGAGATGATATTATTGCAAAGTGGTTAAAAATGTTGAAAGTGTATGTTGTTGGGAGTGATGAAAGGCTTTGTATCATGTTTATGAAACTTCGTAGGATCTTGGAATTGTGTTGAGAACATAGTTTGCCTTGAAGGGAAGAAATGAGAAATAATCAATTGATATTGTTGTGAATAGTAATTATTGCATCATATTCCAAATTATTATTATTATTGTGCACCTTGACATGTTTTGGAAAGGCATTCATTTTGAGAAAGATCATATTGTAATGAGAATTATGGAAATGTGAATGGGGTAAATACGTGGTAAGTCCGAATAGGGGGTGTAGTTGAACTTGATAAGTTGGCCTGAGTGTCCAGGGTGAAAGACCCGAAAGCAGCGCGGATAGGTGTCGAGCCTTCTAGTTAATACCGGTAAAAATGACAGTTTGGTAGTACTCGTAAAGTCTACTTGCAGACACCAGCCTAGTGATTACCAGTGTCGTATTTAGCGCCCCTATTATTTAATGATTGGAAAATTTTAGGAAAAATGTTGAGTTTGCAAATGATTGTTGGAAAGATAGAAACTTTTAAATGTGCATGAAATGGACTTTCTTACAAAGATGCATGACATGGCATTGACAATTGCATTTGTTTTAAAAAGTATGCATAACCGTATATACTTTGCAAGAGTTCTCTATTGGGCTTTGTGCTCACCCCTATGGGATTTTGGTGCAGGTAAAGATGTGGTGATCACGCCGAACTGAGGGCGTGGATGTTTTGAGAAGAGTACTTAGCTCTTTAATTTGTGTAATTCTTTTGAGCCAAGGGCTAATGTGCATGGGTTGTAGAAACCATTTTTGTGTAACCAGGCTTATGCCTTGGAAGATGTAAGCCCTTAAGGGCATTGTATTGTTTTGAGAAATGAATACTTTACATGCTATAGATTCATATGTTTTGTGTCGATGAATGTATACCCGCATGTAAAACATTTGTAAAGACTCATTATTAATTATGAATAGATGGGCAGATAATTGTTATTGTTGAGTGAATGTTAATTGCTTGTGGGTAGTTTATGTTGAATTATTTTGGGGCGTTACACTTATACCATTCATAGACTTTTGACTTTCCCCATTTTATTTCCCTCCAAAATACTCACATTATATATTATGATTCTTTCACCAACTATCTATTCGTTTTCAACAGAGTTAATTTCTTTGTCACCCTCAAAAAATTCTTACAAGAATAAATAAACTATTCTAGGCTAACATCTAGATAGCTTTGACAGTGTCTTTAGTTACAGTACTAAAATGTTGTTTCATGGTTGGTTTTTGTGTGCATTTTTTTCTCTATTCTTCATCAGTTTTGGATTGGCCAATAGTCGGGTGTTTCGAATATTGTCCATGGCTACTTACCCAACAATCTATGTTGATCAATATGGACATGGAAATTTCTCAACCATTCAATCTGCTATTGATTTCATTCCTTCAAACAATGGAAATTGGATTTGTGTTTCCGTAAGGGCCGGCAAGTACAGGTATTCTTTTCTTCACTATTCGTAGTATCTATCGAAATATACCCAGTTTTGTCCTTAGTGGGTTTTGCCATTTTTGGAAGCTTCACCTTTGTCTAACCCTTCTCCTTGAACTTCTACTTTGAGGTAGGGAATTCTAGAGTTATATATATGTGTTTTGCTACAAAATGTTGACTTTAAAGTTGTTATGAAGTAGTTGTATTAGTTTTAAATTTTGCACTAAATGAAGAGAGAGAAAGAGGGTTTTCAAATTGGGTTTCTAAAAATCTCAAATCTTTTGTTCTTCCTAAGGGACTCTCTTTTCATTTGATTCATAAAATGTGATTTGGGTTGGTTTTCCATCTTGGAATGGATAAATGTTAGATTTTTGATAAAAGCCCTAGAAATTTGGGGATTTTGAAAACACATGGAAATGTATGTAAAACTCTTTACAATTTTGCATTATGATGATGAGTGAGATGATATTATTACAAAGGGGTTTAAAATGTTGAAAGTGTATGTTGTTGGGAGTGATGAAAGGCTTTGTATCATGTTTATGAAACTTCGTAGGATCTTGGAATTGTGTTGAGAACATAGTTTGCCTTGAAGGGAAGAAATGAAAAATAATCAATTGATATTGTTGTGAATAGTAATTATTGCATCATATTCCAAATTATTATTATTATTGTGCACCTTGACATGTTTTGGAAAGGCATTCATTTTGAGAAAGATCATATTGTAATGAGAATTATGGAAATGTGAATGGGGTAAATACGTGGTAAGTCCGAATAGGGGGTGTAGTTGAACTTGATAAGTTGGCCTGAGTGTCTAGGGTGAAAGACTTGAAAGCTGCGCGGATAGGTGTCGAGCCTTCCGGTTAATACCGGTAAAAATGACAGTTTGGTAGTACTCGTAGAGACTACTTGCAGACACCAAATTTAGTGATTACCAAAGGTCGATTTATCGCCCTATTGTTTAATGATTGGAAAATTTTAGGAAAAATGTTGAGTTTGCAAATGATTGTTGGAAATATAGAAACTTTTAAATGTGCATGAAATGGACTTTCTTACAAAGATGCATGACATGGCATTGACAATTGCATTTGTTTTAAAGAGTATGCATAACCGTATATACTTTGCAAGAGTTCTCTATTGGGCTTTGTGCTCACCCCTATGGAATTTTGGTGCAGGTAAAGATGTGGTGATCCCGCCGAACTGAGGGCATGGATGTTTTGAGAAGAGTACTTAGCTCTTTAATTTGTGTAATTCTTTTGAGCCAAGGGCTAATGTGTATGGGTTGTAGAAATCATTTTTGTGTAACTAGGCTTATGCCTTGGAAGATGTAAGCCCTTAAGGGCATGATATTGTTTTGAGAAATGGATACTTTACATACTATAGATTCATATGTTTTGTATCGATGAATGTATACTCGCATGTAAAACCTTTGTAAAGACTCATTATTAATTATGAATAGATGGGCAGATTATTGTTATTGTTGAGTGAATGTTAATTGCTTGTGGGTAGTTCATATTGAATTATTTTGGGTTGTTACACTTATACCATTCATAGACTTTTGACTTTCCCCATTTTATTTCCCTCCAAAATAACTCACATTATATATTATGATTCTTTCACTAACTATCTATTCGTTTTCAACAGAGTTAATTTCTTTGTCACCCTCAAAAAATTCTTACAAGAATAAACAAACTGTTCTAGGCTAACATCTAGATAGCCTTGACAGTGTCTTTAGTTACAGTACTAAAATGTTGTTTCATGGTTGGTTTTTGTGTGCATTTTTTGCTCTATTCTTCATCAGTTTTGGATCGGCCAATAGTCGGGTGTTTCGAAGATTGTCTATGGCTACTTACCCAACAATCTATGTTGATCAATCTGGACATGGAAATTTCTCAACCATTCAATTTGCTATTGATTCCATTCCTTCAAACAATGGGAATTGGATTTGTGTTTCCGTTAGGACCGGCAAGTACAAGTATTCTTTCCTTCACTATTCGTAGTATCTATCGAAATATACCCAGTTTTGTCCTTAGTGGGTTTTGCCATTTTTAGAAGCTTCACCTTTGTCTAACTCTTCTCCTTGAACTTCTACCTTGAGGTAGGGAATTCTAGAGTTATATATATGTGTTTTGCTACAAAATGTTGACTTTAAAGTTGTTATGAAGTAGTTGTATTAGTTTTAAATTTTGCACTAAATGAAGAGAGAGAGAGAGGGTTTTCAAATTGGGTTTCTAAAAATCTCAAATCTTTCGTTCTTCCTAAGGGACTTTCTCTTTTCATTTGATTCATAAGATGTGATTTGGGTTGGTTTTCCATCTTGGAATGGATAAATGTTAGATTTTTTATAAAAGTCCTAGAAATTTGGGAATTTTGAAAACACATAGAAATGTTTGTAAAACTCTTTACAATTTTGCATTATGATGATGGATGAGATGATATTATTGCAAAGTGGTTAAAAATGTTGAAAGTGTATGTTGTTGGGAGTGATGAAAGGCTTTGTATCATGTTTATGAAACTTGGTAGGATCTTGGAATTGTGTTGAGAACATAGTTTGCCTTGATGGAAAGAAATGAGAAATAATCAATTGATATTGTTGTGAAGATATTTTGAGAATAGTAATTATTGCATCATATCCTAAATTATTATTATTATTGTGCACCTTGACATGTTTTGGAAAGGCATTCATTTTGAGAAAGATCATATTGTAATGAGAATTATGGAAATGTGAATGGGGTAAATACGTGGTAAGTCCGAATAGGGGGTGTAGTTGAACTTGATAAGTTAGCCTGAGTGTCCAGAGTGAAAGACCCGAAAGCCACGCGGATAGATGTCGAGCCTTCCGGTTAATACCGGTAAAAATGACAGTTTGGTAGTACTCGTAGAGTCTACTTGCAGACACCAGCCTAGGGATTACTAGTGTCGTATTTAGCGCCCCTATTGTTTAATGATTGGAAAATTTTAGGAAAAATGTTGAGTTTGCAAATGATTGTTGGAAAGATAGAAACTTTTAAATGTGCATGAAATGGACTTTCTTACAAAGATGCATGACATGGCATTGACAATTGCATTTGTTTTAAAGAGTATGCATAACCGTATATACTTTGCAAGAGTTCTCTATTGGGCTTTGTGCTCACCCCTATGGGATTTTGGTGCAGGTAAAGATGTGGTGATCACCTTAACCCAAGGCGTGAATGTTTTGAGAAGAGTACTTAGCTCTTTAATTTGTGTAATTCTTTTGAGCCAAGGGCTAATGTGTATGGGTTGTAGAAACCATTTTTGTGTAACCAGGCTTATGCCTTGGAAGATGTAAGCCTTTAAGGGCATTGTATTGCTTTGAGAAATTGATACTTTATATGCTATAGATTCATATGTTTTGTATCGATGAATGTATACCTGCATGTAAAACCTTTGTAAAGACTCATTATTAATTATGAATAGATGGGCAGATTATTGTTATTGTTGAGTGAATGTTAATTGCTTGTGGGTAGTTCATGTTGAATTATTTTGGGGCATTACACTTATATCATTCATAGACTTTTGACTTTTCCCATTTTATTTCCCTCCAAAATATTTCACATTATATATTATGATTCTTTCACCAACTATCTATTCGTTTTCAACAGAGTTAATTTCTTTGTCACCCTTAAAAAATTCTTACAAGAATAAATAAACTGTTCTAAGCTAACATCTAGATAGCCTTGACAGTGTCTTTAGTTACAGTACTAAAATGTTGTTTCATGGTTGGTTTTTGTGTGCATTTTTTGCTCTATTCTTCATCAGTTTTGGATCGGCCAATAGTCGGGTGTTTCGAAGATTGTCCATGGCTACTTACCCAACAATCTATGTTGATCAATCTGGACATGGAAATTTCTCAACCATTCAATCTGCTATTGATTTCATTCCTTCAAACAATGGGAATTGGATTTGTGTTTCCGTTAGGGCCGGCAAGTACAGGTATTCTTTCCTTCACTATTCGTAGTATTTATCGAAATATACCCAGTTTTGTCCTTTCAATATTGATACACCTCTGTATATCAATTTGAAGGAAATCACATGTGTATCAACCAGTTCTTGTAACCTATTGGCCATCAGTATCGTCTTAAATAACAATATCGACATACATATTGATATGATATAATATTGGTTAATATTCCGTGAATGTCAATATTGGATTTTGGGACTTCCAATACTGAAATCCACTATTAACAATACATTTTTTTAGAGAATGTTATAAATTCCAAAACTCAATTCGAAGAGCTTTTTAGTTAGTTATTGGTGTAACATTACCAATTGATAAATCACTAATATATCGATTAATATTATATCATATTAACAAATATATGATTGTATCATTAATATATAACCCATATAATTCTAATCATGACTCATATCTATACGTCTCCTAATATTACTATCGCCACATGTTAAAAGAGTTATTTGAGTATTTTAATGACTTATATGGGTGGTGAATGTAGAGAACAGGTAAGAATCCCAATGGATAAGCCATACATATATATTAAAGGAGATGGAAAAAGAAAGACAACTGTAGTTTGGGATTCTCACGATTCTATTGCTACCAGCCCTACTTTCATCTCTCAAGCTGATAATATCTTAGTCAAAAGCATATCTTTCATGGTACGTATGTATCTTTCATTTAAAATCAAAATGATATTTGTCTAAATTTTTGTACAAAATATTCAATTAGAACAATGTGACAATTTTTTTAACATTTTATGATATTTTTTGAACTAGAATGGTACACACAAACAAATCAACTGCATAAAGAATTCAAGAGTTTGAATTTGACAATTATAGAAAAAAATTAATTTGGGAATGCAAAAACGTGACATTCATACTAGATTTTGTTTAATTTATATAAAAGTGTGCACACCCACCACATGGGTGTGTAGTTGTAGATTACGAAATATTTTTTAATTTGTCCGTAACAGAAAAAGAAAGATAGTTTAGAAAATCAAAATTTGTGACAAAAAGGGATTTATACCAAGAACTCTTTATTTACTTTACTGCATACAGGTAAAGATAGATAATAGACAATTTGGTGGATCTTTTGATTAATTTTTTTTTATAATTTTCTTATTTGTATGATATTTGACCTCCAATTTATATACAATTTTACCTTTGACCCTCTCAAGCTTCACAAAAAATCTCATTAGCCTATGTGTTTCAAGTATTTATTAAAAATTAAAAAAAAAAGGAATTAGCAGTTTGACCCGTAAATCTATATAAATTTTACTTTGGTTCCTTAAAAAATTTGATAATCTTGCTTGGACCCCTCTTTTGTACAATTTTCAACTCCCCTAATTGTGGCTTATGTTATCTTTATGATGAAACTTGATCAGAACTCTTTTAACAATCCTCCGACGAACTACAACCCTATAAGAACGGCCGTGGCGGCGATGATCTCTGGTGACAAATCTGCTTTTTACAGATGTGGATTTTTTGGATTCCAAGACACTTTGTGGGATGTTCAAGGCAGACATTACTTCAAGCTCTGCACCATACAAGTCTAAGAGCTTCTTTAAGTCTTTGCCTGGAAAGTAGGACTGGCGAAAGTCCTTTGGTGGCTTGCGAACATCTGCAAGAAGAGTAAGACATTAGAAACAGAAAAAATATTAAGGACTTGAAAAAAAACAACTAAGTATTGACACAGGACTCTTACCCTTGCCCTCTTTTACTGTACGAGGAAGAGGGTAGAGATGGACATCTTCGTCTGGGCCAAACTCCCAATTTCCCGAAGCAATGACATAGTCATCTCCAGCTCCCTTGTTGGAGTCTGGGAGGTCGGCTACAATTTTGAATTCAGTTGACCTCGGCTTGAGGTAATAGACGTAGCCTTTTTCTTTCAGGTTAAGGGCACACATGGTATAACAAAATTGGATGTCGGCAAGGGTGATCCTAACGTTCTCCTGCCTAGCTAAGGCTATAATACCATTAATTACTCGATAGGAGTTGACGGTCAGTTGCATGGGGTTCAATTTGTAATAGTGGAGAACTTCACAAAAAAAGGGGATTGAGTGGGAGCCGAAGTCCACACTCAGTAAAAGCTACTATGGGAAAGGGCATCGTATTATCAGTGGGCATGATGGAATCGTCATTCCCAGCCAGCCTCAGATGGACGTCGGCAGGAATGGCGAACTCTTCCCTAAAGTATGCAAGTTTGGTTGGGGTGTCTACCGTATGTCTCCACATACCCATGATTTTGGCATAAGGGAATTTGATTACGGAAAGAAGATATTCTTAAAAGGTTATTGGAACCTCGGCAAAAACCTAGGTAAATACTGGTTAGGCTTGTTTCAGTTTTTCCTAAGAATTGGAAGGTTCTATAGACAAATCCCAAGCCTAATAACTATGAAGAAGAAGATCAAAGGCACAGATCTAGAAAAGATACAAAAAACAGAAAACAAGAACGAAGTTTCAGAATCAAAGAACAGAGGAAGGGTTCTCAAAAGTGAAAGAAATACAGGAGTAAAAGGTCAAGAATAGTGGCAAAAAAGTGGTGAAACAGTGCAAGTGTTCATGACATAAGCAAATTCATGAAATGAGACGCATCCAGATGAATAAGATTCAGTAAACCAAGGATATGAACAAAGCAGTAATGGCAGCAAGAAAGCAAATGAACATAGAGGAATTAAGAATGAAAGGAATAGAGGCTTACTAAGAAAACTGGAGCCGGTATGAAGATCGCCGAGGTCAGGCGACGATTGCAGACACGACGGAATGGCGAAAGCTTCGCTGGAATAGAAAAATGAAGATGGTTGCAGAACTTAGAGCTAGAGCAATGGCGGATTTGAGAAAGTTTAGAGAGAGAGAGAGCAAGAAAATCGAATGCAGAAGTAAAGGAATGAAGATGAAAAGAAAAGTTTTATCAAAAACTTGAAACGGCGGCAAAACAGGGCATTTATTGCGCCTGGAGCAACGCATGCGTCAGACGGCGCAAACGGATGAAAGACGGCTTACAAGCACGTCACAAGCACGGGCCAATGAAGACAAAAACACGTAAGTGGAACAGTTGAGAAGTGATGTATGACAGCTCATGCGCGTGGGAGAGCTCGTTTGAGTTCTTGTTCTCTGATGAAGACATGTCGGCCTAAAATGAATGATCTCGGCTGAAGAGTTCTTACGCCGACGTACTAGAAAAGAGAAATGATGTAGGTTCTATTACCTCAGAATGCCGAGGTAATAGAACCTAGAGGGCAGTTGTGGGGATATATTTTCTGAGTACCAACACGTGGCATGGTGACGCCGACGTGTTAGCCAAGGTGCCACGTGCCGTGGTAGTTATGTCGAGGTGATCTCGGAGTTGTCGAGGTTATCTCCAAAGATATCGGAATCCGAGATAAGCGGATAAAGGACAAAAGTCCTAGATTGGGAGAAGATTTCAGTTTGAGTAAATATGAAACTCTTAGAGAGTTTATCCTAAACCCACTGGGAGTTCCAGATTGGCAGTAATCCTGAGTCCATTGGAGTTAGGCTCCTATTGGGACTAGGATTGTATTGGCTATAAAAGAGAGGCACCCGCATGGGTCTAAGGTATGTTTTGATATACTCAAGCTTGTGAGTTGAATACTTGATTATCTTTGAGAGATATACTGACTTGATCGTCGGAGTACTCCCGGGTGGAAGAACCACCGCCGGAGCCTTTCCTTTTTGTGCAGGACAGCAGGGTGCCATCTATTCTGCCTGTGTTCTACAGCTGAATTACTAAGGAGGGCAGTGTGGTCGGAAAATCACTCACACACCTTCTATTTATCTGCGTAATTTTTTTTTTACAAAGTTCATCTCATTTTTACATCATATAGGTTGTCTTTCTTGCTTGCTGTCTTTTTTAACATGACCTTTATTTGTCATCTAGAGACCTAGTGCAAACTATCAATGAGAATTTTTCTTTGACATTGTATGTATTGCGTTTTAAATCAATCACTTAGTATTTGTTGCGATTTTTCATAGATCAGAAGTATCATATAGACAATGTCACCTGATACTCTAGAAGTATTACGTAGACAATAGCCCTGTTTAGTATAGCTATGGAAAAGTGATTATAGATTATAACTTAACAGATTATGACTTATAGCTGTGAACATAAACTGTTAACCTGTTTGGTGTAGCTGTGGGATTATGGATTTAAGCAGCAGAGTAGTGTTTGGTTAATAAGCTGTAAAATAGCTTTTTACTGTATAATTATCCTTTCTACCCTTATATGATATAAAAATGATTATTTTGTCATTTTTTTCAGTTTTAATTTTCATTAATAAAAGTTAATATAATTAGTATTAATTAGTATCAATTAATATAAAAATTGATACATTTGCTAAAAATGAATGGAAGTATTATTGTCACAATTATTTTCCATTATAAATTAATTAGTATTTTTTAATTAATATAAAAATATACAATATGAAATTATTAATAATTAATACCAATTAATTTTTCAATTAATATTGATTTTTTTCTTTTTCTTCAGAAATATAAATTTTTTTATTTATTTTTTAATTAATATTAATATTAATTAATATTAATATTTGAGTATTGACGAGGGCATTTAAGTAATTTTAGCCCCTTACACCAGCTGCGCGCTTAAGTCAAAAATTTAAACACCCCCTGACCAGCTTTTGAGATAAGTTGAGAAATAGTTTGATTTAAGCTATAAGCTGATTAATTTAAGCTGTACCAAACATAATATTTTAACTTAAATTAAGCTAAAAGTTAAAATAAACAGCTTATAAACTTTACCAAACAGACCTAATGTCAATTGACAAGTTGGTCACTTGATTTGACCCAATGTCACTTGATACTCTAGATGTATTAGTGAGTAATGAGATATTTATTGTTGGTATTGTAGAGATGTACAATATCAGTAATAGCAGGAGCATTGAATGGATTGGCAGGGTTCATAACAGCACAGTGAAGGTCAACACCAGAGGAGACTAATGGTTTTGTCTTCAAAGACTGCAATGTTATTGGAACTGGACTCACCTACTTGGGCAGGCCTTGGAGAGAGTATTTCAGAGTCATCTTTTACAACTCTTATTTATCAGATGTAGTTCTTCCTCTTGGTTGGAATGCTTAGCAATTTCGGCGGCCCCGAGTACTCTCTTTCACCACCTCTCTCTTTTAGTTTAATAAATCTCTGCAACTTATGTCTATTATCAATACATCACGTGATAAATAAAATATGATTAGTTAAGCTTTTAACAATAATTAATTGACATATTTAATTCTTAAAAATTATTCAGTGATTTGGAATCCCCACATTAAACTGTAGGACAAATTATATCGATAGTCCTCACATTTCTCCTTTGTGTCATTTTGGTCCGTATAATTTCAATTAGCTTAATTTTGATATTCAATTGGACCATATTGACGTGCTAATTGAAATTATAAGGATCAAAATAACACAAAAATCAAAATATAAGGGCTACTATTGTAATTTACCCTGATCTTTATTTCAGACCTCTCATGCTTAGTCATTTAAAATAATTTGTATCCTAGGTTTCAACTATTTTGGGTTTGACGATTACTTTTTTAACAGTTTGTTGCTATTTTTTTTTTTTTTTTTTCACTTTTAGCGATTGTTTAATCAAAGTTTTAGATATTGTTACATTCTTAGGTTCCATCCACCCGAAATTTTTTTTTAAAAAAAAATTAAATTAAAAAGTCCACGAAGGGCAAATAAAAGTTTAAAATAATAATAATAATAATTTTTTTTAGTGATTTTTTTTTTTTTGCTGTTTATTATTATTATTATTATTTACTTTTTAGATTTTTCTAAACTACTAGGATTTTTTTTTTCAAATACTTGTATTCCAATTAATTCATAACATATTATTATATTTCAATAAGCTATATTTAGACATTTGATCTACCAAATTTAAATTCTCATATTTAAGATATTTTATGAATAATTTTATTCTTACAAATATGTTTTAAACGTTTAGCAACTTAGTTATGTGAACATTCATATTTGACAGTGTGAATGTTCACATTAACAGTATGAATGTTCACATCACAAAACATTCACACTGTCAATGTGAATATTATTATTAGGGACATTTTGATAATTATGTCACTCATGGGATTTATTGGAACATAAGAAAGTAATTTAGACTAAGTGAAATATAAGTTGGTAAAAATGAATTTATAAATAACTACCCCTAAATTTAAAAGGCAATATATATATATATTACACAAATCTAAAATACTTCTAAATTTTTTTATTTTTTATTTTGGTTACAAAATACTTCTAAAGTTTAAAAAATATAAATATATAAGGAAAATTTATCTATAAATTCCATTTTGAGGAATGATAATCTATTTAGTCCTAATGATTTTTTTATGGACCAATTAGTCTCATTGATTTTTGAAAAGGTAGATTTAATATATTATTTTTAAATTAGATTTACGGTTATACCTTTATTTCTATTATGTTTCCTTCTCTTTTTTTTGTTTGTGCTAGAAAGGTAATGTACACAATTTATGAGAATCAAATTTGAAATGAATTTTTATATGGTAATCTTTTTTTCTTTGAAAAACATTACAAAATGAATATAAAAATAACTTAAAATATAAAATCTTTTAAACATTTTAAAAGACGTAAGATTTTGTAAACATTTCAAAAAGGAATACAAAAATCCTTAGTAAACAAACAGGTAAAAATGTGACCAATGGTATCCCTCTTTGTTTGCTGAAAAGACTTCTAAGTTTAATTATTCTATCATTTTAAAAGGGAAATTGCAAGTTAGTGGTCTTTTCATGAGATATTTATAAATTTATGAAAAAATTTAACTTTAATTATTAAATGTGATAAAATTATAAAATTTATGACTAATTTACAATTTTACCTATTTTGAACGATGATATTATTTCTCTTTAGTATGTTTGGCAAGTTGGGTTAGGGGCTTTTTTGGCTATTTTAGCCACAAAAGACAAAATAGGCTATTTTAGTCACAAAAAACAAAACATCACATCCAATCCATAATCATTACACTCTTCTCTCACAAAAAAAGTCAAAAAAGTCAAAAAAGTCAAAAAGTTAAAAAGCCAAAAAGCTCTTCTCAAACCAAGCTTTTTAACCCAGGCTAAAATAGCCAAAAAAAGTCAAAAAGTCAATCCACTTCTCAAACCAATCCTATATCACTTTTTCTTTCAAATTGCACTTGCTTAATTATATATATACATATAATTATTTGCAGGCATCAGTTAACCTTTGCTGAGCATGGCTGCTATGGAATTGGATCAAACACATTAAACCGTGTTAAATGAGAAGCTAATCTGAGTCAGGATATGCTATTATGGTTAACTAGCATCAGATTCATCGACGATGATGGTTGGATTAGCCGCCTACCGGTCAACATGTAAACTTGATCTTGACATGGCATGGTTACTATATATTTCATTTACTAAGTATAAAAATAAAAATAAAATTCTTTCTTTCTGTTTTTTTTATATTTTAAATAGAGCACTTTAGCTGTACATGAATTCACGAATGTTTCTGTCGCTGTTGATTGGTTTGTTATGATGTTAAAATCCTTTGATCCTCACTGCCAATTTGTGGAAGTCTAAGATTGAGTTTGGCTGAGAAGATTTTGGCCGGGAAAGGGGAAAAAAAATAAAAAGGGTTAATTAAATTTTTTTAAAAAAAAATCTCTAAGATTTCACATGTTTTTACTTTAAATTCTAGTGTTTCAATTTCGACAAATTAAATTATGAAATTCTATTCATGTTTCAATGTGTCCCTCCATCCATTTCCTTCTGTGTAAGATAACAGATGGAGTTTAAAGTGAAAAATACGTAAAATCTTAAAATTTATTTTGTAATTAATCCTTTTTTATTTTTAGTGATTTTAATTTTAAAAAAATGGTTAATTACACAAAAAAAATCTCAAGGTTTTATGTATTTTTCACTTTAAACTTCATCTGTTACTTTACATAGACAGAGATGGATGGAGGAACTTCAAGATTTAATTTTTCAAAATTGAAACATTGGAGTTTAAGGTGAAAAATACGTAAAACTTTTGATTTTTCTTTTAAAACCCTAATAATAATAATAATAAGAAGAAGAAGAAGAAGAAGAAGAAGAAGAAGAAGAAGAAGAAGAATATTATGAGAAACTATTGAAAGGAAAGGACATGGGAAAGGAATATTGAAAGGAATCCATACCCAAAATAATAATAATCTGCCGAGTAGTGATGAGAAATTTCATAGTTTTTGTGTTTCAAAAACTGTGAAATTTATATTTCATAACTTTTGTGCAACTACAAAATGTTGCAATTTTTGTGAAAAAAAATTTGAAATTTCATAATTTTTATGCTGAGATAGTGAAATGTTAGGAAAATTCAACTTTTGTGTTTGAAAAACTACAAAATTTCAAAGTTGCTCTGTAGAATGAAAGTTGTGAAATTTTAAAATTAAAAAAAAAAAAATGCTTAACAAGTCATATATATACATATCTTGATAAGAAGAGTTAATTGATGCAAAAGGTACCAGAGAGATCCGTAAATCAAACCAAGGAGAAATACCTCAAAATTAGGAGAAATTATTTCTTTGCTTGTGCCCCAACTTGATATTTATTGATTAAAATAGTAGGACTCAATTGTTGAGTTGTTGGAAAATAATTTGACAAATGTCAAGTGATAAATACCACTAAATAATCACTCCAAAATTTAAAAAACAAGTCCAAAAAAAAAAAAAAAAATCATATTGGAATATGTTCATAGATTATCAAAGAAAATCCAAGACTTCAAGTGATGGTAGGACTGTGCAAAATTTCACTCCATTCGCACCTATCCGTCAATTAATTACCATTTAAATTGATCCGTAATTTGAAATTTATAACTGCCTTTGGTAGGATGTAAATGAACCGAATCATATTTAACATTAGACTCGTTTAGTAAACGAGTTTGAATATTAGACTCATTTAGTAAACGAGTTGAGCTCGAATAAGCTCGGCTTATTTATCTTTATTTAAATAATATATAAATATATATAAATAATAGTATAAATACATTATTTATATATTAAATAATATAAATAATATTTAAAAAAATCTTATCAAGCCGCTCGAGTTTCATTAATATTAACGAACCGAGCCGAGCTCGAACCCAAGCTCAGTTACTGTGACGGTCGGTTCCTTTTTCTCCCTTCCCTCTTTTTTCTTAGATCTGTTTTCTGTTATCCTCGTTGGATTTGAAACATCCGGGAATGATTTTTTGGTTCGTATCTTAGTCATTGTTGAATTTCGCTTATTCCGGAAGGTGTGTGAGTGAGTCCAAGGTACCCGGGGACGAAGTTGAAACTTTGGGTTACTGGGCCAGGACCGCACGTGCGGGGCCCTAGGCCGCACGTGTGGAATTGTATCGCACGAGCGGTGGGAGGGCCGCACGGGCGGCCAAGTTTGACACCTAGAAATTTTGCTACTGTCTAGAGCGCACGAGCGGCCTACTGGGCAGTCCGAAACTCTGTTTTTTATAACATTTTGGTCCGATCCTTTTACACACTTTGCTTATTTCTCTCTCTCTCTCTAAACCTTATTTTCCTCTCCCCTCTCTCTAGAAATCTCCCTCAAACTTCTAAACACTTTGATTTTGTGGATGTTTGGGTCAAGATCTTCACTCTCTTCCTCTAGATCTTGAATATCCACGGTTAGGGCTCACTTGGTGTGTTGGAATCAAAGCTCTCTCATCCATCTAAGCTAGGGTTTCTCTTCTCCATCTTCTCAAAGGCTTTGAGGTAGGAATTTCTAGAGTTATATATACATGTTTTGCTATTTTGTTGATGATTCAAGAATTTCCCTTTTAGTTTTGATGATTTCAACCTTGTGATTTTGAAAATGTAGAGATTTTTCCAAAAGGAGGTTTTAAACCCTTTCAAAATTTTTGGTCAATCATTGAAGGTTCTATCTTGTTAATCTAAGGAAGGTGTTTGATTAGGGTTTTCATAAAGAAATGGAAAATGTTGAGTTTTAATAAAAACCCTAGAAATTGGGGATTTTGGAGAGTATGGAAAATGGTTATTGTGTTCTTATTCTTATAGTGTTAAAAAGAATGGATGAGTATAGGTCCTTGTTATGTTTTGCAAAATGACCAACTATATGATGCAAGAGAAAATGTTATCTTTGATATAATTGTTAAAACATTAGAACATGGGTTGTGAGAAAATGATAAATGGTTGTGTGTGTTTTGAATTGTAAGAATTGTAAATCTTGGAGAGTTATGTTGGGAACATAATAGATATATTCTTGAAATGGTTAACTCTCAATGAATTGTGCATGACAAGTAATTGTGATTGATTGCGATGAGTGAAAGGTATGTGGTTATGTTGAGAAGTAACCTTTGCAAGATAAGAAATGGGAAATTAAATTTATAGGTCATGTTGTAGAGATGTTTGGAAATGAAGAAAAGCTATGAGGTATTAACTGTTGTTTCGCATTTTCATTTGATATATTATCACTAATGTGCATGAAATGTTAAATTGGCATGAATGTCTACATATGTATATACCTAGATGTAATTCTTTTATTGATGAAGAAACACCTTGCACTACAAAGGATTTTGAGAAGTAGAGATGAGCATTTACATGTTGCATTGGCTTAAATAGAAGTGAATGTTGAAAAAGCATGAATTGTGGTCATGTAGCTGCACATGGCCAAATGATAATAACTCTTGACCATCGGTTGGAAGAACATGGAAATGGCGAGTGGAATTGTTTTGTGATGATTGCTGGAAGGATTTGAGAATTTTCCATGAGACATAGAAAAATGGTTACATTACATAATCATTTGATTTACTATCATGCATGGTGTATTTTGATTGAAATCATTTACTACATGAAAGAGAATGGATTATTGTAAATGAACTATGGAATTGTCTAAAGGGGTAAATACGTCGGTAAGTCCAGATAGGGGGTGTAATTGAACTTGATAAGTTGACCTGAGTGTCCTTGGTGAAAGACCAGAAAGCCGTGCGGATAGGTGTCGAGCCTTCCGGTTAATATTGGTAAAAATGACAGTTTGGTAGTACTTGTATAGTTTACTTGTAGACACCAGCCTAGAGATTACCAGTGTCGTATTTACCGCCCCTTTTGAATAAATAGGAATTGGAATTAATGAGATTTGGAAATGTTGTTGATAGCATGATGATTTTCATTTAAAGCAAGGCATATGATTATTCTTGAAAACAGCATAGCATGGCATCGCATCACACCAAATGTTGGACATCTTACATAGTTTTGTGGGGGATTGGTAACCTTTTAAAAGAGCACAAAATGGAAATTTTCCTTCAGTAGGTGCATGGCATGGCATTGACGTTTGCATGTTTATTAAAGTGTTCGTGATAATCAGATATACTTTGTTAGAAATTCTCTACTGGGCTTTATACTCACCCCTATGGGATTTTGTGCAGGTAAAAATGTGGTGATCCCGCCAAATTGAAGGCATGGACATGTTTGATGAAGAGTAGATAGCTCTTCTATTTTGTTACAAGTTTTGTGAAGCCAAGAGCTAATGTGTATGGTCTGAGAGACCATTTTGTGTAACCGGGCTATTGCCTTGGAAGATGTAAGCATACGGAAACTTTATTTAGTTATGTACGTGTTGCATTTAATTTAAGTTGCGAATGAGAGAATCATTATTCATTCTTGTACTCGATGTAAAGAGTTTCCGCATATTATCTCTGAAATTGAATAAACTTAATGGATTTGGTAATGGATTCCAGGTAATAAAAGGTGGGACGTGACAGTTACTTATTGAGCCGAGCTCGAGCTCAGTAAAGCTCGACTCATTTGCAGCCCTAGTCTTTGGAACCACCCCGATCCGTTATAGTTAATACATATGTTTTTTTTTTAACTATAATGAAATATTAAAGTAAAAATCAATGTAAAAGATATTTAAGATATGAAATTTATTGCAAATTAGTGTTGTATGTATATTATGTAAAATTAGTTAGTATTTCATATATGAAAAATATTATGCAAGTTAGTGTTATATATTATGTAAATGTTTGATAATTGTTTAAGATTATTCTTCAATGAGCTACCTAATTAAAACTACCCAAATTGTAGTTTGGTTATCTGTCAATTCGACATTCACGGTTTGATTTATAATTTTACTCTCAAATTGCACCGAACAATACTGCGCACACGCCTAGAAGAGAGGCCTCAGTTTGTTTGGTAGATTAAGTTAGATGCGATTATGAGTATCGTAAAATTGAATGAAAAGATTATTAGTGTGGTGGTGTTATGTTGAAAATGTAAGATAAAATGTGTTTGTTTGTGTACTAATGTGGTATTATTAGTTAGTTGGGATTAAATGTACAAATTTATGTAAAAGCCTTACTAGCATGTCACCCGTGCTATGCACGGGATAAAATAATATATTATTTATTAAAAATATGATAATTATATTTAATTATATATATATATTTTTCGTAAATAAAATTTTATATATAAGTTTAAGAGTTTTGTTTTAAATGTTCCTTTACTATAATACTTACTCATAAACATAAATTAAAATTGTTATATTGACAATTAACAATTAAAATTATGCTTTGTTATAAATTTTTTTTTACATAGTTCTAATACTTCACTATTTTAGAATAAAAATATATGAATTTTAAAATATTGTTATATTGGTTTTTGAAAGGAAAATAATTAAAAAAATTTAAAAAACTTAATGAATAAAAAAGAATTATCGTAACATGTAATTTAAAATATCAAAAAAAAGTTAAAAATGAATAAAGACATTAAAAAGATGGGATTACAATTAAAACTAATGTCATATTTATTAATACGTATAATTTTATTTGGATATTATTTATATTTTAACATGCTTATTGAAAACAAAAATAATTAAAAATAAAAATATTAATAATTTTGAGTTTTAGAATATGATTTTGTAGAGTTGCTATATTAACTTTTGGAAGGAATATATTGAATATTTTTTTACAAAAATTGAATATTAGTCATTGAACAAATCTTATAACATTTATAAAATAAAATTTATAATAGGAAGAAATTAATGATATTGCAACATATGCATTTTAATAATTTTAAATTTTGAAAAAAAAAAATAGATTAGGATTTTGAACTTCAATTGTTATACAACATTTTTATTTATAATAATATAAATACGGATAGGTAATAGATAGATTAAAATTAATTACAAATATAACTATGTTTAAAAGGATATGGTTTTGTATAGCTATATTTTAAATTCTAAAATTTATTTTTTAACTTCCTATATAAAAAGATTCAAAATTTTAAATTACACATGATTTTTTCTAAAAACATATGAACTCACAGTAGAGTAAAGAGAGAAGTACCATAAATGAATAGAGGATCTGCACATATTAAAGATAAATAATTAAATAAATGGCTAACACCTGTAATAGTTTAAAAAATTTGATTAAAATTAAAATTTTATATTTATAACTTTGAAAAAGTATTATATGCCTTTGAAATAATGCTTTGCACCAACTGTCAATTAACACATATCATGATATCAAAAAAATATTAAAAGTAAATTTTTTTTTTTAAAAAGTAATGATATACAAACATAAAATCAATACAAAAAACTTATTAATAAAGATTTTGTTTGGATTTTTATCTATCATTTTATAGCGAGTGACATGTTTTTTTATTATACAAATGACTCTATCACGCCATTTTAGTATAAAAATTCTAGGAAAACAATATTAACCAACAAAAAATAGTTATAAACTAAAAAAAGATAATGGTTGGTAGAGAGGAGGGAGAAATGACACACAAAATATGAAATACAAAAAACAAAAAAAAATGGTCATCGATAAAAAAGAAGAAGAAAAAATGGTGTACCTAAAAGATAAAAGAGTCTGTTTAAATAATAGAACAGATTAAACATAAACTAATCTCCAATTTGTCTCATAAAAATAAAGTTAAAAGACAATTAGTTTCATTGTTCCATGAATATAATATTTATAGGGCGAGCAAGACAAGAATAATGGTTAGGAAAAAGTATAATGTATAATGGTTAAGATTTTTGAATAGAAGAAAGAATTGGTTAGAGAAAGAGTGCATAAGAATAATTTTTTTCATCTTTTCTTTTCTAAATTATAAATCATGGAATCATTATAAAAAATAATAAATTATGAGATTTTTCTAAAAAAATATATATGCTTAAATTTATTTGGAAATAAAATTGTGTTTAATTATAAAATAGAGAGAATCTAGATATAAGATTTAATTTTTATTTTATATTAGGCTTAATTTTAGGTTTATATAGATTAGACCAGTTGTGAAATATTTTAATAATATATATTTTATGGGAGGTGAGAGAGTTTTCTTTTCATTAGATTTATTTTAGGAGAGAGAAAATTATATGAGATTTATATTCTTTTTAAAAAAATTAGATTTAAGATTTTGAAACACTTAAAGCCTCTAAGATGAAAAGTCACTTTGATATAATATATTGTATAGGTAGATTATGAGATTTAGGAAGGGTGATGCATCAATAAATCCCAAATTAACAACTTATACACTGTTTAGTCCTAAATTTTTTTTTATAGACTGAAAGGTCTCATTATAGGGAAATTGACCATAGATGGCATATACATCATCATTATCAAAACAACATCAAACATCACAACATCATTATCAAAAAACAACATCAAACATCATCATCAAACAACATCAAACATCACAACATCATCATTAAATAACATCAAATATCATCATCAAAACAACATCAAACATCAAATATCATTATCAAATAACATCAAATATCATCATCAAAACAACATCAAATATCACAAACATCATCATCAAAACAACATCAAACATCACAACATTATCATCAAACATCATCAAACGTCATCACATCATCAACAACACAACATAACCAAACTAACACAGCTTTAAGGAGAAAAAAAAAAATCGAATTCGAGGCAAATTCAAGGCCTCAAGCATTAATCTAAGAAAAATGGAGCCTCTGAAAATGTGATCTCATAAACCCTAGAACTAGAAGAAAGAGAAGAGCAATGTCGAACAACGATTCCAATCTAACAATGGCGACATTCAATCTCCCTTTCGACGTAACCATTGACATCCTCTTAAGATTACCGGTGAAGTCTCTCTTTCGATTTACCTCTCAGTATGCAAATCGACACGCCTAATCAAGACACCTAATTTCATTTCCAAACACATCACTCACTTCACTCTAAACCCTAATTTCCTTTTGCCTCTCGTCAGATTCTACAAAATCCAAATGCTATGGCATGTCTTTGTTTTTCAACGATGAATTTGATATACCCATCGATCTCGATTTCCCATTTTTGACCCAGGAATCTGATCCAGACATTGTGGGTATCTGTAATGGTTTAGTTTGTATCAGTGTATCTGTAACGCCCTCAAAATTAAACCCATAATATATATAACAATGACATGCATTTATAAAAGAAAACAAAACATTATTCCATTCATCAGAGTGTTATTAACAAAAGACATTACATGTAACATTGAAAACAAATGCCCTACTGGCTTACATCTTTCCAAGCCAACACTTGGACACAAAATATAAGTACTAACTCAACTACAAATTAAGCCCTCGGCTTGAGTTTTCATGTAATATCCAAAAGAAAACAACTAACTAAAAACAAGTCTTCAAATTCAAATCCTTCCAAGCTAAGTCCTTGGAGGTAGCATATCACCTGGACCTGAAAATGATGTTCCCGTATAGGGTGAGCCACAGCCCAGTAGAAATATACTAAACCAAATATAAGTATTGAATAAAGCAATAGCATTTAATAGATGGTTAACACGAACTACCGATTTCATTATCATACAGTTTCATAACACTAATGTCCATGACACGTTTCACTTTTCATTTATACCAATATGGCTCAGAACCTGGCCAGACTATAACAGTGAGACTACATCTCACATTAACATTAATTCCAATATTAACAAATTAAATGAGACTAAGGCTCATACCAAAACACTTCCATACTTCCTGATTGATACACATTTTAGTGCTACATCAATAACATGTAAAAACACTTCCATAAATCAATAAGCACACATATTAGTGGTGCTAATGGAGTCCATCCCCTTTCTCCTCCTAAACTAGTTTGAGAGTCCATTCCCTATCTTCCCTCAAACCATGGAGTACATCCCCTGTCTCCTCCCAAATCAAATGCATATACAATGTATCAAACACTTGCAATATACAATATTCAATCAATACACGTATATTCTGTATTAATTTAACCGTCATGTTCAATGACTTAATCCAATGTGATTAGTTTCAGTTTTCCCTAATTCACATGCAATGTCTACAACAATCACAACTATCCTCCACCGATAGCTCAAAACAGTTATTTCTAAACAGGAAATAAATGTATCAACAAATGTAAATTTAACATTTTCATAGGCGATTAATTAAACTAACCAACTACACCGTTAAATCACTAAATTCCCCGATTCTATGAATTAAACTCAATTTCACATTTTTTCCTAAATTAATTATACAAATTTATTTATTTCAACCACTAGGGTTTTTCCCAAAATTACCAGACAAACCTCAACATATTAAAATACCAAAACTTAGGACAAAACCTATAAGATGGAGTAGGAAATCCCTACCTCGAAGTGAAGAACTCGAATGGAGAAGATGACCAAGATGCAAAGTGCTCCAAACCACCAAACATTCAGATTAAAACAAAGCCCTCGACCCCATCTATCTTTTTAATAAAGAACCTGTTAGGACCTTTTGTTGTCAAATTCCATGGATCAAAACCAAAGTTGTAACAAGAGTTCTTTAAGAAGTTGGTTTCCTTCAAAAATAAGATTACTTTGGAGTTCTGCAAGAAGTTGGTTTTCTACAAGAAGTTGGTTTTCTTTCCCAACTAGGATTGCTTTGGTTTTCTATAAATAGTTGGGTTTCTCCCAAATCTAGGCTATTCATTGATTCATTCATTGAATCTCTCCAGATCTTCTTTTTGGTTCTTAAGGGTTATATCTGGAGATATTTTTTTAAGTTTTCTTTGATGTTTTTATTGAGTATTCAACTCATGGTTTAAAGAGAGTACATCAAAGGTTTGTTTGTTATACACAAAAGAGAGAGTTGTTCTTCAGTTGTGAATTCTGAAGACTTCAGACTTTGGTGGAATCCAGAGTGGCTCATCAGAAAGACAATTTCGTTGTGAAGATGGAGTTGGAAGAGGCACATAGAGGTTGGTTCAATTAGGCGTTGTGGATTCGCTAGATAATTGAGAGTGATACCTGTGTAATTCCTTTAAATCTTCTTAGTGGATTGTTTTGTGGCAGTTGCCCGTGGTTTTTTTATCACAATTGGAAGGTGTCCAATTGTGGTTTTTCCACGTAAAAATCGTTGTGTCTCTTTCTCTTGATTGTTTGATTGGGATTGTTATATTTTGCTTAAAATTGGTACATAATCACAAATCAACATCTAGGGTTTCTAGATTTATCAGAACCTAGGGTAGAAACACCCTAAAAATAGATGAAACATAAGAGAAAATGTGAGTGGAGGGAGAGAGAAAACGGCCCTAGGGTTCTGAAATAAAAAAGAATATGAAAAAGTGTTTTAAAAACCGCTGCTGCCTATTTAAATAAAATAGGCTCGCTCGAGCGAAGAAGTGGTCGCTTGAGCGACCAGACACAAAGAATACTCGCTCGAGCGAAGGAAAGCTCGCTCGATCCAATAATACGATGCTTCAGGTCTGCAACCCAGAAGCACGCTCGAGCGAAGGACTCGAAACTCGCTCGAGCTAGAAAAAGCTCGCTCGAGCCAACAAATACAGCTCTCAGGTCTATACTAGACGCAATTGCTCGCTCGAGCGACTAACTCCTCGCTCGAGCGAAGGTCCAAAATTCTGGACAGCAACACTTGGTTTCCAAACCCAACGAACCTATAACAAACCTGCCCAACACATCCTATAACTCAAAAGAGAAGATAAAGGACGACAACAACAACAATTATACAATGATAGGATCCACGAAACCTAAGTCCGGATACAACAACCAAATGGGAAAAGACCGAGGTCGCTATAGTATCTCAATTTGGGAAACCCTTGATGATGATGATCCTGATGATGTTTGACGTTGCTAATCCTGACGTTTCTTCTTTGGTAGTCCTAGATGTTGTTTGATGATGATGTTGTGATGTTTGATGTTATTTTGATGATAATGTTTGATATTGTTTTGATGATGATGTATAAATGGGACTAAATGGTGCATAAAAAAACTTTTAAGACTAAATGGTTCAACTTTTCAGAAAATAGGATTTATGGATAAATTTTCCATTTAGGAAAGAGATAAATATTAGGGGAGAGATTTTAGAAACTTGTAATTCAAATTATTATTTTTTTAATCTATAGTTACTTTGTTAGCCAATAGTATTATTCTTAAATATTTTTAAAATTACAAAAATTAGCAATTTTAGTTTTTTTAATCTATAGTTATTTTGTTAGCCAAAAGTACTATTTTTAAATATTTTTAAAATTACAAAAATTAGCAATCTTCATTTTACGTTCTTTTTAATTTATAATGTTTTTGTTTTTAAATATATAATTACTTTATTATGAGATGAGATTTGTTTTTTTGTTTTTAATGGATAGTTACTTTATTATGAGATGGGATTTAGGAAAGAGAGAAATATTGGAGGGGGGAGGGGAGATTTTAGGAACTTGTAATTCAAAATTTTAGAGTTTTTTTTTTTTTTAAATCTATAATTACTTTGTTAGCCAATAAAATTATTTTTAAATATTTTTAAAATCACAAAAATTAACAATTGTGGAATGAGAGTTTGGAACTCTCACAAGCCTTTTTCTTATATAATATATTGATAGATATAGATATTTATATTTGTTTTAGATATTTCTTTAATATACAAATTATTATTTTTAGATTTTTTATAAAAATTTAATAATCTCATCACTAACTATAGTGTATCAGAGAAGTTGAAAAATATGCTACAATAACTATGAGAGAAGTCAAAAAGGCTTGTGGATTGGGAGAAATTATTAAATGCTGTGATAAATTTTTTTTTTTTATCAAAAAATCAGAAAATTTAAATTAGGAGATTGAAACTCCTACAAGGCTTAGGGTTAAAAACCCCCATTTACTTAATATATAGTATAGTATAGATAGATAGATATAGATATAGATTACATAGCAAATAACTTTGTTGGTTTTGTAAAATGAGGAGCAAAGTAGTCTTTTTACCATCAATCCATAGGAGTAAACTAGTAATCCCAACCCTCTCATAAGAATGTTAATTCCACCGTGGGAGGAGTTTAATAGTCCTATGGGATTTGCAATCTCATAGCATTTCTTTCCAAACAAACATAAAATAGGTGGGGCTCATGAATTATGAATCCAATCTCACTTTCCAAACCCCCCTCCCCCTTCTCTCAAATCAGAAGAGAAGAAACAAGAGCAATTTGACCTTTCAATAATTCAAGGATATTTTAGTCAAAATAGTAACGTGTGTCACTTAGTTAGGAGCAGGCATAGAGCGAATGATGCATAGTTTGGGTCCTATTTGGTAATAGCATGTGTATCAATTCAAATTCGATCTAGCTTGAAATTAAACTTGACTGTGTTATTCCATATTCAACTCTTGAATTAGTTTTTAAATCTTCAAAGACTACCTTTTAATGATTATTTAATTTTAAATTATTAACAAAATTTAATACTAAAATGAGTTCGAGCCATGTACCAAATGTTTTACACTTTTCTTTCTTTTATTAGAAATAATATAAAACTAAAAATTACTATTTTATAAATGGACAGATTGGGCTAGAACTGTCCTTCATCCCAAATTCAACTTAAATTTTGGGCTAGACAAATATTTAAGTTGGGCTAGGTAGACCCCGGGGCCCATGACCACCATAGACTTACAATCTTTCACTGGATTTTGTTTACTTCACATGTTATAGAACCTGTAAAAAAAAATGAGAAAATATCATCAAAGTGAGAACTAAGAAAAATATTTTCAAATTAATGAAAATTTTTTCAACATTAAAAAGTAAAAGTATAAACTTTTCCATGATAGTGATAATATTTTTTTAAGTTACCACTAAAATGCTTTGTCCCTAAAAAAATACCAAAAAATTAGTTGCCAAAACATTTTATTTACCTTCATCCATTTACAAACCTCACATTTGATTTGACTTTATTTTTTATTTTTTATGTTAATGTGTTGGTGCAGTGTTAAAAGTAATTATTTTTTTCCATTCTTTTTATTGAGTAAAAAATATAAAATGGTTAATGATTTCATTATTAGAATGAAGGGTTGAGTTTTTTTTTCAAATTTAAATATGAATTTGAGAGAACTTAATAGTAGGGATATACATGGATCGAATTGGTCCAGTTTTATAGTAAATCAGGAACCGAACAATAAGAATCGGTTCCAGAAAAATTAGAATCGCCACCTAACTATTAAACTATGGAACAGACCAAACCGAACCATAAAATTGGTTTGGTTCGATTCGATTTTATGGTTCTAAAAATTTTATCTAACAATAAATATAAATATAATATATATTTTATGTTAGTAAATAAATTGATAATAATTAATTTGGTTAAGTTGGTTAGAGTTCATAAATTTCACAATAAAGACTAGTGTTCAAATTTTATAAGAGACTCTTTATATTTTAGTTTTTACATATAAAAATATAAAAAATAATAATAAATAAATATGTCATGGTTTGGTTTGGTTCAGAATCGTAACCAAAGCCTTGGAATCGAGAATCAGATAGATTTGAATGGTTCTATCATTTTCAGAACCAGAACTGAAACTAAAAACTAGACCAAATTGGCGCTTAGACCGTATTGGATCAGGTTATAGATTCCACTAGATTTTTTGTACACCCCTAACTTGTGAGGCTCAAGGGCTTCAGCATGGATCCCGTGTTGGTGATACGAACTGTTCATTTTGAAAGGGCTACCCTCTAGATATCATTCATCTTGGACCTTGTGCTTTCAATTTTCATTAATTTTTTATCCTTTCATTTTTTTTTTTTTTCTTTTTTTTTTTTTTGGTTTGGGGAAGAAGAAACACACTCTTGGTTCAATAGGATTCTATACAAATACCATGATGAAGGAAAAAAGTTAGGGTTACTTTACGTTTTTCTTCTGCTTCTTCTTTATTATTATTTTTTATTTTTTATGTTCAGTGTTTTCAGCATGAAAAGGACGCATAAGAACATTTTTAATACTAAAACGTCAAACTCCATATGCAATTCCAAATTTTACCTTTGCTGCATTATAAAATGCAAAATGCCAAAATTTGATAACTTTGTTACAATGCTTGTGTTATTTTTTTGGCACAACTGTCATTTTATCTTTTCAATTATCATTAGATTTCTATAAAAATATATCTAGTCATTGATATAGTAATTAATGCGATAATTTGGTAGTCCGTCAAAACTTTAGCCAAAATTTGATAATTTCTATAATGCTTGTGTTATTTTTTCACAGCCATCATTTTATCTTTTCAACTACCATTGAATTTCTATCAAATATATCTAGTCATTGATATAGTAATGCAAAAATTTGGCACTTGTCAAAACTTTTGCCAAATTTGGCAACTCTAATGGCTACCCCACTTGCTATAATATAATTATGACAGTTCAAATTACAATTCATTGTAGCTGCTATAAGATATTTGTGGAGTTTATTCAAGAAAGAAACGGAGTGTCTCTGGTCCATATTTTGAATGATTTTTTGTAAATCATCTATGAAATGTAATTAAATTAATTTGGTAATTGTAGTTATATTTTCATAATTGAAAAAAATGGTAAATATAAGTTTGAAAATAGACGGTCTAGTTTTTTGAAGATAAATACAAAGGCAAAAAGCACTTAACCCCTTTATGGTTTTGGACGGTTGCAGATGACCCTTGACGTTTGGAAATATACAGACACCTCCTTTATAATTTTGGAATGATATACAATCGTCACGTTATTAATATTTATGTAAAAAAAAAAAAAAAAAACTAGCTTACCCCCCCCCCCCCCCAAAAAAAAAAAAAAAAAAAAAAACCAAAAACACACGTTACACATGCAGTTTCCTTCTCTCCTCGCTTCCACCTCTCTCCCCCTCTCTCTCTCTCCCCAACACATCATGTCACATCACTCACCTACCTCACTATTTTAATTAAAAACAAAACAAATTTTATTCAATTTTAATTTAATAGAATACATATAATTTTTAATATATATTCAGTTTTTATAAAAATTAATATTATTAAAAAAAATCAACAAAATCTTTAAATAAGATTAATATTTAACATAATTGATAAAAATTTAAATTAATAATCCAAAAAATATTAAAAAAAAAACTTACATAATTAAAATAATTTTTATGGTTTGAAATTAATGAAAATAACAATTATTTAGAATTATTTTTTGAATAAAAAAATATTATTTTTTATTTACTAAAAAAATGTAAAGAATAATAAAAAAATATTAAATCAAATTGTACAAAATTAATAATAATAATAATAATATTCAAACTACACAAATCTTAACTTAAATAGTATAAATAAAAAATAGTAATAAACCATACAGATAGTAATAATTAAACCATACAAATATTATTTTGTATTTTTATTAACTCAAATCATTCAATAAAAATAATACAAAAAAAATCACTAAAAATAACCAAAAAATAGTCACATATATTTTAGTATTAAGAATAGTTTCAAAAATTTATGTCATGAGAAATCCAATTCATCATATTTGATTGAATTCTGTCTTTTATTTTTCTAAAAAGAAAATAAAACTAATTTGTTAAAGAAAAGATCATTTTCTTATGATTCTATAAACAAATTGTATAATAAAGTTTAATAAAGTATAATCAAGTGTTTCCCTTCCAATTTTGTTTACAGAAGATATTTCAATATTCCTAACAAATTGTATAATAATTTTTTTTTTAAAAACAATAAATAAAAAAATAAAAAAGACACTATAGAGTGGAAGACAAAATAAGCAAAAAAATATTTGATTAAATAAAAAAATAAAAAATAATATAATAAGATATAAAAATATAATAGAAATAAACAATTTATATAATAAAGTTTAATAAAATATAATCAAGTGTTTCCTTTCTAATGTTGCTTGCAAAAGACATTTCAATATTCTTAATAAATTGTATAATAAAGTTCAAAGAAAATTAAATAATAAAATTAAAAAATGAAAAAGACACTATAGAGTGGAAGACAAATTAAACAAATAAATATTTGATTAAATAAAAAATAAAAAATAAAATAAATAAGAAATAAAAATATAATTAAAAAATTAAAAAAAATTAAAAATTAAAATAAAAAGAAGAGAGATTACTAATTGTTCTAAGATGGTTATACTTTTTTCTTCAATTTGGTGGGGGTATAACATCCATTTCATAGCATTGTCTTATATAGTAAAAGGTAAAGTCATTTTGGTCTTTTGATCGAACCATTTTTAGAGGGAAAGCTGTCAAATAAATCAATACATGCAAATGGGGCGCATGCAGGCCACTTGCCATTTGTTTGGATGAAAAAGATAATAATTGTAGATTAGTCCAAAACTATAAAGAATGTGTTTGCATATTTTCAATCGTCCAAAACACAAGCTTTTGTAAATAACCTATATATAGGTGTCATTAGGATTAGATTATTGATGTGAAACTCCCACCGGATTAATTGAACCATCCAATCTACTTTAATGAACTAGAAACAATGCCCCTTCAAAGAAATAGAAAATAAGTGGACAATAATTTGTGTTATTCTTGAGAGAAGAAATGATTGAATAACGGTGCAGTGGCTAAGAACTTCAATCATTAGATGCCCTTATTTTTAATTAAAAAATAAAAGCAAATTCTAATATTAGAAAGTTCAAAAAAAAATATAACAAGTTTTACAAAATTGATATAATTCCATTGATAAGTTTTATAATAAGATAAAACAAACAAGTCTAAGTGTCTATTTGGTGCAGCTTAAAAGCTGCTTATTTTAGTTTTCAGCTTAATTTAAGCTATTTTGATGTGTTTAGTTTAGCTTATAGCTTATAACTTATAGCTTTTTAGAAGTCATAAATCAGCTTATTCTTTGAGTGGGGCAGAAGATGCTTAATTTATAAGTCAGAAATCAACTTATATTCATAGTTATAAGCTATAAGCTGTTTAGACATAAGTTACAAGTACTTTCCCACAACTCTACTAAACAAGGCCTAATACAAGTGAGATATAGATGCAAAGATAATCATGATAAATTATAAAATGTATAAAAATTATTTTGGATTACCTTTTTCTCCTTTTCACCTTTTTCCCTATGTTTTAGTGTTCTCAATAAGAGATTTGTGGAGATTATTTAAAGAAATAAAAAATAAGTGGAAGATAATTCTATGTTGTTCGGCATCATATAATATATGAACCCGATCAAAAAAAATATATAGTGGATATTTGGGAAGTGAGTTTTTATGTAGATTTTAGGAGATATAGGTTTTTATGAGATAAAAAATTTAGTGTTTGGGAAGATAGTTGAATTTTTATGTGGTTGGATGTGATGTTTGTGAGAGAAAAAATGAAATGATTATGGGATTGGATGTGATATTTTATTTGGATGTGTTTTTTTTGATTTTGTAAAATTTTTGTCTTTTAGTGAAAAAAATGAGAAAAAATTTTGGGAGGGCTTCCCAAACACCACCTATGAACCGGCGCAAGATGCATGTATGTGCATACAGTTATGAAGTATGGATGATGCAGTGGTTATCACAACTCCAGTCATACACTTAACTAACCAAAGACGCTTTAATATTAAAAAAAAATAAAAATAAATAAAAAAAAAAGAAAAGAGGAAAAAAAAAGGGGTAAATTATATTGATTTGACATGAAGTATGGAATAAATATAACAAGTTTTACAAATTTGGTATAATTATACTGAATTCCATGAGTAAAACAAATGAAACTAATGCAGGTTGTTTGTGAACACAAAAATAATTAAAGGTAAAGTATAAATTTTAGTATTAAATATATGACATTATTTTTTTATTTATATAACTAACAAATGACTAGAGAAAGAGGATAAAGTGTTAAATTTGAAGAGTGTAACTATGGGTCTATTTGGTTCAGTTTATTACAAGCAAAAATTTAATTAATAATTTCAAACTTTTAGGTAATATTTTTTTTAAATAATTATTTAATATATTTGTGCCTAATAAATTGTAAGCAGAAATTATACTAAACAATCTGGTATAGATTCCTAAATTTTTTAAAAAAAAATTTATAAGCAATTCATATAAGTCATGCCAAACACTCCCTATCTAAACTTATAGAGTTTGTTGTAATTTTTTAAACCTAAGAGAAAATTGATATAATTTATTAAAAATTAAAGGAAGAAAATGATTGTTCTTTTTATATTGGGGAAATTACCACACAGTGGTATTATCAAAAAATTATTACAAATTTAGGGGAAAATTTATAATTTTAATTACTAATTAATATGTATAAAATTTATTAGGATAAACTACTAATAGGTCCTAATAGTTGAACTTAATTCTTATCAAGTCCTATTGAAAATAAGTCTTGGTAAAATTGTTGCTAAAAATAATTTTTTTGTGATAATTTTTTACATACGTCGCTAAAAATTGATAATTAGTGACTTTTTTTGTCATGATTTTTATAAATTATTGCTAAAACTTACAATTAGTGACTTTTTTTATGACAAAATTTTCTCATAAAACCTATTAGATAATAAGTCTACTTATTAAGACTTATACGTAAGTACCCAATTTATTACTCATGTAATTTTTTTAAAAAAACTACACTGCATTGAAATTTCCCTTTTTATATTTAACAAAGCATGAAGAAATTAAAAAAAAAAAAAAAAAGGTACAATTACAAATGAGGAGTACAAAAACAATAAGTGTGTTTAGTTTCAATTTTCTGAATTCAATTTTCTGGAAAATAAGTTTTTTGTTTTTCATATTTTTTTTGTTTTTAGTGAATATTTTTAAAATTTTAAGCAATTTTTTTTTATATTTTTAGATGCACCTTACTTAGATATATTTAAAAAGTAAAATATTTATAAAAAAATATTTTAAAATTTTGATAAATACACAAGAATGTGAAAAATGTATTGAATTTTCAATTTTTTTTTTTATTTTTGGTATTTAGTAAATTTTTTTTAAAAAAAATTCACAAATATTATACTTTTAAGTGTATTTACATTAGATGTATCTAAAGATTAAAAAATTGCTTAAAATATTTAAAAAATTCAATAAAAATTTAAAAAATAAAAAAAAATAAAAAATTTCAATTTTGTAAAAAATAAATTCTAAAAATCATAACCAAACATAGAGAATAGTGTCTTATTTAATAATTCTTATAATTGATGAATGATGATAATTGGCTCATGATGACATACAGGTTGTTAGGATTTTTTGTATTTATTAGTTTAGGCTGTCCCAAAGTTGACTTCAATGATTGAAGTCTGCCGTGGTGGAGTAAGGGTGGGGTATAGGGCTCAAGTTTTTTTTATGGGTGGGTGGGTGGGTGGTCCAGGCCCTTCTGGGGGGTTGACCATGACTCAATAGCCTTAACCCTTCTCACTAGCATCATCTGAAAATTGCTTTCAAGCATAAAAGGAGATAACAACTACCATATTTCCATTTGTTAATGGTTCAATTTAGAAAGTGATATATTTGTACAAATGTAATGTTAGGGAAGACTGTGGACCAAAGTAATTTATACGTATAATCATATACTACTATTTGTTTTCTCTACCATATTATATCTCCACGTCATTTTGTTAAGTTTAAGCCTAAGAAAATAACTAATCATAGTGCATAAATATGTTATCTAGGCTTAAAAGTGTGTAATTATGTCACTTATGTCGTGTTTATTATGTGAAAAAGTAGTGTTAATTATAATTTGAAGTGACCATAAGATCTATTATCTATCTATGATCAAATTAAAATGGCCAGCATATTTTGTTATACTCCAAAATGGTATTGGTTATGTCCAAAAGTGATTATTTTGATTATGCCTTCAAGGAATCTTTGAAGTTATAACTAGCATCATCTGAAAATTGCTTTCAAGCATAAAAGGAGATAACAACTTCCATATTTCCATTTGTTAATGGTTCAATCTAGAAAGTGATATATTTGTACAAATGTAATGTTAGGGAAGATCATGGACCAAAGTAATTTATATGTATAATCATATACTACTATCTGTTTTTTGTCTATCATATTATATCTCCATGTCATTTTGTTAAGTTTAGGCCTAAGAAAATAATTAACCATAGTGCATTAATATGTCATCTACGCTTAAAAGTATGTAATTATGTTATTTATGTCGTGTTTGTTATATTAAAAAGTAGTGTTAATTATGATTTGAAGTGGTCATAAGATATATTATCTGTCTATCATCAAATTAATATGGTCAGCATATTTTGTTATACTCTAAATGGTATTGATTATGTGCAAAAGTGATTATTTTGATTATGCCTTCAAGTAATCGTTGAAGTTATAACTAAAGTTGCAAATGAACTAAAATACTCGGGAGTTGACTCTGCTCAGTTCGTTAAGGGTTCGGCTTATTTAATAAATGAGTCAAGCTCAATCTTGAATATCAAGCTCATTTAGTAAATCACCAAAATATATAAATAATAGCATAAATACATTATTTGTATATTAAATAATATAATTAATAAAAAAATCTTATCAAGCCAAGCCAAGTCAAGTTCAAACCCAGTTAGTTATTGAGCCGAACTCGAACTCAATAAACGAGTTCGATAAGCAAACAAACCGCATTCGAACTCAATAAAACTCGGCTCGGGTCAATTTGTTTGTAACTCTAATTATAACTCAAGTTATGTTAATTATGTCCCAAAGTAATAGTTGCATATAGCGTAAATTTGAAAGAGTTAGCTAGACCAGTCCAATATGGTTTAGTGGGCCTATCATAGGGTAATTTTGATGATCTATCTTCATTGTTTAGACTTTTATGTTTAGACTTTTATGCGTAGTTTACTCATGAAAAAAAAATATATTAAATTGACTAGGTAATTATAGTTACATGTTTCATTGTACTAGATTTTTAATAAATGGATGGTGTGTATTTAAAAAAATCAAATTTGTCTATTTTTTAAAAATAAATATAATAAAATTATATAATTACAATTATCAAATCATTCTATTTTTTTTCTTTTCCACAGATGAGCTATACATATAGGCTTAAAATACGAATAATTCAAATTATTTCTATGATGTTTAATTAACTAAATTGAACGGGTTTGGTCCATCTAAAAAAGAAATGCATTCCCCAAACAAAAATGCCTGAGACCCCCAGTGGGAGTCACTGGGGGTCATGGATGTAGGGTTGAGATTGGCCAAAAAAAATGCTTTTTCACAAAGAAATGAGATGGTGCCACCTCATCGGGTTGACCCCAATTAGGGTCTCAAGCATCTTGATTCCCCAAAAGAAGTATATTATACCATGACTACCTATCTAACATCGGCTCAATCCTCCCATCAACAAATAAATAAAAAATCTGCTCAATCCTAATTTGGAAAAATATTTAGAGCTATCTACTCAATCCTAACTTTTCTAATGCAATTCTCACAGCTTTTTCATAATGTGAAACTCACAACATATGATGATGTGGGCTCCACCTTCATTCTAGGACAATTATAAATATTAATTGGGTCCTGTTATGATGTGCAACCCTTTAAGGTTGCATACCATATGCAACCAACACAAAAAGTATAAGTGTAAGGTATAAACATGAAACATGATGGCAAACAGAAAATGCGTAAGTGTAAGGTGTAAGTTGCACACTTAAAAAAAGTCCATATTAATTAACAAGTTGGTATCTCTAATATGGGTTTGGTTATGGTGTGCAACTTTACACTTACACCTTACGCTTACACCTTTTATAAAAAATTAAACCTTACACTTACACCTTTTTTGAGGTTGCACACTATATGCAACCCACTTATACCTTATACTTATACTTACACCTTACACTTACACTTTTTGTGTAAGTGGCACATGGTGTGCAGTGGCACATGGTGTGCAATTGCACACTTAAGAAAAGTCCCTCTAAATATTATTCTTTTTAAAGTTAATAGTTAGTTGGATAAATGATAAACTAATTTATCAGGCGTAATATTTTGTGTTTAAATTTTATTGTCACGAGTGCAACATTTATTTTCTTATTTTCCTCTAATCCATTGAAAAAATATTATGTTATTTACAAAGCACTCATTCTAGTTTTGGTTTACCAATCTCATTGGAAACTAGGGGCTTAAAAAACTTGTATAAAAGCAGGCCGTCCAAGCCATGTGAACCTTCAATATTGTGCACTTTTGACTCTTGAAAAAACAACACACACTTTTTAGTTTCTAAACATTAATAATTTCAAATTCATGTATAATATATGAAGGTCTAGAGTCTAACATGGTCCTCCTCTTAATTTGAGTGGGTGAATGGGACAAACAAAGGATACAACAAGATCAACAAATTTGAGGCCATTCCATTCCATTGCTGGGAAAAGGCAGGGTCATATCAACAATAACATCCACCCCCTCAAAGTTCACAATAATTGAAAAGAGTAATGATAAATCTCTCTAATTTTAAAATTTTAATTAAGTTTTAATGATATGACAAAAAATAAAAAAATAAAAAAAAATGAAATTAAAATCAAAACATCACATTACAGTGAGATTCACTTCTATTAAAACTTATTAGAATTTCTTTATTAGAGCTCTCAATCATTTTTTGATTGGAAATGAGTAATGATAGACCCCGCTTGCTTGAAAGCTCACTGCCAGCTTGTCCCTTCAGAAATTATTTGGTGATTTTTTTTTAGGTACATTGAAAAATAAAAATTATTTGGTGATTCAGAATGCCATTTGTCCCACCAATTACTAAATCTTATATCCTTTGTTGTTCCATGAATTAGCACAAAATTATAGCTCTATCCTCTCAACCAAACCAATTACAGTGTTTCTAAAACACTAGTTGACCATGTCTCCGAACCACCAATTAACTTCTCCTCCCCTACCCCTATCCCAACATTATCCTCAACTAGTTAATGTATGTCCAAAAAATATATATAGTTAAACACAAATTTATTGTCCCAATTAAGCATAACCTATAACCTATAACGTTTACGAGAGGGGCTACTTGTCCTGTGAGGATCCAACCGGCTTATCGATGATTTAAACTGTTTATTTTATAGAATTTATTGATCAAGTTATTCATAAAAAATAATAATAATAATAACTTGGTTCCATTTTTTTAAAAATACTTTTCAAAAAATTTTACTTTTTTATTTTCTGTATATTTTTGTTTTTATTGAATTTTTTTAATATTTTAAGTAATTTTTTTTACTTTTTAGACACACTTAACATAAATACACCAAAAAAGTAAAAAAAAATTGTAAAAAATTCACCAAATATCAAAAATAATAATAAAAAATACAAGAATTCAACACATTTTTTGTATTTTTATGTATTTATTAATTTTTTAAAATATTTTTTTCACAAATTTTTTACTTTTTAGATACATCTAAGTAAGGTGCATCTAAAAAAGTAAAAAAAATATTTAAAAGTTAAAAATATTCACTAAAAACAAAAAAAACTCAATTTTCAAAAAATTTAATTCAAAAAACTCAAACCAAACACACTAATAATCAAACCTGCTGCAGACCTCACGATGGTGAGTAAGCCCCACTGGCTGAAACCCAAAAAAAAACAAAAAATTCTAGTTTGAAAAATTCCAGTGGGCGAGCCCCCAACCAAACCTTTTCAGGTTTTCTTTATTTATTTGTTTTTCTCTCTTTTTTAAATTTAAAAAGATGGAAATTATCATCTTTTCCTTTTATTTTTTAAATTATATTGTTTATACTAACTTTGGTCTTGTTGCTTCTTTTGCAAGATGCTTGAGCATGACAGATGATAAAAAGAAATCCAGTAGCAGTGACAAATTTTTTAAACTTGTCATTGAAAATTGAAAATTGATAACTTTTTTTGTAATGATTTTTTTAAACTATTGCTAAAATTTATAATTAATGATATTTTTTATGATAATTTTTAAACTGTCATTAAAAATTCATAATTAATGATATTTTTTAATAGTGTATGATTAAAAATGTCATTAATTATAATAGGATTTACTGGACAATAAATTCACTTAGTAGAACTTACAAATAAATCCCTCTTTTTGATAATATATCATTCATTCCCTTTTTTTTTTTTCTTTTTTTTAAAGTAAGACTTGATCATTGATCATGTGTCTATTGATATCCGATAATTATTATTAGGGTAAATACACTCCGAGATTTGATTAAAATACAAATTACCCATGTGGTTCTAAAAATTACATTCCACCCCCTGAGGTTTCTAATTTCATAACAAATTGCTTCTTTTATTAATAAATTATTAAGCCAATTAACAGTTTTTAATGATGTTATAAATATATTTCAATTAATAATTTAGGTTACTTTATTATTGTATAAGAGAGCAATTAGGAATTTATTTTTTTTAGTTAATTCTATTAAATAAAAAATTTTAACGAGGGGATATTTGTAATTTTTTAAACTACAATGAGCAATTTATACTTTAAGCAAATCTCAAAAAGTGAATTTGTAATTTACCCTTATTATTAGTGGAAAAATGCTTCGGACCCCCACTGGGGGTCGACCCCCACTGAAGTGGCGCGCTGTGATTGAACAAAAAAAAAATTATTTTATTATTTTTTTTATTTTTTTGAGTTTCAGTCAGTAGAGACTCGCCACCTCACTGGGGGTGCGACTTCCACTGGAGTCTGCGGCAGGTTTGATTAAGGAAAATGAAAAATTTCTCTAAAAAAACTTCCCCTAATCCCTCTAATTTCTATTTTTGGCAAACTGTTTTTTTTTTTTCTATTTTTTTTTTTTTTTAACTTAAAATGGAAAAACGGGGGATTCGGAGAGCCCCCTTTCGGGAGATGAATCAGCGCCCTTTGATTAATCAATTGGGGGGTCTGCGGCAGGTTTGATTAATCAATTGATGAAAGCTCTAAGTTCACTATCTTCATTGTACTTTGTAATGATTTCTTTTGAACCCAACAAGTGTTGTAAAGTAATACAAAAACGACAACTGGTTTCATCTTTAAATTGCCCTGGATATATCCTAATAAGGGTGTACTTGTGGATGTTAGGTTTTTCATCCAAGTCATAACACAGACACACATATCTATAGATCCAAAGATTGGCTAGGGTTTTAGGGAGCAAAGGTCACATATTTGTGGGAACGCAAAGGTCACAGATCTGATAGGCCAAATAGATGCCAACTCGTTTTAACTTAAAAGTCGAAAAATAATTAAAAAATTAAAAATTTATTGCTTATATCAAAATTAAATATTTCATTTCTCTCTATTTATTATATATTTTTTTCGTAAAAAAACTAAAAAATCATTTCAAACTTACTAATTTTTTTATTTCATATTTTAACTAGAAAATTAAAAAACTACTAAAATAGCATGTTCTCCAACAAGATCTTATATACCTTATATATCCCCACCTCTCTCTATCTCTCTCTCTCTCTCTCTCCAAACAGATAATGTGGAAAAATGGAGTTGGAGACTTCTTTTCAGAAGCTTGAGAAGGCGAGAAGGCAGTGGTGGACGGAGAGTTGAACTTCACCGACGATGCGGAGGTAGTAATGGAGGAGGAGATTGTAGTTCCGGTGGATGCTGCAGCTAAGGACGTTCTTAACTAGCGAGACGATGCGATCGGCAATCCAGAGCTCAACGACTTGGCTATAGAGAGGTAGTGGTTGAGAATAGAGAGCTTTTCGAAGGCGAAGGTGTTGCCAGTGTTGGAGAACTCTGGATCTCGCGATGGCAGATCTGGACCTTACGGACAGCGATGTTGAAGTAATGGATTTGGATCTCACGATCTAGATCTTGCGACTGGAGCAGCGGTTGACGTTGTCTCCACCGGACCAGTGACAACAAGATGATAGTAGTGATGGTATCGATGACAAAGATGAAGACAGAGAAGAAAAAGAGAGAGAGTGAGGGGTACACAATTTTGAGGATAAATTTCAAATGCACTCCCTCAAATTTACTTAAAATACGGATTGCCCCTTATAGTTTGAAAAATTACAAATATCTCATTGTCAAAAATTTTTATTTATCAAAATTAATTGAAAAAATAAAATTCTTAACCATTGTCCTATATAATAAAATTACCTAAATTATTAGTTAAAATAAAATTTTAACACCATTAAAAACTATTAATTAATTTGATACTTTATTAATAAAAGAGATTATTTGTTATGAAATTAAAAACCTCAGGGGACGGGATGTAATTTTTAAAATCACAAGGGATAATTTGTATTTTAAACAAACCTCAGAGAGTGTGTTTGTGATTCACCCCAGTTTTGATTTGGCTAAGGTTGACAAAATAATATATATACATTGGTAGTTTGGTCATTTTGTAAGAATTTATCCATTATATAGTATGGATCTTTGGCCAAAAAGAATCCAAAATTAGATTTATGGATCGAGTGCTCTCATAATAAAGTGTAAATTACAAATACACTCCTGAGATTTGCTTAAAGTATATATTGTCCCAGTAGTTTGAAAAATTATAAATATCTTATGGTTAGAATTTTTTATTTAACATAATTAACTGAAAAAATAAAATTTATAATTGCTCTTCTATATAATAATAAAATTACTTAAATTATTAATTGAAACATATTTCTAATATTATTAAAAATTATTAATTAATTTGATAATTTATTAATAAAAAAAATGATTTGTTATGAAATTAAAAATTTCAAAAAATAGAATGCAATTTTTAAAACTACAGGGAACTATTCAATGTGTTTAATTTCAGTTTTCTGAAGTCAGTTTTTTGAGAACTAAGTTTTTTGTTTTTCATATTTTTTTTATTTTTAGTGAATATTTTTTTATTTTAAGCATTTTTTTTACTTTTTTAATATACGTTACTTAAATGTATCTAAATAGTAAAATATTTGTGAAAAAATATTTTTAAAAAATAATAAATACACAAAAATATGAAAAATATACTGAATTTTCGTATTTTTTTTATTTTGTATTTTTTAGTATTTAGTGTATTTTTTAAAAAAAATTTCACAAATATTATACTTTTTAAGTGTATTTATGTTAAGTGTGTCTAAAAGTAAAAAAAATTATTAAAAATATTAAAAAATTCATTGAAAACATTAAAATACGAAAAATAAGAAAATAAAATTTTTTAAAAACTATTTCTTAAAAATTAGAACTAAACATTGGTATTTTAATTACCCATTAATAAATTAGGGCAGCGAGAGATAGAACGGGCTAGGTGGCAAAACCCATATTGCCGCTCGAGTTTCTCATCGGGGCAGGATATGGGAGTCAACCCTCTTTTGTTTAATTGAAAAAAACACCAATTGCATAGGGTGATTGATCATAACTTTTTTTTAAAAAAAAAATTTATGGAAAAATGATACAAACAAGCCAATAAATTACTTATTTAAGTTTGTTTTCAATATGATTTATAAATTAGATTTTTTTTTTAATTTTTAAAAAAATATGTAAAAAAATAAAGATAATATAATTTAAATGAATTAATAAACTAATAGATTATCTATTTTTAATTCATCCCAAAAGAAAAGCTTGTTGCCAAACCACATCATAGAATTGAAAGAAAGACACTGAACAAGAGTTGAAGGAGTCAATCATGTTCGGTTAGGAGTTTTAAAAAATAGTTTTTTTAATTTTTAATTTATATTTTTATATTTTAAGTGATGTTTTTTAAAAATTTTAATCATTTTTTAACTTTTTAGATATATTTAAAAAATATAAAAATTAATAAAATTTATTGAATACAACAAAATACAAAAATATATTAAATTTTTATATTTGGTAAATTAAATTTTTTTTATAAATATTATACTTTTTAGGTGTATTAAAAAATTAGGTGAAACTTAAAAAAAATTTACTAAAAATAAAAAAATGAAAATAATAAAAAATTTAATTTTCAGAAAGTGAGTTAAATCAGCAGACTTAGCACTGGTTTGGGAAGCTGGGTTAGGACTAAAATAGCCATAAAAAGACAAAATAAACTTTTTAGTCCTAGACTAAAAAATATCGCATTTAAATCATAATTATTTTATTTTTTCTCACAAAAATAAAAAAAGTCAAAAAATTCATCATAAATGAGATTTGTTAATCTCAAGTTAAAATAGTCAAAAAATCAAAAAATCAATTAATATCTCAAATGAAACCTTAGGCCTATATTTTGGTATCTGGGTTTTTTAATTTTTTAATTTTTTTTGACATATATTATATCTCTATTCTTTTAGCACAATTTTAAAAAAAAAAAATTTAAAAAATTAATTTTTAACTCACCCTCCAAAATGAAAATTTTTTAGGTACAGATGTGACATGTCACATCATGCCTTTAACCAATCGGTCAAATTAGAGCTCCATTTTTGTGGGCCAGCAGTAAATAGACTCGTAGAGAAACACAGAGCCTTTAGAACACACAACAGTTATTGTGTACAACAATCAAACTGTAGATCCAAGAAAAACAAAACGAAAAGGAAAAACAGAAATGTTTGAGAGCTCGACAAATTTGGCTCGAAAATTGGCTCGAGGAGAAGAGGAGGAGAGAGGGAGAAGAGGAGAAGAGGAGCTCCCGTGTCACAGGCTCCGCCTCTGCTTCCTCCTCCGTCAGCCTGCCAGAGGCTGGTCACCTCGCCGCCTCGTTAAATCCGCTCTTCACGATCGTCAGACCACCGCCACCGCCGCCGCCTCCTCCTCCAGCAGATTTATGGCCCCCTCCCCTCCCTCCTCCTCCCCTTCCCTCCTTCTCCCTTCTCTTCTTCTCCATTTTTCTTCTTCTTCTTCTTCTTCTTCGTTCGTTCTGAAACTGAAACAAAAACCAGAAAAAAGAAAAAAAAAAAAAACAAAATCGTCGTTTTGGTGTCGAGCCACAGTCTCAAGCTACGTAGCGAGGTCGAAGGAAAAAATACTATAAATTTTAAATAATTTATTAAATTTTTTTACTAAATCTTTTATGTGTACGACGTCTATACAAATTTATATGTGTATGAATCTCATATTTATATAAAAAATTTAATAAATTATTTGAAATTTCCACCTTAACTCAAACGAAAATGACAACATAACTACACATTGAGAGGAAAAAAGAAATAATGAGTAGGATAGATAAATTTTTTTTACACAAACATGAAAAAAGGGTGTAAGTGATATTCACACTTCATAATTTTTTTATTTACACCCGTCACAAAATCACTTACATTTATATTTTGATAATTTTTTTTATTTGTTTTATTATAATATAATTTCAATAATAATAGAAAGTTCACAAAATATAACTTCAATCTTAACTATTCATATTACTATCAAATATAACTCTAAAAAAGATTTAAATACATTAATAATCAATATATCAATGGTGTCGTGACGCCCTCACCTTTATGGAATTCCAAACATTTTTCATATAATTTAGCAAAAAAAAAAAAAAAAAAAAAACAGACACACTACCTAGAGAGAGAACGACACGGGAGACAGAGACCCAAAAACACATCGCTGTCTAGTCTCTACTCTCTCTCTCTCTTCTCTCTCTTCTCTCTCTCTCCTCTGCTATATATGCATGCCTTTGTTCTCTTCTTCCCCACTATAGCATCGCTCATTCCAACACAGCCAACACTCTCATCTTTTTCGGGGCTCCGAGCTCCGAAACCAGGTAAAACCCCTTTTTGTCTTTTCCACTGATTGCTTAAAAATGTCTTTTTCTCACACTTTCTCGGGAAAATTTTTCATTTTCCAGGAAAAATGTACTCGGCGATTCATTCTCTCCCGCTGGACGTCGGTGACTTCCAGGGGCCTCTCGACGGTACCAACCTTCCTGGGGACGCTTGCTTGGTTTTGACCACGGATCCGAAGCCCCGACTCCGATGGACTTCGGAGCTCCATGAGAGATTTGTCGATGCTGTCACTCAGCTCGGTGGACCCGATAGTGAGTATTCTATATTCATTGATTGGTTTTGTGGTTCATTCATTTTATTTTATTTTATTTTATTTTATTTTTTGTAATTTTTGATATTTTTAGTGATTTTTAATTAATTGGGTAACTGAATAATAGGCACATATATATTGGTCATATACAAAACAACAATGATAGAGGCCACTAATTTTAGAGCTCTAGAAAGACCACTAATAACATGACACTCAATAAATAAAAAAAAAAAAAAAATACAACACTAAAACTAAAACATCAAATCATTCATGGTGGGGCCTATTACAAAATGGAGCACTAATTTGCACTCCCACTCATTTTCCTATACAAAATATGTGCATTTTTTGTTATGATATTTTGCCCTTGTTTAGTGAAATTAAATGATTATGTAATATGCCCCTCAATTTTCTTCTTTGTTTTTAACCTACCCAATTGTAAAGAAAAATGCTACGAACCCACTTAAATACTCCGAATTTAACCCGAGTGAGAGTTTTGTGGTTGAGATTGAGGCCTGGTTTGGGTACCCATAAAAAAGTAAAAAGTTAAAAAATTACTCAAAAATTATGAAGTTATTACTATTTATCAACAAAAGAAAAATATTAAAAAATTAATTTACACAAAATTACTTTTCAAACAACTCTGACAGCAGTGCAGGCGGACTTTTGGGAAAAATTACTTTGTTTAGGTATACAAATAACACAGTGCTATTTGGCTTGTGGGGGCTATCACGGGTCTCTTTTTAATAATCTGAACCGTTCAATGTGTAGAACCCGTCGAGTATTATATGTCTGGAAAACATCATGTTGATCAAATATCGGTAACTATATGATTAAATCAGTTAAAATTTATAAAATGGATGGTGTTATAATTAACGGTTGAAAACAAACTAATTCGATGAGATAGCTATCAATATCTGATCAACGTAATTTTTTACAGCAATATAGTACTCGACGAGTTCTACATATTGAACGGTTTTGATTAGCAAAACGGGACCCGTGGTGGCCCCCCAGGCCGAACAACACCTCCAATTCAATGCCCGAAAAGCATGGAATCATCTCCCAACCACTACTCCCCAACGCTGTCCCTCAATTCACCCAATCGTACAACCTATTCCATCCAATCTTCTCTTATATATTTATACAATTTTTTAATACACATTTTTTCGTAAAAAGTCAAAAATTTATCCCATACAACCATCTTTTTTTCCTTAACTTTTTAGTCTAAAAAGTCAAAAAGTGCACTTATTTAAAATACCCCAAACAACCCTAAATTTGTGTAGTGTGGGATACATATGAATAAATCTGAACAATTCTGGATAATTTCTGAGAAGTTAAGCTTGGATTTATATTATTAGCAGTGATTTAGATCCCTCAAATTTCAACCCCCACCACCCCCACACACACGTGGCGGGTGGTGAAGAAAGAAAAAAAAAAAAAAAAAAAAAAAGAAAAAAGATCAAAAAAAAAAAAAAAGTCAAAGCGGTGGGGAAATTTAATCTTTAAGTTCTTATATTATTACTGAATTGGAAATGCTTTGTTAGTTTTGAAAAACGTGTAAAAAGTGCTCTAAGATATTTGGAAAGTAAATTAAGATTATAAATATTTTGTAATTCTTAGCATTGTCATTAGTACGACCATTTCTAAATTTAATCACGCACCCATCATTGTTTTTTTATTTTATTTTATGATTGTGGGTCATCTTCGTTTGGCCATCATTATCATCAATACTGACTATGACTTTTTATTTTAACTAATTATTAGAAGCACAAGTTTGAAAAATGATGGTCCCGTCAATTCCTGTTCTTTATTTACTTCGTTAATAGTTTTGCAATATGTCCAAAGAAAATATTTTATCAATGTTTGGGATTATTGTCCTAACTTGACTATTCTTCACTGGTTTATTATTATTATTATTATTATTATTATTATTATTATTTGGCTTTTATGCAGCTTTGGACCTTAAATTTTCTTCTCAGTCAATTGTTTGGGTCATGTTTATGTTTATGGAGTGCACTTTACGCAAAGGTGAAAATATAGCTAGACGGATCAGAACATAGTTTTGGAACCATTCAGTTCAATTATATGCTTGGTGTGCATAGTCTAGAGTTGTGGACAAATTAAAGTGAATATGGCAGCTTGTCATTGCATTGAGAGAATATTCTGCTGTTTGGTGTAGTATTTCTACTTTTATGTAATGCAAAATAGTATACAAAACATAATTTTTCTACTAGGGAATCTCATCCAGAATGATGTGGTGCATTAGTATTTTTTAAATTATGAGCCACAATAAGCCTTCTGTGAAAATATTTACTCAGTTGTTCCTAAACACATGAGTACACACACACACCAAATAATTATAATAATAATAATATTATTATTATTATTAAATAAGTAAAATGCAGTAGTACAAGCTGTCTAATTAGCTTGTTTGCCTAGTTGACCTGAATTTCATTTTAAAATATGATTATGATGGTTTACTCCCTTTTGATCTTACTATGAAATCTATAGATCAAATGTAGGAAGTTTTCATTTAAAAGTAAGTTCTATTACTATATATCCTTTTGAGTTGAAACAAATTTTGGAAAGTGATTATTTTGAAAAACAGAATGAGAAGAAAAGAGAGGGGGAAATGCTACTACGTGCGCCCCTAAAAAGGGCACACCGTAAAAAGCTACAATTTTTGTAGGGAAAATTACAAATGTTTGTGATGTGTGTGTGCGTTCTCCCACTTTGTGATAAAAGTTACTAATGAGTGTGTGTTCTCCCACTTTGTGATAAAAGTTACTAATGACAAAGTTATGGTGTTTCGGGGAAAAAGTTACACTTTTTGTGGTGAGAGGTGAGTTTTGAAATTCATTGGACCTAACTCTATTTCCTAAAGCGGCTTAGCTTTTGGTTATTTTATCATATTTAGGCAATATTTTTAGGAGGATAATCATCTAGGAATACTACTATTTGAGTAACTGAAAGTTTGATGTAAGCTTCATTTTAAAATTTACATAGATGGATCTTCACAACTCTGTTGGAGAACCTTATTGAATATAGCACATCCCTGGTTGTTTAATTATTATATACAGATGTCAACCTGAATGAAATTTCTGAACATAAAGCCTTTAAGCCATATGAAATTCACCAGCCTTGTTAGCAACTTGTTTCTTGGTTGCGTTAATCTTGATACTAGGGGCTCCAGTCACTTGGTTACCTGGCTTCTCAAAAAACAATAAGAAAGTAAGGTAAAGTGGCTAAAGGTTACTACCATGGTACCACTACGAGTGCTTAATGTGGTACCATGGAGGAGGGAATCATCAAATTGCATTTCCATTTCTTAAAATTTTAGATTCTTAAGAGGATACAGATGAAGGTTTAATAGATTATACTTTCTGTAATGAATAATATTTTCCTAATAAGCTACTTTCCATAATGATTGGGACACAAGACTTTGTTTGGTTTGGTAACTTTCCATATTGAATTAACTTTCCATCCTTAGTCGAATTGGGGTGGCTGCTGTGCGGGGTGCACAGCAGCCACTGCTGTGCAGCCAATTGGGCCCTTTTCGGGGCCCATTTTGATAATCCGAACCGTTCATATTTTAGAATACATTAAGTAGAACATACCTGTAAAAAATCAAGTTAATCGAATATCGTTTACTCATTCATCCACTCACATTTGTATTCATTTTAATACTTTAAATTACAATTGTTATTTATTTTTGTAGATACTGTGCGGGGTTGGGGTGGCTGCTGTGCAGCCAATCGGGCCCTTTTCGGGGTCCGTTTTGATAATCTGAACCGTTCACATTTTAGAATACATCAAGTAGAACATATCTGTAAAAAATCAAGTTAGTTGGGGTTGGTTTTGAATTGCTCACATTAATTTCATATGTATGTTATAAAGTGAATAAGGTTAATATAATTCTCCTAGTTTAACCTTAATTGGGAGGTGACTTTGAAAGTATCCTGGACTTTGCCCAAAATGGTATATGGTTACATGACCTTGTCAGTTGAGTTTGAACCAAACTAATGTTCTCAACAAGGTAATTGCTTGAACTACTTTTACTTGCTTGGCTAACGTGTGAATGTATCCAAACTTGTTAAAGCTAGATATGCTTTTACTTGATTGAAAAAAATGATGGTGTGAATTAAATAATGGATTAGGTGAAAAGATGAACTTACTAATTCAAGTATGACATGAGATCTCTTTTGAATAATTTGAACTTGAAATATGCTAAGATGATATTTTATATAGTTGATACAAAATGTGTGCATATATATGCCCTAGCTTGGTACAAGCCATGTGAAGCTCAATGTACAACAACAACAGCAACAACAACAACAACAACAACAAAAAAGAAAAAAAGAAAAAAGAAAAAGAAAAAAGAAAAAAGAAAAAGAAAAAAAGAACAATTTGGAGCCCCAAGTCATGACTTTGTCTCATTATCTTTTGAATTTCATACACTCTAGGTAAGCTTGACCTTGCTTTTTTTTTCTTATTCTTACATAATCCTAGAATGTCTTGACATACTTTTGAGGTGTCAAGCTCTCCTTAATTCTCAATTTGTCTTGCTTGTACAATTAAACCAAGTTTTTTTTTTTTTATTTGTTTATTTATTTCTTTTTTGCCAATGAGATGCTTATTACACCTCTTATGGAATCTTATACCAGATATGGTCCTGTATTTTGCATATTTTTCAAGTGTCTGGATCCTCTAGAATTTATTTCTCTCGTGTTCCTCCAGTTATTCAAAACGGCATTGTTTTGAGTTGAAAAAAAAAAAAAAAAAAGTGAAAAAGAGAAACAAAGTGAGATAGAGAAGACACCCACGCCCCTCAGAGACCCTCTCTGTCTCCGGCGCCACTCCCCTTCCCTCCCAACGACCCCACTCCTCCCTTTCCTCCCTTTCTCCTCTTCTACTTCTGCCTTTACAACAACTCAACAGTGTGCTAAAGCAGAGGAAAAAGAAACTGACTTTCTACGAATCGTACAAACATCTGAAAAAGAAACTGGGTTTGCTCCTCAACAAGCTCAACAATGTGCTAAAGCAAAGGAAAAAGAAACTGGCATATACTAAGCTAGTAATCTACAAACAACTGAGGCTAGGTTTTTCCACTATATGTATTTTTCATTATAGTTTCCAGATTTGTGCTTAACTCAAATCTTTCCATTTTTGTAATTTCTTTGATTTAGGCTTAATTAGCAAATATTGTCTTTTCTAGTTTGTTTCCGAATTCTTATTAGGAGTTCGTTTTAGTATAAATAATGGTGTAAGCCTTAGGACAATTCACTTTTGATAATATACCCTTTGTTGAGAGAATTATCTTCTTTTCTTATAATTCTAGTAATCTGTGAATTCAACAAATTGTAGAAGAGTTGCAGTTTTCTTTGCTGATTGATTCTACTACTGTTCACGTTTTACGCTACGTCAACAAGTTGGGTTAGACAAACTCATTGGTGAAAGACCAAAAATTATCGTTGTTGTGTACCATGTTGCTTTGAGTTAGTCTCCAAGAAGTGGGGGTTTAGCAACTAGTGGTGCAACATCTAGTGTGTTTAGATGCTAATTTTACAAACCAGGTTGTCAACATAGAAAGAAATAGGAAAAGAAAGCTTAATGTTTGAATTATATTCTTGAATGAATTGGTTTTTATGATAAATTCAATTTCTTTAGAAGAAATTGGTTGGTCCATAGAAGAAATGTCAACGGGGTGAGCACTTGACCCTTAGAAGAAATTGGTTGTTGTGTTCCTAGCTCTCACATACATGATGCTCATACTATTATGCCTTTTAGTTTTGTCTCCTATGGTTCAAGTGCTCACCTCGTTGACATTTCAGGTTCAGGACCACTAGCAAGGAGGAAGAGACCTTGGCATACTTAATATATCTTGTTGTGCTTAAACTTGTAAGCCATAAGGCCTCCCATTTGTTTGTACTATGACTTGAGATTTTGGTAGCCATTTTACCATGTAATGCTCCCTATAGGGAGCCTTGAACTTGACTTATTTTGTGATAGTAAGTTCATGACTAGTATTCTGAATTTAGAAGTTTAAAAGCATATTTTTTTATGTTATATGATCTATAGTTTGTAGGATTTATTTGATGGCATTAAGAACTCAAATTTTACGAAACTTTCAGCAATGTCACAGAAGAGCATTCCACTTTGGAGGGACACATCTCCCAATATATATTGAGACTCAACCTGAAAATTTTCTAGTAAATAGATCCACGAGTCCTTACATTCGATACCTCATTTGGCCTTATAAAATGGGTTTTACTATAGCTTTTTACAAAACTGAACAGATTCTGTTGATTTGACAAATAGGTTTGGGAAATGAGATTTACAAAACCAAATCAAGCAAGATCAGCGGGATTAGAAACTAGACTCAATAGTAGGTTAAACCTGGAAAGTTTCATAATTTTTTGGTTTGTGGTTTAAGAGATAATTATTTTTGCAGTCCACGTATTTGTTCTGTCTTTCTGTCAAAAATGAGTTCCATGCATCATTTAGATCATAACTCCACTTACACGCAATCTGACTTGTTGCAACTAGTGGCATTTGAAAATAGACTTAATAAGGAACACTTCGACCAAATGTCATGATCTTTGAGTAAGTAGATTAAGAGATGTGAATTTTCAAAGTTTGATGGTTCTGGAGCAGGTGTTGTCAACACAACACTCTAATAATAAATTAAAGCAAATTTTGACCCTCATGCCTTAATCCTTAAACTGGCATGGTGGTATTACTCAGTGTGTGTGAAACACTTAACTTTTCATTTTAAATTTTAAATGTAAATTGTAACAGGCATGTCTGATCAACAAATAATTGTTAATTAAAGGTGTCCGTTAACGCCAAGGGTTTGGCCTGATGGATGAGGCCTGGGACTTGGGAGTTTGCTCTCTCCAAGGTCTGAAGTTTGACTCCCCTCGCTAGTAAAAACTCTTGGGACCACAGACCATAGGGTATAAACCCTGTTTCGGAAGGCCTATTCGGGTTGTAGGGACTTACTCTGGTGTACGTAAGCTAGCCCATGATAACCTACATATCACCAAAAAAAAAAAGAAAAAAAGAAAAAAAGAAAAAGAAAACAGATGTCTGTTAATTAATAACAGTTGTGAACTGTTGAAACTGAAAATTTGTGATCTTGCCATTTTACCTATACGAAATGTATAAATATACTTGGATCATCTCACATTTTCCCCCATTTCTCTGCTCTTATATCAGTTTTGATATTTCACACAGAAATTCTAGAAATTATGCTGCTGTAGAATTTCAAGCTTTGTTGTATCCTAGAGACAATTTGTTGTGAACCTATTAGTAAACTCGGATTGAATGGAAGCAAATATTGCTTTAAAGAAAGTGATTTATTGCGCCTCAAAGCCTTCTGTTTTTCCCAGATTTTCTTTCTATTCAGTAATTTTTCCCAACAACGCTTGGTTGAACTGATGCTCAAAGCCTGCTATCATTTTGTTTACGGATCCTGTGAACATATTTATGCCTTATTTAACAGATCATTTTACTATGGCTGACTATTGTACATTGCAAGGTTACATCTCCATGTGAAAACAATATTCACATGATATATACTATACTAATATTATTCTCACATAACTTTCTGAATAAAACTATATATTCAATTTGTTTAATACTATGCGTATATCTGATATATATAGCAATTCTAGACCTAATCATAAATAGGAAATAAGAATAAACCTAAACTAATTCTAAAGAGGAAACAAGAATAAACTTAAACCAATCCTAAATAGGAAACAAATAAACCTAAACCAATCCTAAATAGGAAACAATATTTATATAATATATACTATACTAATATTATTTTCACACCCCCGCTCAAACTTAAGGTATTTGGGCAGAAAACACTGAGAGTTTGCTAAGAAAAAATTGAAACCGAGCAGTGGTGTGAGTCTTGGTAAAGAAGTCAGCAAGTTGCAGAGCCAAATAGACGAAAGAAAGCGAGATAGAGGCAGACTGTGAATGCTGACGAACAAAGTGACAATCAATCTTAGTGTGCTTGGTCTGCTCATGGAAGACAGTGTTATGTGCAATCTGAATAACATTGCGGTTGTCATAATAGAGGGAGGTTGGAGAAGACTGAGGGATGCCCAAGTCAGAGAGAAGACAACGAAGCCAGACAACGAAGTAGTAGCATAAGCCATAACACATTACTCAGTTTCGGCAGTAGAGCGAGCAACAACAGTTTGTTTCTTGCTTTTCTAAGAGATCAAGGAATCACCAAGAAACATACAGAAACCTAACGTGGACTTGCGATTAGTAACATCACCAGTCCAATCAGAATAGGCCACCAAATCCAGAGAGGAAGTAGAGAACAATAGTAAACCTTGAAATATAGTATCTTGGAGATAGCGAAGAATCCAAACTAAGGCAGCCCAATGTGTGGAGTGAGGAGCAGAGACAAACCGGCTAACCACATGAACAACATAGGCAAGATTAAGATGAGTAACTGTTAGATAGACTAAGCAACCCGCGAGCTCTCTATATAGAGTAGGATCATTTAGAAGAATACCATCAGTAGTGTTGAGCTTTACATTAAGTTCAATGGGGGTATCAGAAATCTTAATGTCAGTAAGACCGGCATGATGAATAATCTCATTGGCATACTTGACCTGAGAGAGAAAATAGCCCTTGGGAGAAGAAGCTACCTCAATATTAAGAAAATACCGCAATGGGCCCAGATCCTTCATTTCAAAAGTACGGAAAAGATGCTGCTATCAGATATAGCAGAAGAGTCAGAACCAGTGATGATCTTATCATCCACATACAATAATAACGCAATAAATCTAGTAGAGGTGTGTAAAAGAAATAAATTAGAGTCTTGGGCACAAGAATGAAACTCAAGCTTAGTAATAGTAGTCTGAAAGCGATTATACCAAGCACGAGGAGATTGCTTCAGACCATATAGAGCACGTCGAATGCGATAAACCTGTCAAGAAGAATGGTGAAGGCCAGGGGGAGAATGCATGTAAACCTCCTCAGTGGGATGACCATTAAGAAAAGCATTTTTAACATCCATCTGATAAAGAGGCTAAGAACGAACAGTAGCGACAGAGATCAAAGTACGGACAGTAGTCATCTTGGAAATAGGAGCAAAGGTCTCCTCATAATCAATACCATACTCCTGTGAGAAATCTTTGACAACCAGACGAGCTTTGTAGCGTTCAAGAGAACCATCATAATGAGTCTTGACTTTGTAGACCCATTTGCAACCAACCAGATTCTTACCAGCAGGCAAATGAACTAACTCCCAAGTACTAGTTTTCTTATAAAGCAGACAATTCATCCTCCATAACTTGAACACAAGGAGGATCCTGACAGGCCTCCTTGTAAGACTGAGGTTCTGAAAAAGAGTGAATAGTAGACAAAAAAATACGATAGGAAGTAGAAAAACATGTATTAGACCAACCCAACCTGTTTGGAGGATGACGCGCTCGAGTAGGATATTGGTGTGCAGCAGGATCAGAGTCGTCAGAAGCAGGATGATCAGCAGCAGGGGTAGAGACAATCGATGGAGGAGCAGCCTTGCGACAAGAAAAACTAACAACAGAGGAAGAGAAGAAACTGAAGGAGGAGAAACAGTTAGAGGAGAAAATGGAACAAGCTAAGGAGGAACTGTGGAGATGTACTCATCAGACGGGACCTCAGAAGGAAACAAATCAATATGAACCAAATCCTCTTTGGAAACTGTGGCGGTGAAAGGAGGAAGCTGAAAGTAAGGTAGACGTTTGAGAAAAGAAACATGACGGAAGACATAAAGATGACAGGAAACAAGGTCGTAACATCGATAGACTGAGGTTCTGAAAAAGAGTGAATAGCAGACAAAAAAATACGATAGAAAACAGAAAAACATGTATTAGACCAACCCAACCTGTTTGGAGGATGACGCGCTCGAGTAGGATATCGGTGTACAGCAGGATCATAGTTGTCAAAAGCAGGAGGATCAGCAGCAAGGGCAGAGACAACCGGTGGAGGAGGAGCCTTGTGATAAGAATAAACTAACAATGGAGGAGGAGAAGCAGCTGGAGGAGAAAATGGAACAAGTTTAGGAGGAACTGTGGAGATGTACTCATCAGACGGCACCTCAGAAGGAAATGGATCAATATAAACCAAATCCTCTTTGGAAACTGGGGTAGTGAGAAGAGGAAGCTGAAAGTAAGATAGACGTTTGAGAAAAGAAACATGGCAGGAGACATAAAGACGACAGGAAACAGAGTCGTAACACCGATAATCTTTCTAAGTAGGATTATAACCCCAAAAGACACAGAAGACAGACCGGATATTAAGTTTGGTCCTATCTTTGCGGGGAAGGACAAAACAGGTAGACCTAAACACACAAAGGAGGAAATAGTTAGGAATTTAGGAGAACAAAGCCTCATAAGAAGACCGGCTAGAAAGAAGAAGAAAAGCAGCAGTAAGAATTGCCTTCCACCAGAATGGAGCCGGAACTGAGACAGAGAGAAGAAGAGACCTAGCCGTCTCAAAGAGATGACGGTGTTTATGCTCGGCTTGACCAATCCAACCGCATGTAGGAAACAAATAAACCTAAACCAATCTTAAATGGGAAACAATATTCACATAATATATACTATACTAATATTATTCTCACACTCCCATGATTAATTCTTTCTAAAATTATATATTGGTGTAGTGAGCTAATTTTGAATTTTATTTTAATGTGAATTGCAGAAGCAACACCTAAGACAATTATGAGAACAATGGGGGTAAAGGGTCTTACCCTTTATCACTTGAAATCACATCTTCAGGTTTGTTGTTTCCAATTTTTTTGTGTGCATACAATTTGATATTGTTCTCTAGTTTTGTTTGTTTGACATGCTCACATGTCAAACCTCCTTCCCATGACCCTACCTATTCACAAGCACAAAGGAAAATACGAGAAGAAGAAAAGACTCTTTGAGCTTTCCTGCTAGAAGGGGTTGAACATTTGAATACCAATTTGAACCAATCTTTTTCAGTTTCATTTCTATTGATTTGTTACTAGCTTTGCTCATTTGCTGACTCTATAGATAACAATCTTTAACGGATTCACAGGTGTAGTATTTGGTGTCTCATTTTTGCAGAAATATCGTTTGGGGAAGCAATCTTGCAAGGAGTTACCTGACAGCTCTAAAGATGGTATCAACCTTGTGCTCACTATAATGCTTAGTAGTTTGTACATTGCGTTATTGATAAACCATATGAAATTTAGCTCATCTACTACATTTGTATGTTGAATTTAAGGTGATCTTCAAATCAAGCTAATAAAAATGAGTTAGAACTACTTGAAAATTTAAATGCACACAAATGTGACAGCACAGAAATCCACCTAAAATTGGAAATGTCTAGGCATAAAATATGAAAATCTTTAGCATGGGGTACCTAAACTTGTACTTGGAACATGAAGTTTCATGAAGGGGCTATGGAATTATTTGGTATTCTTTTTCTGCATACAATCTTCTGACCTGTCATCTCCTCCAGTGCATAACCTGAGAACTTTTTGTCCTTTGGTATTAGGCATCCTAATTTCCATTAAGTTCATATCTTGAAGGTCTGGTTTTGGGGTGTGTGTGGTGTATGTGGGATATGAGGGAGCATGTTGTTGAAGAGAGGAAGCAGATGAATATCTGATGCATCAGGGAGTGAAAACAATGGATGTTTCATGACATTAGTATTAGTAGTTGAAATTCTGATTGATTCATCGCTATTGTGTACTTGGAATTGCAGCGTCTTGCATTGCTGAGAGTCAAGACACTGGTTCATGTACATCATCATCATCAAAACTAGCTCAAGATTTAAATGAGTATGTTACACACTTTTTCCTTCTTTTAATTTTTATTTTTAGCAAGTCCAAGACACATAAGCACTGAAGCTGAGCAGTTACACCTTTCTTCTGTTTTCCACGAAAGTTTGTCTAATTGCTTGCCATCACATTTTGCTGCTTTTGCATCTTTTAAACAGTGGCTTCCAGGTTACTGAGGCTTTGCGAGTACAGATGGAGGTCCAGCGAAGATTGCATGAACAGCTGGAGGTTAATTTCTTGCTTGTGTGTGTTCCTTAAATATCAGCTTATTGGCTTTGACTCAATGTCTCTTTTGTTGGTTCTATATTTGCTTCTAGAAAGTGTTTTTCCCACAGTCAACATGGGTTCATGGTAATCTTGAAACCATTATTTACAAAAAAATAAAATAAAATAAAAAGAAGAAAAAGAAATGAAAAAACGTTGTTGCCACAAGCCACCCCACATACAGTAGTTAACAAAACAAAGTCACCTTAACTAAAACAATGAATTACCCATGCGATATTTATTTATGAGTGATGCTATATATACATGGTCTCATTTCTCACCTCATTGTCTGAGTCTCATACTCAAGGCAGTGGGGCCCACATTAAATATATACATGTAAGGGGGTTCATTTGCTTGTGTCTAGGAGTAAGGAAATGAGGTGAGAAGTAGGACTGTGTGGCATTTTTGTTTTGTTTTTTTTTTTTTTTAGACTGGATAAAAACCATGGTGAGATGAAGAAAGATTTCCCTTTGACAATAGAAAAATATAAACAAACATATATATAAAATGCAGTTTATTGGAATTTAATTGAGTGGTACTACGAACACCGGAAATCTCGATTACCCAAGTCACCGATGTGCAAGGTTTTGAAAAGCGGTTGCGGTCGCCGTAACGATGGCGGTGGCACGGTTGCGATTGCGGGGTGTAAAGGCCGTAGCGTAACGGTTGCGGTAATCGGAACCGTGAATTTTTTTATTTTTCACACAATTTGAAAAAAACTTACCGATATGCATATTTTTTTTTTCCATGATCATATTTATTGGGTTTTAAAATAAATATTGATCAATTTTTGAAAATTTTTAAGTATGATCCAATATAATTTATATTTTTAAATCACTATAAACTGAGTTTTTTACATTTTATTTTAATAATTAATAACTTTATATTATACAAAAAATCAATCACTAACTATTATATATAAGATAAACAATGACAAAAGTAAGAAAATAAATAAGAGCCTAAGTACATATATATACATATTTTAATCAAGCCAAATAGATAATGACCACACTTATTATTATTATTATTATTATTAAATAATATATAGATAGACACACACAAACAAAATGGTTGACTGATAGCAACTGAATAGAATAGCATAGGTCTTACATCTTGAACAAATCAATAACATGTTCTTCACCTTCCCTCTTCTCTCTCTCTATCTCTTATTCCTTCATCTTCCCTCTTTATCTTCCCTCTTCTCTCTCTATCCCTCTTCCCCCATTTTTAACCTCTTTTTTGTGTGTTTTTTTGAAAGAAGAATTGAACTGCTAACGTTCTGAACGCGCAGTTGTCGTTACTTATCGACGGCCACGGCAGCCGCTACGGCCAACATACTTGTGAATCTCAATCACACTGCAAAAGCGGCCGTCAGAATTGGCGGTAACAACCATACAAACGGCAGTTACGTAATGGTTATGCCGCTTTTTAAAACCTTGCCGATGTGACACAATGTTTGCATCTATAGATGATGTTTGCATGTATAGGTATGTGAACATTTCTCTCACACCAGTAATTTCGGTGTTTTGAGTTTTTCGGTGTCCATATACTTTTCCATTTCATTTTTAGTACTTCATTAGCTCCATCTCCAAAAAGTGATGATTTATTTATTTATTTTTTATTTTAGTAGTACTATTTTTAATTTTTTTTTAAAAAGGAGTCCATTCCTATTGAAAAACATTACACATGCTTTATAGTGAAAGAAAGTCTGTGTGTACAGTTTGGTCTAATGGAGTTTTTAGAATAGTGAAGACTTCCAATGGTCCTGGAATTACACTTTGTTCTCTTATTTATGACATTGTAAAACTGAGCTCACCTTGTTACTTGATGCTCAATCTGGCAATAAAAATGCAGTTGTCACCGTCTTTTTTGCCTCAAAAGGGCTTTTCTAAGGTGTTTTTATTTATTTTTAACTTGTATGCCCTTCTCTTAGCAAATTAAGAGACAAGAAAAAAAAGAAAAACCATAAATAGGAGCTTCATGATCTCATTAAGGCAAATAAGAGTGAAAATATCGTCTTGGCACAAAACTCAAAGTTGTCATTTTCAATCACGAGATTCAATGGTGACTTAACGGAGGATATCTGTGTCAATCTCAATGAACTTTTAATTTCAAAAATCCATGTTGGGGCTACGTGTAATTTTCTCAGAAACCTCAGGTGCAATAGAATTTCTGTGAATGAGTTTATTTTTCGATTGGATTACAAATTTATTATTGTAAAGAAGCTTATCATTACGATTCTACTGGAACCAGGTTCAGCGTCGTCTCCAAATTCGGATCGAAGCACAAGGCAAGTACTTGCAGTCAATCCTTGAGAAAGCTTGTAAAGCTCTGAATGACCAGGCTGCTGCAACTGCTGGGCTTGAAGCAGCCAGAGAAGAGCTCTCAGAACTGGCGATCAAGGTTTCAAATGACTGTAATGGGATGGTACCAGTTGAGACCCTAAAAATGTCTTCTCTCTCCGAACTTCCCGTGTCTCTAGAAAACAAGATTGCTTCTAATCTGCCTGCTAGGTTCGGCAACTGCTCTGTTGACAGTTGCTTGACCTCAAATGGCAGTCCCGTTTCTCCAATGGGTAGTGTGGCTTCTCAGGCAGTGGCTGCACTGAAAAAGAGACCACGGCCCTTGTTTAGCAATGGTGATTCCATCCCTTTGGAGTGGATGAACTGCTGAGAAATAAATTTTTAATTTTCTCTTTTTCTTTTGTTTATTGTTTTCATCTAGTTGATCTAAACGAGGAGTCCCGAGTCCGGTGTTTCCAACTGCAACATCAGTGGTTTGTATATTCTCAAAGGAGATAATTTGTGTTTGGGGAAGACCTTTTAAAGTCAATTTCAAGTTGCATCTCATACAGAGGTGGACATTTGAAAGCTCCTTCTTTAGTTTGCAATGCATTGAGGGTTATAACACAGATTACAGATAGATGTGATCTTTGGTAAATACAATTAGGATACCCTTAACTTTCTGTGTTAAGCAATTAAAAGTGTCAGTTGACTTGGAAAAAATGTCATTAGCAGAATATTTGGCTTGTGACTGTGTCCTTGGGTGGGTGTGTTTGTTTATTTTGTTAAATTTCCTGTACCTTGGGATTATTGAATAATTTACTCCTGATGGTGTTCTGGGACTATTAGAAGGTCAAATGTTGGAGTGCTTGTGGAAGAAATGTTCCTTCGGGCTCTATGTGGATCATAGATTTGGATAGAAAAAATAAAAGGTGAGCCAATACAAATGAAATATAAGTTAAATGTTTTCTTCATTTTTCTCTCTTTTTATTTTTTAATCCAAATCTATCATCCAAACAAATGCGTTAAGGTCGTCACTGATCAAAATTTGACTGTTTTGTTTTGTTTTGTTTTTATTTATATTTTTGCTGAGCGTCATTATCTATTAAAATGGTATAGTTAACAAATAAATGCCAAGGTGCTTGTGCTTTAATAATTTTATTGACCCACCAAGACTTAAAAATTTCGAACCAATCAAAGCATCCTTCTCAATTAGATCAAATTTATGTATTGCAAACCATTTTTGACAATAATTTTAAGGATCATGAAGAATTATTTATAATTTTACCAAGTGTATTGTAAACATTTAAAGATGGTCTGTTATGTGTCATAAATAAAATGAATCTTGTCTACGTATTTAAATTTTAAATAAAATTTTAAGTATTTTGTCTGAATATGTAACAGAATTGCCATTTCTAGAAGCCAAACAAGTACAATAGTTAAGAGAGAATGTTGTCAAAGCAATCTTCCACCTGAAAGAAAGAGATTTCAATTCAAAGCCATAGTGCTTAATGGCATTTCCACTTTACTTTGCCAAAAGGCCCTGAACCCAATTCCCTTTTACTATTCCTTTGCTTGTCCTTCATGTCATATTCAATATTATTCCCACCCACACACACATATATACAGACCCATGTATATAAATGTTTGAAGGAATACCCAGATATGTCATCTCTCACACCAGAAACCATGAAAGATTCATTGGGTAAGTCTTTGTTTCTTCATCTCTTTTAATTTCTTAACCTTGTTTTCTCAACACTACCATTAGAACATACATATCTCTGAAACTTACAATCTCATTATTTCAAATATGAGTACCCACTTAAGTTAAAGCTATCAATTTGTAGATGTTTGTTATTGCACAGATCATTAGCTTGTCATCATATAATTAATATATAAGAGAACCCTATTGCTGATTTTTGTAGCAAATGATTTTTACAGTTTTATCAATGTGTTTCATCGTGTAATAGGATTTTGGGTACTTGATTGATCTGATCAAAGTTGGATTGGCATTCTTTTTTCCATCTTCTTCACTAATATGCTACACTTCCTAGTTATTTGGGAAAATATCAAATAAAGTTTTTCTTTTTCTTTTTCATAAAATGTCCATTTGGCACCTGTAGGGGTAACAAATCATAGCCTACTTGATGAGAAGCCAACAGAAATGATGACCGCCACCATGTGTTCAGAATCTACAAAAGAAACCATTGTTAGTGCCTAACTATTGGTCGGCCGAGCACTTTGATGCTCAAGTCAATCCACGATCCTTGAGAAGGATCAATGGATATTCCTAGAGTAAAGAGTGTATAATGAATGATGGCTTGCCTTAACTTATGGGGGTAGGTGTATGTATTATAGAACTTTTCTTAGTAATCAAGTATGTCTAGATGCTTCTTAGAATATTCTTTAGAATATCCCTTCTAAAAGTAAATAAATTATTCTCCTTTAGTCATACTTGTGATTTAATTTCATGCCAAGCGACACATGCTAGCCAGACCTAACCAATAAGATCTTACCATGTAGGGCAAGGTGGGCTCTATGTTCATTTGAGCTAATTTTTACCCTCTTCCTTTGCCTCTCATCTTCCATTCTCTTTGAGCTAAGGAGTGGAAGCTTTTTGTTGTTGCTTTGATAGATGACACATATTGCCGCTTTGGTTGGAATGACATATGGGTGCTGAGCATTGCCGCCTAGGTACTTTCAGGATGCATTTGTTTTTCCCACTTTAAGGGTAATATGTATGCGGTCTTAGCCCATTATAAGACCAGACAAATTGTTTCATGCTGCTTGTTAGTGTGAAAACAAATCACACTCCAAATTTGATCTTGTTATTGTGCTTAAATTCAGTTTGTTTGTTGGGTTTTTTTTGTTCTTAAGGCCCGTCTCACACTAGCCCTGCTCTGAAGTCATTGCCCAACAAAGTAGGAGGTATGCTCTGCTGTCATAATTCGCTAAACAAGTATAAGAGGTTAGACACTAAGCTCGAAAAGAAAATGATGGAAGTTAAGAGAAGTCCATTTGGAAATAACAATTTCAAATCAATCAATGGCATAATCATGAGGTTCCCTCAGATCAAAGAGGGATTGAAAGACATCCGAGGTGTCTTTGAACAGTGCGGTGTGTTTCAACAAGGTTGCTTTCCTTGCAAAAAAAATATTTTTATGGAGCAATGTTACAAACTGATCAATCTCTCTGTTAACTCTAAACAGATGAAGATTCTAATGGAACTATTGACCTTAAGGAACTCAAGAAATGCTTACGTAAATTGCAACTCCATCTTACGAGAAGGAAATTGATGATCTTTTTCACTCGTACATAGATGGGAGTGAAGGGATACAATTCAAAGAGTTTATTGTTCTTTTGTGTCTCATTTATCTCCTAATGGATCACTCGAACTCTCCTCACACTGTAAACACAATTAACCCATAACAATTTTTTTTTTCAATTGCAAAGTTCACTTGTTTAGGTCAACATTTATTGCCAATTCATTTTTCTTATCCTGGGGATGTTTTTTAAGACATCGAAGATGGGATCGCCATAGCTTGAAGCCACGTTTGATACTATAATCGAAGCATTCTTGTTTCTTGACAAAAATGGTGATGGAAAGCTGAACAAGAAAGACATGGTCAAAGCACTAAATGGGGATTCTCCTCGAGATTTCCCAGACACGCCACGAGGACTAGATTTGGTATCACCGACATCTTTTTCCATACTGCTTTGTATTAAAGTTATTTAACCTTATCTTAGTGATTGCTTTGTATGAATGCAGAAGAATTGGACTGGGAAAGAAAAGGGAAGTTAGCTTCAGAGAGTTCCTCTTTTCTTTGATCAATTGGGTTGGAATTGATGCCGACGATGAGATTCTTGTGGCAGAAAGTTAAACCGAGTCAAATTGGCTATAAATTGTCTAAAGTACATTACTTAAACATGCTGTTGTGCAGATATTGTAACATTCATACTCTATATTACTGTAGAAATCTAAACAATTTCTCTGACTTATAGTTTTAATTTACTAATGGTATGTTCTTTTTATTCCTGAATATGTTGTTCCTGCTCTGTCTATTTTATGAAAGTGTTATGTTGTGGTGGATTTTGACAAAACTTGGATATAGTAAGAGTTTCACTATGTAGTTGAAAAGAGGTCTATCCTTGTTTCTTTCTTGCTGAGTGTTAGCTGCATTTTCTCTGTTCCGTTTTAGCTCTCTCTTCCTCGGGGGCGGTTGATATTGTTAGATAATAGACACAAAATATTTTCCAATAGAAACTATTGTCCCCGGTTCTCTTGTATACGAAGGTATTTTAAATTATCTTCATTTGTGAAAATACAAACAAAAGATTCTAAGATCAACTTCATTGTATCTTGAAGGCGATTTTACTGAAAATTCCATGCACACCATCTGGTGGGAACAAATATTATCTTTAGAAAAGTGACATTTGTAACACGACTCGAAATGTATCATAGCAAGCTGTTCTATTCGAAAATTACATCATTAACGTAGTCATTGAATTTCGTTTTCAATTTACTAAATGTCAAAAAATACCCAAAAATATTTTTTTAAAAAAATAAATAGAAGGCTAGGTTAAAATGGTTGTTCAGGTCAGTAATCAAGTTGGCTAGTTGTGGTTGTCATTCTGTTAGTTAGCCAAAGGAGTTGTAACTGAATTGAGTAATGATGGTTGTGTTGTATATAGGGAAGAGGTCGATCAGATCAATCATGGAAGATTTTTTCAATAGAGCAATGAAAACCTACACAACCTAACTTAAATTCCCAAAATTTTCATTTGTGTACGAACAAGGATGAACACATTGGAATTTATTCATGCCCAAAAAATAAATTTCAGCAAGTCATGGATTCAAATGAATGAGTGGCACATTTAACCCCAAAAATCATTAAGTACATTTAATTAAAATTTTGTAATTTTAATTCTTACTAGTATATCATAATGTAAATTTAACACATATTAAATTCTAAAATAAATTTTTTTTTTTTTTCTCATGATACACTCTAATCATATATATGTATTCTTTATCTTTTGCCCCAAATTTCAATTATTTTCTCCTCTTCTTTTCTCTCACTCCAAAATTCCAAATCATCTTACCAAAACTCACCATTATTATCAACATCATTGTTTCTTATCCTTGCGAATAGAAGAAAGTTTAAACAAAATCAAACAATTGATGATAATAATAATAAAAATTGTTTTTTGAAACAACCCATAAAAAAAAAAAGGGTAAGTATTCACATAAATATCAAAGTATAATTCTTGATTTATGTGTTTTATTTTACGTAAAAACGAATATTGAACTTGTTTAACGTCATTACTGTTCGGACTTTCAAATTTGAGCAAATTTACTTTGTTCACCTGTATACTGGCGAACAAAATCAACATGTTTGGATATGAAATTCCGAACCATACAATTTCCATTTAAGCACAGACCCTGCATTTTCAAGTGAGTTTCAGTGTGGTCTCTCAGTCCAAATCCATTAGCAAAGTCGTTGGAAAAAAGCACAGTAACATAACATATTCCATAACAGCATTCTCAAAGTGCTCATTCCATAACATAATCCATCCCATTATCTCGATGATTTGAACTATAAGCCAGAAGTGGTGAAAATGGCAATCGGGTATCCAAAGTTTCCCTCGTTGAAAGAGTTTAATTATGAGTAAATGAGAATTTCCAAAAATAAACCTATTCATATAAATATCAGAGTGTTTGGGATGAAGAAGAAGGCTAGAGGAATGTCGGGTTTGATTGGGAGATTTAAAAAGACCAACAATGATACATTGCACTAATTTGGGAGCACTAATGGACCACTAATGAGGTGGAAATTTAAAAAAAAAGAAAAGAAAAAGAAAAATCTAAGGCCAAAACATCACATCAGTCAGTGGGACCCACTCTCTAGAGCTCCTTTAGTGCTCCCAATTTAGAGCTCCCAAACATTTTTCTTGAAAAGACATTTGAAAAGGGAAAGAAAAAATGTAAGTTATGTGAATAAAATATACTTATATTTTATCTAATTTTACACTTTTTTTTCTTTTCCCTTTTAAATCTCTTCCTAAATTCCTAAACCAAACACATCAGAAAGGTAGAGAATGTACATAAACCCACTTTAGTTGATGGTTGACGTTCGGCGCGGACCACTGTGGCTGGTGGTTGTGTTCCCTGAATCTCAACCAGAAGAATGTTTTTGAAAGGTTTTTTTAAATAATTTGGGTTTTTAATTTGTGTATTATTTATTATTTTGGTGTATTTTGAAATAAAAAAGTTAGGTATCATGAAATTTTTTTCATGAAAATGATCATGAAAGATTTATGATCCTTGAATTACTCTGGTTAGTGTGTGGTACTTTATTCTAAGTGTAATCCAAGGGTTACAAAGCTTTCATAATTATTTTTCATAAAAGGTTTTTCATGATACCTAACATTGCTGATTTTGAAATGTAACTTTCAAAAAAAAAAAAAAAATATAGAATAAATTGTAATCCTAAATAATTGAACAACGTTTATTGAGAAATTAGACGCACTTAATATTTTTTTTTAGTATAAATAGAATCTCCCATTTATGTGTCAATTCAAGTCCAGTCCAACTTGACATCAAGCCCAAACTCAACCCTAAAAGAATATCTAAATATCAATCTGTTCACTTAACCCAATAAATATAAGTTATTATTATTATTATTATTTTGTCTTAAAGGGATATTATATTATTTAGACCCTTTTAATAATTTTTTAAATTTAGAATACTATCAAAGTTCAATGTAAAGTAAAAATGATCTTTTAAGAAGCGTTTTAATGTAAACTTTTTAAATAAATAAAAAAAAGAGTATATATATATGTACTTTTCTTTATTATTTATTATTTTTCTACTTATTTTGTAATTAATAACATAAAATTTAAAATAAATATTTTATAAATAGGTGGATGGGAGCTAAGTTGGATTAAAACTCTTTATTTTAAGGATAAATTACCAATAGCTATTAATAGTTGGACTTAATTCTCATTAAGTCCTATTGAAAGTTAGTTTTAGTAAAATTGTCGCTATAAATATTTTTTTTTTGACAATTTTTTTCGTATGCCATTAAAAATTGACAATTAGTGATTTTTTTGTCACAATTTTTATAAATTGTCGCTAAAACTTACAATTAGTGACCTTTTTATATGAAGAATTTTTTAAACTGTCACTGAAAGTTAAAAATTAGTGATTTTTTTGTACGATTTTTTAAACTGTTGCCAAAACTTATCATTGGTGACATTTTTTGTGACCATTTTTAAACTGTCACTGAAAATGAACAATTATTGATATTTTTTTAATTGTGTTTGATGAAAAACGCCATTAATTATTAGGGGATTTTTTTTAAGGTCCTTGGTATTAAAATTTTATAGCATAAAGGACACTCAATATTTTCATAATGTTTAAAATCTCTCAACATCGATCTAGAGAATTTCTCTGGACACATCACAAAGAAAATTTTGAATTTCTCTAGACAAATCACAAAGAAAATTCTAAATTTCTCTGGATATATCACAGAGAAAATTCCACATAGGGCAGAAAAAATTGAAATTTCACTGGATTCAAACTCTTTTAATATATATTGCAAACAAGTCAGAATCCTTCAAACCCCAAACATCTGTAATCTCATGATGAGCTTAAAATTTACTCAAAACCAAACCATTGCATATCATGGTTGGTGAGCATTGAAACCAAGAAATATACTCAAACAAACTATAGATTTCCAAACCAGAGAATTTCTCTGGTCCAAACTTGAGAAATTCAATCAAAAATTCAATCCACACTAGAGAAAATTCGACTTCACAGAGAAAATCTTACCAGAATTACTTCAACCCAACCCAGAGGAATTCTGTCAGTCTAGAAAAATTCACTTCAACCTTAGAGAAATTCATAAAAACCCTAGAGAAAATTTCTCTGGGTTTTTGTAGAACTTTTTAGTTCATAAATTTGTGGGTCATTTGATCGATGATAAATATTGTAGTGGGTAATTCCAGTCTTGTTCAGATTTGATTTTTGGTTTGTTTTAACTTATTAACAGTTGTTGGAATAAATTTATGTGATGATTGGTTTTTTGAAGATGTATTTGGGAATTTCTCTGGATTTCATAAAATAATGTGTCTTTACGATCCAGAGAAAATTAGTTAAAATGAACCCAGAGAAATTTGAATTTTCTCTGGTTTATAAATGAACGCAGAGAAATTTGAATTTGAATTTGAACCCGGAGAAATTGGTCAAAATGAACTCAGAGAAATTTAAATTTTCTTTGGATTGAACCTAGAGAAATTCTTTGAAAAGTCCAGAATTTCTTTGGAGAGAATTTATCTCAAATTTCCAAAAGCAGTTTTACCTCAAACACAAGAATTCAACAACAAAAACACTAAAATCAAACTCTATTCACTCACAAATTCTCATATGATCAAATTCAAAAAATAGAGACAGAGAGAGACTAACCAGAACTTCTCTGCAATTTCTCACCTTCATTGAAGAACTTCATAGTGGAATACCTCAAATAACACCCAGCATTCAACCCTCTACCTTCCTTATTAGGCACACACCTTCTCACATCGGTGTGAGAGAGGTCTTTGAGGCATTGAAATAGGTCGAAAATGGTTAAATTGACAACGACACACCGAAGACTGTGATGTTCATGTGGCCGGTGTGGGTGAACCCGAACTTCTCGAAGAGGATCAGAGGGCGGTCGTTCGCGATGATTTTTAGGTTGTTGATCTCGCTAGTGGCGCTGGAGACGAGGAGGGAGATCAAGAGAGTCACAAGGATTGTCGCGAAGTGTGTTTCGACATTTTCTGGAGAGAGAGAGAGAGAGAGAGAGAGAGAGAGAGAGAGACGGTTAAAAGGTCATTGTAAGTGTGAGAATTTCATCGAAAGGAGAGAGAGTCCAATTTCTCTGATATGATATACGGGTGTGGGTTTAGAGACCTTAGATATCAAAAAATAATATTGTGGATTTCTTCCATTACTAAAAATGTGAAAGAGACCTTAGACTAATTTTCTCTAATTATTATAGAACCTATTGGATAATAAATCTTCTTATTAGGACTTATACATATGTGCCCCTTATTTCAAATCGAGCTTGAAAATTAAATGGGCTCAAAATTTCAAGCTTTTTTTTTTTTAATTTTTAAGGTCCCTAATATTACAATTTTAGGAGATAAAGGACATCCCAAACTTTTATACTACATCAAGTCCCTCAAAAACATGCACCTCTTCTCTATAAAATTATTGGACCAAAATATCCTTACATTTTACATTCAAACATCTTTCACTTTTTGAAAATTTTCAAAACTTAAAAATTCAATAACTTTTAATTTAGATGTCTATTTTCAAAAAAAATTATATTTTTTATGCCCTCATCGAGATCTATCAAACAAGATCTATGATGAATATGAAATTCAGAAAAAAAAAAAGACAAAATTTCACTGAGTTAGAAATCAACATAAAAGTAAATTTCTTTGAATATATTTACATAGAATTTCAGATAAAATCAAATGTTTTAGAGAAAATCAACATGCAAGTAAATTTCTCTGACTATATTTGTAGAGAAATTTCATAGAAAATCAAATGTGTGGAGAAAATCAACATGCAAGTCAATTTCTCTTACTACATTTGTAGAGAAATTTCAGAGAAAAATCAAATGTGTTAGAAAAAAATCAACATGCAAGTAAATTTCTCTAACTACATTTGCAGAGAAAATTCAAAGAAAATCAACAAGACAGAGAAATTTCAGATAATCAAGAAGACAGAGAAATTTCAGATATAGGTCCAGTGAAATTTCATATTGCAAATGTGTGATAGCCAAAGAAGACCAATATTATAGAGAAATTCTAGATATAAGTTTAAGTGAAATTTCTTTGGTATACGTCCAGTGAAATTTCAAAAAAATTTCTCTTCACGAATAAATTTCTTTGGTATAAGTCCAGTGAAATTTCAAAAAAATTTCTCTTCACGAATAAATTTCTTTGGTATAAGTCCAGAGAAATTTCAAAAAGTCCTTCAAATTCTCTAGTATAGGCCTAGAGAAATTTCTACCATAGGTCTAGTGAAATTTCTTTGGTATAAGTCCAGAGAAATTTCAGCAGGTCCTCCAAATTCTCTAGTATAAGTCCAGAGAAAATTACCTGGTATAGGTCCAGTGAAATTTCTATGGTATAGATCTAGAGAAATTTCAGCAGGTCCTTCAAATTCTCTAGTATGGATCCAGAGAAAATTACCTGATATAGGTCCAATGAAATTTCTATGGTATAAATCCAAAGAAATTTCAGTAAGTCCTCTAAATTTTCTGGTATAGGTCCAAAGAAATTTCAACAGGTCCTCTAAATTTCTTAAGATCCGTGAGTATAAAGTTGTCCATGATCACCCATCTTTATTCTTCAACAAATAGATCAAGGACCCATCCTTATGGTAGTGGACAAGGTCAACGGGCGAACGTAGAGGAGCGAATCTGTCTTAAGAACAGAGTGTCACACACTCGACTTGATCTTTTTATTATTCATTCGGTTCGGTAAAATAAATTCAGTAAGCTATTTATTTTATTTGTTTGATTTGGTTTCAGTTTATTTTTTAACAGAAGATTGCTCCAACAAAGACTATGTAAATTTAAGCCTAATGAAAATTTCCCTAACAAATACATAGGTACTAAATAAATGAACTCAATGTTGACATTGCGATAAAAAAATAAAAATAAAAAACAGAGATGGGTCCAATGTTATGATCAGTTTCTAAGTAGAAGAAATGCGAATAAACTAATTACAAATAGTCCTACAATTACATGATTACACTGCACTTATTCAAGCTATGTTTGGCATGGGCTACTTTGACTATTTTAGCCATAAAAAATTAGAATGGACTAAAAAATCAATAAGATAAAATGTCACATCCAAATCATAATCATTTCATTTTTTCTCTCACAAAAGTTAAAAAAGGCAAAAAACCTATCTCAAACAAGGCTTTTTAGCCTCAAGTTAAAATAGTAAAAAAGTCAAAAAGTTAACCCATATCCCAAACGAAAGCTCAAATTTAAATTTACATAAAAACTTTAGGAAGAGGCCTCTCTTAGTACCGTTGGATCCGTAGCGCTTATTACAGGTTTTGTTTTGATTATTCGAACCTGTAAAATTCATCGAGTACTTCATTCTTACAAAAAATCATACTAATCAGATATTGGTAGCTCCTTGATGAAAACACATTTTTTGTCAAAAATAAATATAATTTTAAAAATAAATTATTAACAAATTACGGCATAAAAGTGAGATTGGGTTGTTGGAATTGTAATTTATCATAAAGCAATTAATTTATCATAATGGAATTAATAGCTAATTAGGTAAGAATTGTACCTCACATCAAATTACGGCATAAAAGTGAGATTGGGTTGTTGGAAGTTTTTTTGTTTTTGAATAAAAGTAAGATATGATATGATGAGAAATGATGGAGGTGCTCTGAGAGTGGAAAAAAAATATTTTTTAAAAAATAAGAAAAAAATTTAATGACAGCTTTTAAAATTATTATTGAAAAAGTATTTAAAAAATAAATATATAAATATATTAAAATATTTTAAAATATGTAAAAAAAATTATTAAAATTATAACAATAAAGCTTGGGATTTCTAATTAGAGATGCCACTAGTGATGTGGCAGTGGGTCCCACCCACTGCCACTGTCAGTGTTGCGTCTTTTTTTTTTTTTCCATCCCCTTTCCACCTCATTAGAGGTGTGTTTAGAGCCTCTAAATTTGAGGTCCCTAGCATCACTGAAATTATAAATATTTTGACAGAGGTTTGTTGACAGTGATAACGATAATTAATATGAGAAAAAAAAAGTCAAAAAAAAGAAAGAGATGAAAAGTCTTGAAATTTAATAGAATGAATGAGATTGATAGTGAATGAGAGATAAGAATAATATGTAGGCGCCATTTATATGGCGTCACATGGAAGGACAAGATTTCTTTATAGATAGGTTTGGTCCAATTATATCAATTTTAATGACGAAAAATGTTTGGGAGTACTTATTTGGCATTATCATTCTATTCTTAAACTTAATGATATGGAATGGACTATGTGAAGGAATGGACTTACATTCCTCTCTATTCTCTCTCTCTTCCGCGTCATTAGGATGGATTAGGAGTGCTATATTGATAGGATATAGTATGGTTGTTTAAAAAAATGATATACAAACCAGTTTTGTAGATTCATTTTTTAGAATTAATGATGTGTAAATGTACGGGGGCGAAATATCCTTTGCTCTCCGTACGCCTTGAACGTCAAGCTTCTTGTAACGGCGTCTGTCTCTGCAACACGAAAACGGTGAGCTGCCCGGCGGTGGTGTGCCGGAAAAACCCTCCGACGCCCAAGTCAGTTCACTGAGGAAGAAGACAATGAGAAGAGAGGGAGCGCTTTTGAGAGTGAGTTCGCATACCTGTAACCTTTGTCTCTTCTCCTATTTCTAGGCTGGCCATGCAGCCTCAAGGTCGTGCGCGCACTACCTCTGCTGTCCTTCCCTGGACAGGTGGCAGTGCGCGCCTCTCACCACCTTACACGTGTGAAGGTTCTGTCCTTTCACCAGTACACACTGAACTGTCTAACGGCATTGAGGCGTTCGTGGAGCGGATGTCCTTACCTTCACACCATTGGCCCAGGTGGCACCCTTGACCAAGGTACCACGACCGGCCTAACACAGGCGGAAAATTGCCATCACATTCATTTAACCGTGCTACGCGCCACCGACCTGTGACTTGGGATTAGGTGAGAGCTCGACCACTGGGACCGAACCATTATTGGTCGGTTTGTCCTGAGCAACCGGTTGCGAGGCATGGCGGCCTCCATCCGCGCTTCCCCAATCTCGGTCACGTCTTAGCTCGGGCTACCTGAGCTTCTTCTGATGAATGCAAGTCGCGGCTCGGCCGGGCCAGCTCATGCACGGCCGGCCAATTATTACGACCGTGCAGATCATTCCGCTGCCCGTGTCGAAAGTCAAGTTATCCCAACGCCGCGCAATCCGTCATTTTAGCTCGGCCGTACTACTCGGTGCGAATCTCCCCTCTCAATTGCCCCTTAAACCCATCCGAGCCATCGTGATTGGGTTTATCTTCACGACCGAGCTATCGTTCCGAGTCAAACCGTTTTCAAGCCGCGCACAAGTGGGAACATATCTGATGCCGTGCTATTCCATTAGGTCGGCGGCTATTCCCTTGGTTGTCTTGTCGAGCGTCGTACTCAGACAGTAAAGGCTATGCGATGTGGCATCACGCCATTGGTCGTGCACTGTCAAGACGCTGCCGAATTCAAATCTGCCATTGCTTGGGCTTTTTTCCTTTTGTATCTCAACGAAGGGTCTTAGTCCCTTCACCTTTCATTCTTTCCATCTTCTTCTAGAACTCAAAACCCTAGCTTCCAAGAGCTTCTGCATCCCTCTCTGTCGCTTTCTCACTCGCTTGTTCTTGCCATTTTTCACGCTGTGCTCAAGCTCTCGAGGCCCTCCCTTGTTTTTGGTAAGTTTCTATAACCCCTTACTGCATTTTTTCTGTTTCCATTTTGAAGCCCTACTGTTCTCGCTCATACTTTCGTTGCTCTTAGCATTTCCTTCATATACCCTAGGCAAAACTGTAACTGGATCATTAGGGGGGGCCTTCGTGCCCCTCGTTCCATTTAGTTTCAACGAGTGAGCCTTGAACTTAGGATGAATAGGATGAACATAATGAATACTGGGAAAAACCGAGCAAAACGCTCATTTAGATCCGATGGAACGGTTTACACCGAGCAAAAACTGTTTGTGGCTTCGCACTGAGGTCACAACCGAGCTATATACACCTTAGATCGGCGGATAGGTTTAACCGGGCTAAAGGCCTGAAATCATAAGCCAATACCTCCATCCGGGCTTGACCGAGCTAAAACCTCCATTAGAACCGAACCGATCAAAAACTCCTAGATCTAGTAAAAACCAGCACCAAAAAAGAAGGCTAAATCAGCCATCCTGATGGGCCGAGGTAGGTGGAAGGCCGGCCAAACACCTAGAGCCTTTCTGAGCTATTTCCAATAGAGGCCGCGCAATATATGCCGTGCTAACCCTTGGACTTATTTTTCAATATGCAGAACAAGTAGGACCGTCCAATCCAGCATTATTGTTGGTGGAGCTCAAAGTCCGAGCAGCCACTACACATTTTTGACCGAGATACCATATAGCAAATAAGACCGAGATACAATAGATGGGGAAATACCGCTATAAGGTTAGTTCGCCCGGTGCCATGGCGGAATTTAGAGAGGAGTACAACATCCCTGACGACGTGATCTTAGAGCTCGCTAAGAAGGGAGATACGCCATGGGGGGACTTAGACCGGTGCCCCTTCACGGTCGTATCAATTGTTGAAGGAGGGCTGCGCTTCCCCGTGCAACCTTTGATCTGCGAGTTTTTGAGGCAGACAAAGCTTTGCCCGAGCCAAGTCTCCAACAACACTTACAAAATAATAAACGGGGTCGCCGAACTGAACCGGAGGCTCGGTCTTAACCTCGGCCTTGCTGAGATTTTCCACCAATACAGTCTAAGTAGAAATAAGAGCGGGCTTTGCTGGTACCTCAAAATCAAAAAGGGCCGAGCAAAGCTTGTCGAAGGCAACCCGGACAAAGAGACAAACGATGATGACTTCCTGTGGGTGTCCGGTCGTTACGAAGACCTAGAGGCACCCATACCGGGCTGGCGTATTAGGAAAAACAGGGGTAGTGCTGGTAAGGAGCCCGGCCGACCGTATTATTTCTTCACTGCATTTCTTTATTGCTATTTTGCACCGGTCTGACACTCGTCTTTTTTCTGCAGATAAGAACCTTGCAGCGGGCTATCAGTACGCCAACCAAGAGGCCATCCGAGCTCTGCTTCGACACCCAGCCGAGGAGAGAGCAGCATCGGTGCTGCTCGGTTTCGAACAAACATACCGTTACCAAGCACCGCGCAAAAGCAAAGTCACTGACTTTCTGCGTGCGCCATCCCCAGAACCTGATCCAACTCTGCCGCCGATCAGACTTGTTCCAACAACCGCCGAGCAAGAAATGGCGAAGATAAGGGCGATCAAGGCGATGATTACTGGAGATGAAGGGGAATCCCAGCCTCCAGAGGCAATTGGGGGAACATCCTCTACCCCCGTCGGGCAAACAGAAGCTGTGCTGGCCCTCGCCAGCGAACAACAGGCTGGTCGGCCCAAAAAAAGGGCAAGGAAGGAGAAAGCCGGCCAGAGCCTCGTGGACGAAGATTCCACCGACCTGGCCTCCAACGAGCTCGGCGATCAGGCCGAACAACAACTCGCCCGCAAATCCAAGGGCAAAGCCCCGGCCACCCCCCCGGTCTGGGCGCCCGAGATCAAGTACCAAGGCCGACCAGTTTCGCCTGATGACTCGGTCTACGCTGATAAGGACTATACCCTTGGTTTCAACATGACCAAGGGGCTAATCCTTCCAGCCGACATGAAGCATCATGACGAGCTGTCGGACCTCAAGGTCCTCCGCTCGGCTGCAAAGTCCATTGTGTTGGTAAGTTCAACATTTTTTTCTTCAACTGTCTGCTCGGTTTTTTGCTCGGCTTCTGGATGCTAATGATCTGTTATGTGTTTGCAGGCCGCGCAAAAGAACTATCTCGCACACGAGCGGATGGTTGCTGTTCGGCAGAGCCTTCGAAACGCCATCACCGAAAACAAAGTGCTAAAGGCCGAGATAGAAATGCTCAAGGCCGAGCAAGTGGTCGTCAAAGACGAGCGAGACGAACTGCGCCAGAGGCTCGACCGAGCTGAGGAGGATAAAAAGAAGGCCGAGAAGAAGGCCAAAGCGCGGTACCTGGCCGAGCTCCGCAAACTGCGCGATGCTCACAAGGCGGCTCTCGAGAAAGCTGTTGATGACGCCGAGGACAGGGGTTATGCCCAAGGCGAGAAAACTTATGAACGGCAGGTGCAGGCCACCAAGGATATATACTTCCAGTGCGGCTGGAAGGCTGCCGTGGAGAAGGTTGGCCTCGGTCGTGATGCGGAAATGTTTTTGAATCCACCCGCCGCCTTCATGCCGGACTACATGAGGGCCTATGCGAGCGCCGAGCAAAAGAGACTGATTGACGAAGCCAAAAAGGAAGCCGAGGCAGAAGCCGCCGCCGCGAAACAAACCGAGCAGACTCCAACTCCAGAAGTGGAAGGTGAAGTGACTGATCGGGAAGTGGTTGCGGTGGAGGGCACTGACGATGAGGCGGACCTAGCCTTGCCCGAGCTCCCTGTTGACGTCTCCGAGCAAACCGCAGATATATCTGAGCAAATCGAGGGCACTGCCGAGCAGACTGAAAGTGTGGCCGAGCAAACCGACCTTCAGATAGACTGAAGTCCTTCCTGCTTTTTGCTTTGTTATTTTGTTCTTTTCTTTCCGTTGTAACCGGGCAAGGCCCCTTCTTTTGTACGAACTTTCTTGAATGAATGAAACTTCTTTTTGCCCATTCGTTATCTGTTTTTGTTTGAATGGCATGTGTGTCTTTATTCCAATACTGAAAAACCGAACTGTCAGATCGGCTTAGCCATACAATTTGTCGAGCTAAAAGTCTGGACTTCAATTATTTTCTTGATTTCCAAATAAAATGATATTTTGTACTTGGCTGAGCGAAATCCGCTCGGCTTTGTTCGGTTATAACAATCGGTCCGAGCAAAAACTAGCCCGCCTTTTTGAAGTTGTTTAATATGCCAATATTTCCTTTCGGCCGAGCAAAATTAGCTCGTTTCCCATATTGGACAACTCACCAATATGCTAGATGAGCCGAGCAAAGTAAGCTTGGTTCCTACATTGGGCAAATCACCAATGTGCTGGATGGGCCGAGCAAATCAGCTCGGCTTCTGACATTGGGCAAATCACCAATGTGCTGGATGGGCCGAGCAAATCAGCTCGGCTTCTTACATTGGGCAAATCACCAATGTGCTGGATGGGCCGAGCAAAATCAGCTCGGCTCCCACATTGGGCAAATCACCAATGTTTTAGTTCGGTTGGTCATGCCGCAAACATTCCCACTGGGCGAGCAAAACCAGCTCAGCCCTAGTGCGCATTGTTCCTTACGCAACTGTTTGTGCGGTCTGCTCCCATTCCGAGGAAAACAGTCTGGTCATATGCAGGCCGGTTCTTGCCCCTGGCGTCCATAATTGCCCCTTGTGTCTGGTTATATCATTGGACAAACGTAATACAAAGCAAGAAGAGTCTATTTTTCATTACAAAAACATTGCCATCTCTTACATCGAGTGCCAAAGGGCTAGGGGTCTAAAAAAGATAAGCAACATAAACAAATTACATTTCAAAAGTAAAAGACCTTAAGGTTTGCTGCATTCCACGGTCTGGGGACAGCCTTGCCATCTAAGTCTTCCAGATGGTATGCCCCCTTGCCAGCGAGACCAACCACCTTGTATGGTCCTTCCCAATTTGCACCGAGCTTGCCTTCGCCAGGGATCACTGTGTTGCCAAGCACCTTCCTGAGGACCCAATCCCCAATCTTGAATAGCCTAGGGTGCACTGCCTTGTTGTATTTTTTAGAGAGTTCCTGCTGATAGGCCGCTATATGGATCAATGCGCGCTCTCGTCTTTCCTCAGCAAGGTCCAGCTCTAGTGCCACGGTCTCATTGTTCAAGTCCGGTTGGAAACTTTCTGAGCGGATGGTTGGCATGCCAATCTCTAATAGGATGACGGCCTCCATACCATAAGCCAAAGCGAACGGTGTTTCTCCGGTCGACCGTCTTGGCGTATTGCGGTATGTCCATAGCACATTAGGAAGCTCTTCAACCCACTTTCCCTTTGCCTTCTCAAGCCGCTTCTTTAGCCCATCCAGGATGGTCTTGTTTGAGGCCTCTGCTTGACCATTCGACTGAGGATAAGCCGGGGTTGAATTATAGAACTCAATCTTCAACTCTTCGCAAAATCCGCGAAAGAGTTTCCCATCGAATTGAGTGCCATTATCTGATATGAGCGCCCTGGGTATACCAAAGCGAGTGATCACATTTTGCCAAACAAATTTCTTAACGTCTTTCTCCTTAATAGTTGCCAGTGGCTCGGCCTCCACCCACTTGGTGAAATAATCAGTGGCGGCGATGAAAAACTTGCGATTGCACTGCGACCGGGAGTGGTCCAACAATATCCAATCCCAGAGTGCGAACGGCCAAGGACTTGTGAGTGAGAGCAACTCCGTTCTTTGGTGGTGGATCCGTGAGCAAATTTCGACATTTTTCACATCGTGACGTATTTCTGCGCGTCCACCTGCATACATGGCCACCAATAACCCTGCGAGATTGCTCGGTAGGCTAGAGATCTACCCCCAGTATGGCTGCCGCAGATGCCTTCATGGATCTCATAGAGGAAGGCTTCCACCTTAGAGGGGTGGACACACTTCAAATCTGACCTCAGAAGATTTCTTGTACAAGGCTCCGGAAGGTGAGAGCCAAAACCGCTCTAACTTTGCTCGGATCTTGTGGGCCGCCTTCTTTTCTTCTGGTAGAATTCGATCTTTCAAAAAGGCGACGATGGGGTCCATCCAGGAGGGTCCCAAGTCGGCGCAGAGTACCTCGGTTGTTTCGAGTGTCTCAATGCTTGGCCGGGGTAAAAATTCAATCATCAAGGGATTGGGAAAGGTTGTCTGAACGGAAGCGAGACCGGCCAATTCATCGGTTGTACTGTTTCCTTCGCGGTTGATCTGTTCAACTCTGATGGCATCAAACTTCTTCACTTCCGCTCGCACCAGCGCCTGATACTTGGCCATTCTCTCATCTTTGGCCTCATACTCCCCTGAAACTTGATTGACTACCAGCTTTGAGTCACTGAATACCATAAGGGCTGTGACCTTCATTCTCAGCGCGCTTCTTAGACCGGCGAGGAGGGCTTCATATTCCTCCTCGTTGTTGGATGCTGGGAAGCCGAGCGTAATTGCTTGCTCAATAACCAGCCCATCCGGCGAAGTCAACACAATTCCCAGCCCAGCCCCATGCCTATTGGACGCCCCATCAACGAACAACTTCCACATCTCGCCAAGAAACAGCTTCCAGCAATCAGAAGGATTCTGGGAGCTTCTCAATTCCAAGTCTCTGGCAGGTCCAATCTGGTCTCCTTGCATGCCTTTGCTGGGTTCTTCTTTCAACGAGTCGTCGGCCTTTGCTATTTCAGTCAAGCTTTGCTCCTCTTCCGCTCGCGAGCCACTACATACTTCTGTTGCCAGAACCTTGGGTAGTGCTAAATCCGCATCGACCAAATCAACCGGACAGACTGGATGTGTTCCTGGGGCAAATTTCGCCACAAAATCTGCAAGGGCTTGAGCCTTGATTGCGGTGCGCGGTTGGAACTTAATGTCGTACTGGCCTAATTCTACGACCCATTTCAGAATTCTCCCAGTAAAGTCTGCCTTTTCGAAGAGCACCTTGAGCGGGAACTCGGTTAACACCACTATTGTATGGGCATGAAAGTAGTGCGCCAGCTTTCTTGACGCCATCATGAGAGCCAACGCCAATTTTTCCAAGGAGAGATACCTCGTTTCGGCCGGGAGCAGAGTCTTGCTCACATAGAAAATGGGCAAGTGCTGAATGCCCTCAGCGCGGACTAGAACAGCGCTCACCGCATGTTGGGAGACCGCCAAGTAGAGAAATAACTCTTCGCCCGGCCGAGGTGTAACCAAAATAGGTGCCGAAGAGAGATATGCTTTCAAGTCCGCCAAAGCACGGTCGCACTCTTCATCCCAAAAGAACTTGGACTTCAAAGTTTTGAAGAAGGGTCTGCAACGATCCGAAGACCTACCGATAACTGTTTCAATTGGCCGCCATTCCGCAAGATGTTGCACGTCCTTCGTGGAGTTAGGGCGTTCCAACTCTTGTATTGCCTTTATTTGCGATGGGTCGGCCTCAATTCCCCGGTTTGTGACCAGAAAACCTAGGAATTTCCCAGTGCCAACTCCAAAGGCGCACTTAGAGGCGTTCAGGCGAAGCTTGTGACGCTTGAGTATGGAAAACATTTTTGCTAGGTCGGCGAGGTGCTGAGACTTCTCCCCGCTCTTCACCACCATATCGTCGATATAGGCTTCCATAGTTCGGCCCAAGAGAGGAGCGAACATTTTTGTCACCATTCGCTGAAAGGTTGCCCCGGCATTCTTCAATCCGAACGGCATGACCTTGTAGCAGTATAAGCCTCTGGGGGTGGTGAAGGACGTGATCTCCCTGTCCGGCTTGTACATGGCTATTTGATGATAACCGCGATATGCATCCAAGAAGCTAAACCTCTGATGGCCAGCGGTTAAGTCAACCAGCTGGTCAATTCGAGGGAGAGGAAAGCTATCCTTTGGGCATGTGCGGTTGACAGTCTTGTAATCCACGCAGACTCGCCACTTGCCGTTCTTCTTAGGAACCACCACCGTGTTAGATATCCACCGAGGGTACTGCATCTCCTCTATCGCACCGGCTTCCAACAAATTCTTCACTTCTTCTGCCACCACTTCAGCATGGTGTAAGGCTGAACGGCGCGTCCTTTGTATGACTGGGCGCGCATTGGGGAAGACATTCAATTGGTGGCAGATGAAGCTTGGGTCGACGCCAGGCATATCGTAAGGCATCCATGCGAAAGCCTCCAAGTTGGCAACCAAGAAATTGACATAATCCGACCGTTCGGCGCTGGACAAAGACGATCCCAGGAGGAAGAACTTAGTCGGATCTTTCTCGTCGATGCGAACTTCCACCAAATCTTCGACTGACTTTTCCTCGGCCTTTCTGCCCATGTCTTCAAGGACCTCCTTTCCCTCGGGCCCCTCTATCATCTGAACAAACCCTTTGGCCGCTTGGTTGCCATTCACCGCAACGAAGCACTGTTTGGCCATCACCTGGTCTCCCCAGACTTCCTCTATTTGCCCGTTGGAGGCTGGAAAGCGCATGACTTGATGGAAGGTCGAAGCGACCGCTTGCATGGCGTGCAGCCAACCTCGGCCCAGAATCAAATTGTAAGTCGATGGCACTTTGAGCACCCAGAATTCTACCTGTTTCACAACCGATCCCGCCTTAACCGGCAAGATAATCTTTCCGATCGGCCATTCTGGTTGCGAGTTGAAACCGACCAAAGGAGATGTCGCAGGAGCCAGATCCTTGTCTTCCAACTTCATTTGTTTGAACGCGTCATAGTACATTATTTCGACTGAACTCCCCTGGTCGATCAATATTCTCTTGATATCGAAACCTTTGACGCGAAGGGTCACCACCAAAGCGTCATTGTGCGGCATCTGCACCCTTTCCAGGTCTTTGGTAGAGAACGAAAGGACGTCTTTTTCTTCGGTTTTTCCCCTCTTTACCGCGGGCTGGACCGAGAGCACTTCCCTCATGTGCTCGGCCTTCTTGATCATCCCTCTCAGCTCGCAGACCCTTGCTGGTTCAATGATGCCGTGGATGACGTTGATCACACCCTGTGGGGGCGCCTCTAGGGCGGCCATTCCGTTTGGCTCGGTTTGTCCAGTCGGTGCGGCCTTGACTCCCCCATCAATATATTGATCAAGATGTCCCGCCGCCACCAACTCCTCCAAATGCTGTTTGAGTGGCAAGCAATCTTCTGTCCGGTGCCCCCGTTCTTCATGGAAGGTGCAGCGATACTTTGGATTGAAGCCCCGCTGCGCGCTCCCCAGCTTGGCCGGCCAACGGACAAAAGGCTCCCCTCGGATCTCGCTCAAAATGCGGTAGATTGGAATTTTAAAGACCGTGGTAATCCCTGTCCGCGCCTTCAGTTTTCTTTTGGCATCCTCTGCTGCGTCGCGGGGTGCATCAGCCCGGTCATTTCTGCGACCTCTGTTTTTGTCATTTTGGCCGGTCCCTCTATGCTGATCTTTTGGTCGGTCACTAGGGCGGTTTTCCTCCTGCCCGACCGAATGAACTTTCCCCGCTACCCTTCTGTCCACCGCGACCGGATTATCCTTCTCGGGCGCAGAGGCAGCATCATCTTCCACACGAATGTGTTCGTTGATCCGCTGCATCAAAGATTCCATGGTGGTGGGCTGATGCATCGTGAGTGAGTCTCGCAGCCTATGTCCGACTGGGAGACCCCTCTTGTATTGAGTGATCGCCAGATTGGTAGGACAGTCGAGGATCTCATTGTAAGTCTCCCAATACTTCGCATTGTATGCCTTCAGTGAACTCCCAGACTCCATCTTGACGCCCAGGAGGTGGTCGACCTCCTTCGGCGTTCGAGTATTGGTCTTGAATCTGGTGACGAAGGCTTCCGCTAATTGTTGCCACCCCTCGATACTTCCTCGGAGCCTCGAACCACTTCAAGCCCGGCTCTCCCAAGCTTGGGAATATGAGGCACATCAAGGCGTCGTTCGACGGTGGCCACCATTACTTGCCGTAATGACTCACATGTATGTCTGGATCCGCTTTCCGTCGTACAAAGTAAACTTTGCCTGGTGGAATCCGGCAGGGAGTGGGGTGCTCTCAATCTCTGGGGCCAACGGCGTGGCTGTAAGCCTCGCCAGCTCTTTGTCCACCGGTCTTTGGCTGCGCTTCGGTGTCGCATCATCACTTCTTCATCGCAACGAATCGGGCACTCAATCTCGAGCACCGCACCTCTCGAACCTCCCGGCACGCTCTCCTCCAAAGACGTCCACGAGATCCTGAACGGGCGGAGGTTGAGTATCGCGATGTCGACGATGGGCGAGAGGGGCGATAAGGGCTGTCGCGTGTGCAGGACCTGCCCTCTCGCTGGTCCGAGTCCTCCACCCCATAGTTCCTGGTGATGGAGATTGAATGAGTCCTCATCTGGCGGCGACTGCTAGAACGAGGGGAGGGGGTGCGTTCACTGAGGTTGCCCTCTCCAGCAACACCCTTCTCCCTTACTTGGCGCTTCAGAAGCTCCATCTCCGCCGCCATCCTGCGAATGAGGGCTTGTTGGTCCTTGAGTTTGTGCTCCAGGCGCTCCTCACGGGACTCGCCCCGGCGCCGACGGCCCTCTGGACTCTGTGAACGATCTGAACTCCTCCCACGCTTGTCGCGCGCTCCTTGCGAAGTGGTTTCCAGTCCCGCCATGGTTGGAACATTAGGAGGGCCTACTTTCCTTCGCACGTACTCTGGAGTGACACCATCAATGACGGACAGCGGAACTTCATCGTTGTTGGCCATGGAAATGGTCGAAGAAGGTTACAGAACAAGGGTTGAATGTCAAAGATTCCCACAGACGGCGCCAATTGTACGGGGGCGAAATATCCTTTGCTCTCCGTACGCCTTGAACGTCAAGCTTCTTGTAACGGCGTCTGTCTCTGCAACACGAAAACGGTGAGCTGCCCGGCGGTGGTGTGCCGGAAAAACCCTCCGACGCCCAAGTCAGTTCACTGAGGAAGAAGACAATGAGAAGAGAGGGAGCGCTTTTGAGAGTGAGTTCGCATACCTGTAACCTTTGTCTCTTCTCCTATTTCTAGGCTGGCCATGCAAAGGTACCTCTAGACTACTGTCCTTCCTCGACAGTGGCGGCGCGCCTCACCACCTTACACGTGTGAAGGTTCTGTCCTTTCACCAGTACACACTGAACTGTCTAACGGCATTGAGGCGTTCGTGGAGCGGATGTCCTTACCTTCACACCATTGGCCCAGGTGGCACCCTTGACCGAGGTACCATGACCGGCCTAACACAGGCGGAACCATTATTGGTCGGTTTGTCCTGAGCAACCGGTTGCGAGGCATGGCGGCCTCCATCCGCGCTTCCCCAATCTCGGTCACGTCTTAGCTCGGGCTACCTGAGCTTCTTCTGATGAATGCAAGTCGCGGCTCGGCCGGGCCAGCTCATGCACGGCCGGCTAATTATTACGACCGTGCAGATCATTCCGCTGCCCGTGTCGAAAGTCAAGTTATCCCAACGCCGCGCAATCCGTCATTTTAGCTCGGCCGTACTACTCGGTGCGAATCTCCCATCTCAGTAAACAATATAATTTTATTTGTTGGGTTTTTTGTTCTTAAGGCCCGTCTCACACTAGCCCTGCTCTGAAGTCATTGTCCAACAAAGTAGGAGGTATGCTCTGCTGTCATAATTCGCTAAACAAGTATAAGAGGTTAGACACTAAGCTCGAAAAGAAAATGATGGAAGTTAAGAGAAGTCCATTTGGAAATAACAATTTCAGATCAATCAATGGCATAATCATGAGGTTCCTTCAGATCAAAGAGGGATTGAAAGACATCCGAGGTGTCTTTGAACAGTGCGGTGAGTTTCAACAAGGTTGCTTTCCTTGCAAAAAAAATATTTTTATGGAGCAATGTTACAAACTGATCAATCTCTTTGTTAACTCTAAACAGATGAAGATTCTAATGGAACTATTGACCTTAAGGAACTCAAGAAATGCTTACAGAAATTGCAACTCCATCTTACAGAGAAGGAAATTGATGATCTTTTTCACTCGTGCGACGTAGATGGGAGTGAAGGGATACAATTCAAAGAGTTTATTGTTCTTTTGTGTCTCATTTATCTCCTAATGGATCACTCGAACTCTCCTCACACTGTAAACACAATTAACCCATAACAAACTTTTTTTTTCAATTGCAAAGTTCACTTGTTTAGGTCAACATTCATTGCCAATTCATTTTTCTTATCCTGGAGATGTTTTTTAAGACATCGAAGATGGGATCGCCACAGCTTGAAGCCACGTTTGATACTATAATCGAAGCATTCTTGTTTCTTGACAAAAATGGTGATGGAAAGCTGAACAAGAAAGACATGGTCAAAGCACTAAACGGGGATTCTCCTCTGGAGATTTTTCCAGCACACGTTACAAGGACTCGATTTGGTATCACCGACATCTTTTTCCATACTGCTTTGTAGTATATCTGTGGTTGCATTGCCTTAAAGTTATTTAACCTTATCTTAGTGATTGTTTTGCGTGAATGCAGAAGAAATGGACTGGGAAAGAAAAGGGAAGGTTAACTTCAGAGAGTTCCTTTTTTCTTTGATCAATTGGGTTTGGAATCGATGCTAATGATGAGATTCTTGTGGCAGAAAGTTAAACCGAGTCAAATTAACTATAAATTGTCTAAAGTACATTACTTAAACATGTTGTTGTGCAGATATTGTAACATTCATACTCTATATTACTGTAGAATTCTGAACAATTTCTTTGACTAATGGTAAGTTCTTTTTATTCCTGAATATGTTGTTCCTGCTTTGTCTATTCTATTTTATGAAAGTGTTATTTTGGGGTGGATTTTGACAGAACTTGGATATAGTAAGAGCTTCACTATGTAGTTGAAAAGAGGTCTATTCTTGTTTCTTTCTTGCTGAATGTGATTTGCATTTTCCCTGTTCCTTTTTAGCTCTTTTCCTTGGGGCCAGTCGATATTGTATAGACAGAAAATATTTTCCAATAGAAACTATTGTCCCCGGTTCTTTGGTATACGAAGGTATTTTAATCTATCTTCAGTTGTGAAAATACAAACAGAAGATTCTAAGATCAACTTCATTGTATTTTGAAGGCGATTTTACTGGAAGTTCGGTGCACACCATCTGGTGGGAGCAAATATTCTCTTTAGAAAAATGACGTCTGTAGCACGACTTGAAATGTATCATAGCAATCTGTTTTATTCGAAAATTACATCATTAACGTTGTCATTGAATTTCATTTTCAATGTACGAAATGTCAAAAAAATACCCAAAAATATTTTTTTTAAAAAATAAACAGAAGGTTAGGTTAAAATGGTTGTTCAGGTCAGTAATCAAGTTGACTAGTGGTGGTTGTCATTCTGTATGAATGATGGTTGTGTTGTATATAGGAAAGAGGTCAGGACTGTATCAATCGTGGAAGATTTTTTCAATAGAGCAATGAAAACCTACACAACCTAACTTAAATTCCCAAAATTTTCACTTGTGTACGAACAAGGATGAACACATTGGAATTTATTCATGCCCAAAAAATAAATTTCAGCAAGTCATGGATTCAAATGAATGAGTGACACATTGGTGGTGTTTGGGAACCTAGGTTCCAAATTTTTTTCTCATTTTTTCCACTAAAAGACAAACTTTTTACAAAACAAAAAAAAACACATCCAAACAAAATATCACATCTAATTCCATAATTATTTCATTTTTTCTCTCACAAACATCACATCCAACCACATAAAAACCCAACTATCTTTTCAAACACCAAAAATTTTTTATCTAATAAAAACCTACAACTTAAAAAACCAACATAAAAACTCACTTCCCAAACAATGTTATTTATGTGAGCGGATTCTATTTACACCTCAAAAATCATTAATTACATCTAATACTCATTTGTGTGAGGGGATTCTATTTACACCCCAAAAATCATTAAGTACATCTAATTAAACTTTTGTAATTTTAATTCTTACTAATATATCGTAATGTAAATTTTTAATTTTTTTTTCTCATGGTATACTTTAATCATATATACGTATTTTTTCTTTATTTTGTTCTAAATTTCAATTATTTTCTCTTCTTCTTCTTCTTCTCTCTCCCTCCAAAATTCCAAACCACCCCACCAAACTCACCATTATCATCACATCATTGTTTCTTATCCTAGTGAATAAAAGAAAATTTGAACAAAATCAAATAATTAATAATAAAAATTATTTTTTGAAACAACTCATCAAAAAGAGATAAGTATTCACATAAATATCAAAGTATAATTCTTGATTTCTGTCTTTTATTTTACGTAAAAATGAATATTGAACCTGTTTAACGTCATTACTGTTCGGACTTTTAAACTTGAACAAATTTACTTTATTTAACTGGAAACTGCCGAACAAAATCAACATGTTCGGGTATGAAATTCCGAACCAAACATGAAATTCCGAACCATACAATTTCCATTTAAGCACAGACCCTGCATTTTCAAGTAAGTTCCAGTGTGGTCTCTCGGTCCAAATCCATTAGCAAAGTCGTTGGAAAAAAGCACAGAAACATAACCTATTCTATAACAGAATCCTCAAAGTGCTTATTCCATAACATAAACCATTCCATTATCTCGATGCTTTTAAAGTGATTTTTTTATAAGTACATAATATTTGAAGAGTTATACAAATTAAATGGTTCACATTATTAAAACGGAACTCATGGTGGGTTCCATAGGTCTAACAGTACCCTTCAATTCGATCTAGGACTAAAGAGAAGCCAAAAAAAAAAAAAAAAAATTTGAAAGTTCTCAAAGCCATCAACATCACATGTCGACGGACACGACTAGTCGTTATTATTCAAAAGGTAAATTACACTGGTATTATCTAAGGTTTCTTTTTAATACGGATTCTTCTCATGTTTGAAAAATTATATTTCTTTCTTTGAAATTTATAATTGTATTACAAATTATCTCTTGAATTACTGATGTCATGCTCTAAAATTTTTTTAATGACCAGACTATGTTTTATAACTTTCCATCATTAAATTTTATCTGAACATATTCTTATTGAATGTTGATATATAAACATTTTATATAAAATTTTCAAACACAATGATATAGTTTAATAGTGACATTTCACTTTAAAACAAAATACTAATAAACATGATTTACATAACTATCACAATATTTTTATGATATTTTTTTATATATGAATAGAATTTTTTATTTTTATTTCTACAATCATTTTTCTTTCCCGTTTATTCATCCACATTTATTACAACAAACACCGTCATTCACATTTATTAAAATATTATTGATTTTTTTTAGTGAATTTAAAAAAATCAAAAAATATTATATTTCTTAAATATATGTAAATTAGGTGTATCTAAAAAATTTTAAAAATTGCTTAAAATATTAAATAAAAAATTCAGTAAAAAAAAAAAAAACAAAAACAAAAAAACAAAACATAAAAAATAAAAAAATTCAATTTTTTGTGTGAGTTAAATTAAAGAAAATTTGTTATTTCTCTTGAAATGACATAAATAAAATATCAATATTATTTTATTATTTTATATGTATAAAGGCTGAGAGGCAAATATGTGATTTTAATTTGACAAAGAATAAGTGTAATTTTTCAAATGTGAAATAAGATTTGTATAATAGAAATCTCAGAAAATGTCAGTGTAATTTACCTTTATTCAAAACACAATATTTGTAAAATTTTAATAAGTTAAAATAAAATAAAATATTAATTACAAATTATGTGTCATTGAATTGGTAAGAATCTTTGTTTAGGGAACTTACGGTTCAACCCCTTGTTGTCCTTTGTTTTATCAAAAATGATTTGTCCCCCTAAAAATAATCCCCCTAATCTCCTTAATTTCCATTTTTGGAAACTGTTTTTTTTTTTTTTTTTTTTTTTTTTTAGGCATTTTGGGGGATTCGGGGGCCCCTATTTCGGGGGACCTAGCACTGCCGTTGTTTTATATAATAGCAGAGTATAGTATAAGTAACACGCCATGATACACGTGGAATTGACAAAATTCATTTTGAAAGTTGATTTTATAGTAAAAAAATTATTATAAATTGTCACATTATTATTATTTTTTGTGATTTGAATTATGTATAATTTACTTTTCTAACATTTAGAAATGATAACATTCACAACTAAGATCAAAATTCATAATTTTGCCTACCGGTGAGTAAACAAGACGGGATTTGTCTCCATGGAACAAGTATTCACTACTACTTACAACACCTTCATTCACTCATCTTGCTACTTCGGAATTGTTCAGCGAACACGTAGAGTTGAACGCCTCTTTATAATGTAGCGTAGGTAGACTAATTATTATTTGGGAAGATGGTTATAATCAGCTTTTTGATGAAAAGCTGATTATAAGCAGATTATAATCAGCTTTTTTGTGAGAGAGGAAGTTGGTAATAATCTGAAAATTAGATTATTACCAACTTGCCAAGAGAGCCCAAAAGTCTGTCGATAGTAGTTTAGAGATAGTTATATTGCTACCAACTTCTTTGTTTGTTTGATTGCAGGGTGCGTTTACACTTTACTAAAAACATAGAAAGAGGCACGCCAAAAACCTACTGCTAACAAGGTGTTGAGTTTGTCTTTCGTAAGTCCGGTGTAATTTGTGGATTAAATTTAAATACTATTAAATATTTCGTTTAATTTAATAGTAAGTATGAAATACGTGATAAATATAAAGGGTTTATATGTTTTTATTATTATTTAATTTTAAAGGAGTAAATCACACATAAAATAAAACACATTAGATTAAAATGCATTGCTTCCCAAACAAATGAAGAAAATATAAGAGTATTTTAATATATTTTTATTAAATCGTTAATAGTCCTAACAGTATATTTTATTTTATAAATCACAAAAAAAAATTATATGATCATTTTTAAACATTAAAAAAGCAAATCGTATATAATCAAAATCGCAAAAATAAAAAGAAGTTTGTATGAAATTTTTTTTTAAAACTCAACTAAAATAGCTAATTATCAAAGGAGGCAAATATTTTGGGGGTAAGGGACAGGTATTTACGTGGAAAATCCAAAACAAAAATGCACGCACTTTTATGTGAGCAAATCAAGAGACTCCGCAAAACAAAATTTTCATAATTTTGTGTTATTTTGAAAAGTTGGTAAAAATCAACTTTTTTGCTTTTAACCAAGATTTTTTAAAGTGATTTGGGAAGTTGGTAAAAAACTACTTTTTTGTTTAGATTAATATTTGTTTATGGTGTCACATTACACCAAAATGACTAAAATACCCTCACCCAACTAAAAAAATTGCATTTCACTCAAACCAACTTTAAGGGCATTTCCGTAATTGGTCAACCAACATCTGCCACTTCCCAAATGGTGAAAAAAAAGCAACCCACGTTTTTATCTAATCGCCAAAAAGCTGCGTTTTTATATTTCCCCAAAAGAGCCCTTTATTTCATGTCATTAATAAACATAACTTTTAAAAAAAATTCAAACAAATCAATAGTAAATAAATTACTAAGGTCTCGTTTGGGAAGCGACGGATTTAGTTAAAAAATTAAAAAGTTACTAAAAAAAGTTAACAATTTATACTAAAAAGTCAAAAATTCTCTTTTCTCTTTACTTTTTGCACATCTTCTCGTAAAAAGTAAAAAATTAATCTCAAACATACTAATTTTTTTAACTCATATTTTAATTAAATAGTCAAAAAAATTACTAAATTACTCTGTTACCAAGCGAGGCTTAAGAGTCATGGGATCCTTCTTCGTCGGATTCCAAACATTTTCCTCCATATTTTTGCTTTTCTCTTTTGTAATGCTCTTGGACCTATTTTCACACTCACTACCATTGAACGTTAGGGTTTTAAAAAATCACCACAAACAAACAAACAAACAAACAACCAATAACAAGAAAAGGAAGCTTCTCACTGTAAGTCTCATTCCCTGTCATTTTCTTTCTTCTTGGTAGCGCGCGCTCTCTCTCTCATCTTTTATTATATTCCTTATTGGCCAACAAGGTTCAGGAGAAGAAAAGAAAAGTCAAGTTGTGTATTGATTTTTTTATTTTTTTCCCCTCAGTTTTCTCTGGAAACAAACAAGGGTATATGATTGTAGTGTGCTCGTTTTGAATCTTAAATTAAGAAATAAAAAGGGATTTTGCAGAACCCAAATGGCATGCCAGGCCGTTCATTCATGGACATTTAGTGGGTTAGTGGGTGCTTTTCTTGATCTTGCTATTGCTTATCTCTTACTCTCTGCATCCACTCTTGCATTTTTCGCCTCCAACTTTCTGGGTGTTTTGTGAAAATCTTTGCACATGGCTGTACTCAACATTCTTGTCCCATCAGTAACTGATACTGGTAAGGAATCAGTATTTTCAGTCTCGATATTGGCTCTTTTGGCCACTGCTGGACTCAGAAAATTATGTGTACTCCCTCAATCAATCAAGATGATGATGATGTGTTTTTTAACATTACCTCTAACCCTCATTGTTCTATAAGAGATTGTACCAGTTAAAGCATTCAAAGAAATCTGCAGTTCCTCCCCAAATAACTGTTCCTCATCTTCTCTCTTATCTTCATCAAGAACTGGTAGCTGATCATCTTCCTCCCCATCTTCTCCTCCTTCCATAACATACAATTGCTTGTTTTTACACACATGCCCTTTAGTATACCTCTCATTGCACTTAAAACATAACCCTTTGGCCTTCTTTTCCTCCAATTCCTTAGATAACTCTTTTCGAACATATCCCCCATTATCCACTTGTGACCTGTTTACAGAAAAAGGAGGGATGCTTTCTGATTTGGTTCCCAACCTAGTCTTCTTGGTAATGGCTTCAATACTAGTTTCTTGAAGTTTTGCCAACCCAATAGCCTGAGTGATAGAGGTTGGTTTAAACATTAATACCCCTGGTTGAATTTCATCCTTAAGACCACTTATGAAACAACTAATAAAGAAAGTTTCAGGGAGATTTTGAGTTTTGTTCGCCAAAACCTCAAACTGTTCTTGGTAAGCTCTCACAAGAGTCTGCCTTCAATTTGGTTAGGTTACCCATTGCATCTTCATATGAATTTGGGCCAAATCTTGATAGAAGTCCTTGTGTAAACAAATCCCAAGTAATATGATGATGGCATCTTTCAAACCATTGAAACCACTGCAAGGACGAGTCCTCCAAATGAAGAGATGCCAATTTCACTTTATCAAGATTGTCAACAGCATTGTACTCAAAAAATCTTTCACATTTATAAAGCCAACCATTTGGATTATCACCATAGAAGCGAGGAAATTCAATCTTCGCAAATCGTTGATGAGATTGGTAGTCTATCTTGAATGGCAATTCCCCACGAGCTTGAAAATCCCCACGGGCTTGAACCCTTACTGGAGAAACCCCTGACTGTTCTTGGCGGAGCATTCAAGAATTGTCACTCCGATCTACATGCTGTTTCCCATAGATGTGTCCTGCCATTTGATCATACTTCATACTCATGGCAGCAATCAATTCCTTGATATCCCCCAATTCTTTGAGAGAACTCCTGATTTCCCCTATTTCCTTCGCATTTCTCTCATTACACTCCTTAATGAGCGTAATGTCTCCTCAATTTTTTTAGCTTCCTGGGCTGCTCTAGTTCCGTCGGCCATAGTGGTTGCAGAGGATGAACAGGCCAAGAACCTGGGTGCTCTGATACCAATGTAATAGCTAAGAAAGAAGAAACAGAGGTGTAAGGAAGAAAGTGCAGAATCTGTGTATTATTTTCAGAATTTTACATACCCCCCATATGGGAGTTCCTCAACTATTTATAACTACTTCTTCACCTCACACTTCTAACTGACTAACCAATTCACAACTGATTCACAACTGATTTCTTGTAACTGACTAACTAATCTCTCAAATCCTTCCTAACTGACTTCCCTCAACTGACCCAACAATCCAGAACCTTCTTGACATAACATTCCCTACTGCTTGAGAAATAGCCTTGACCTCAAGGCTGAAATTGAGGATACTTTGCTTTTATCTCAACATGATCAACCCAGGTAGCATCCTCTGGAAAAGAATTCGTCCATTGGACTAACCATCGAACCTGACCTTATTACCCGCTTAACCATCCTCCTATCCAAGACACCATAGGTTCCAGGTTGCAAAGTTCCTCAAGACCCTCGGGGAAGAGTAGTGTGAGCTAACACATTAGTCCCGATTTTCTTCTTAAGCGGTGAGACATGAAAACAGGTGAATTTTAGCCGTTGTTGGTAACTTCACTTATAAGCTCTTGAACCAACCCTTTCCAAGACTGATATGGTCCATAAAACCTTGGAGATAGCTTCATATTTCTTTGCAAAGCCATTGTAGTCTACTTATAGGGTTGTAACGAGGAACACCCAATCCCCAATTTCAAATTCCCTTCAGACTGCCTTTATCGGATAATGTTTCATTCTCTCAGCGTTCGAGTTAAATGCTCCCTTAAGGTCTTGATAATAGCGACCCTCTCTTTTACCCAATTATCCACAATCTTGAAGAAGGTGTGGAAAGGCAAAAGTATGGTCGGAGGTTCTTGTCCATAGGCGCAAAGTAAGGAGTAGTTTTGGTGGCGAGATGATAGGTGGTATTATACCACCACTCAAAAAGAGAGCCACTTAGCCCACTGCCTAGGACAGTCTCCAGACATACACCTGAGGTAGTTCTCCAAACATTTGTTCAAAATTTCAGTTTGACCATCCGTTTGAGGGTGATAAGCAGTGCTAAGGCACAACTTACAACCCTGTAAAGTGAAAAGTTCATGCAAAAAATGGCTAGTAAACACAGCATCTCTATCTGAAACAATGGTAGAAGGAAGACCATGCAACTTAAACACTTGTTCAAAGAATACTTTGGCCACATCTGCAGCTGTATAAGGATGTGATAAAGCCATGAAATGGCCATATTTTGACAACCTATCTACTACTACAAAGATCACAGTCTTGCATTGAGAATTTGGTAAGCCTTCAATGAAATCCATGGAAATATCAGACCATACCCTATTAGGAATGGAAAGGGGCTGCAATAGGCCTGGATACTTGACATTTTCACTTTTGTACCTCTGACATGTATCACATTCAGAAATGAACTGAGCTACATCCTGCTATAGGCACTTCCAATAAAAACTTCTATGTAGTCTTTTTGTGGTCTTGATTATTCCCGAGTGTCCTCCCAAAGGTGAAGAATAGAAGTCCTGAATAAGCTGCATCCTGAGGGCTGAGTTTCCAACTACCAACCTGCCATGGTAGGTTAAAATATCATGGTCCCAAGCATAACCAGTATGAGCTTGACCTTGTTGCAGGTCCAAAATCAACTGTTGAATGTCAGCATCTTCACTCCAACTGAGCTTTACTTTAGCCAACCAACTGGTAGAGACACAAGATAAAGCATGAATCATAGCTATTGAATCAGCAGTATTGATTAACTCTTCCTTCCTGGACAAAGCATCAGCAGCTTGGTTATCTTTCCCACATTTGTATGTGATAGTGTAGTCAAAACCCAATAGCTTGGTCACCCATTTTTGCTGGAAAGGAGTTCCCACTCTCTGCTCCAAAAGATATTTTAGGCTTTGGTGGTCAGTCCTAATAAGGAAGTGCCTACCTAGAAGGTAATGCCTCCATTTGAGGACTGCCAGCACTACTACCATTAATTCTTTTTCATAGGTAGAGAGAGCTTGGTCTCTTGCTGAAATGCCCTTACTCCAATAGGCAATGGGATGTCCATCTTGCATAAGCACAGCCCCAAGGCCTGTGCCCGAGGCATCTGACTCTAAAACAAAGGCCTTACTATAATCAGGTAAGGCAAGGACTGGTGTGGAAAGCAGGACAGCTTTGAGTTGAAGAAAAGCTGTTGTAGTTGTAGGGGACCATACAAAGGAATCTTTCTTGAGCAAACAATGAAGTGGAGAGCAAATTCGACCATAATGCTGGATAAATCTTCTGTAATAACCAGTGAGACCCAAAAAACCCCGCAATTCCTTGATAGTAGAAGGGATTGGCCAAGAAGACTAGGTTGGGAACCAAATCAGAAAGCATCCCTCCTTTTTCTGTAAACAGGTCACAAGTGGGTAATGGGGGATATGTTCGAAAAGAGTTATCTAAGGAATTGGAGGAAAAGAAGGCCAAAGGGTTATGTTTTAAGTGCAATGAGAGGTATACTAAAGGGCATGTGTGTAAAAATAAGCAATTGTATGTTATGGAAGGAGGAGAAGATGGGGAGGAAGATGATCAGCTACCAGTTCTTGATGAAGATAAGAGAGAAGATGAGGAACAGTTATCTGGGGAGGAACTGCAAATTTCTTTGAATGCTTTAACTGGTACAATCTCTTATAGAACAATGAGGGTTAGAGGTAATGTTAAAAAACACCTCATCATCATCTTGATTGATTCAGGGAGTACACATAATTTTTACGAGTCCAAAGAAGTGGCCAAAAGAGCCAATATCAAGGCTAAAAATCGATTCCTTACCAGATGTCGATTCGATGGGACAAGAATGTTGAGTACTGACCATGTGCAAAGATTTTCATGAAATGCAAGGCACAATTTTTCAAAGCTAACATGAGGGTCCTGCAACTAAAGAAATTGTGATATGGTTTTGGGTATCCAATGGTTGGCAACTCTAGGTCCGATTAAGTGGGATTTTAAGCATCTTAGCATGGAGTTTCATCTCAATGGCGAAAACATGTTTTAAGAGGGAAAGAGTGATGAGTTAAAAGTTTTGAGCTTAGAAAAATGCGAAGTTGCTGCACAAACACAAGGAGCCATAGCCCAACTCTATTTGTTGCAAGTGATTGTCTTGTGAGGGAAGAGGACACTCCACAGATTTGGCGGCTTTCTTTGTCTGACTTTGCAGATATATTTCAAGAGCCAAAGGACTTACCTCCTCCTAGATCTCATGACCATTGCATCCCTTTCAAACCAGGGACTGAACCTGCAAATGTGAGACCTTACAGGTACCCTTATTTTCAAAAAACTGAGATTGAGAAACAAGTAAAAAACATGCTTACCTCCGGTATAATAAGCCTAGTGTCAGTCCATATTCTTCACCAGTGCTATTGGTTAAGAAGAAAGATGGCACTTGGAGAATGTGTGTGGATTATAGAGCTCTTAATAACGCTACTGTCAAAGATAAGTTTCCTATCCCAGTAATTGATGAACTTTTGGATGAATTATGTGGGGCACAGTATTTTTCTAAACTGGATCTCAGGTCGGGTTATCACCAAATCAGGGTTCATTCCTCTGACATTGACAAAACGGCTTTTAGAACCCATGATGGGCACTATGAATTTTTAGTGATGCCCTTTGGACTCACTAATGCCCCTTCTACCTTTCAAAGTCTCATGAATGAAGTCTTTAGACCTTTTTTAAGGAAATTTATTCTGGTCTTTTTTGATGATATCCTGGTATATAGTGGGTCATGGGGAGACCATTTACAGCATTTGCAGCTCACTTTACAATTGCTTAGGCAACATCATTTGTTTGCAAAAATGTCCAAATGTGTTTTTGGGAAAAATGAGGTGGAGTATTTGGGACATTTAGTTTCAGCTAAGGGTGTTTCTGCAGAACCAACAAAGTCACAAGCTATCAAATCTTGGCCAATCTCTTCTACTATCAAGGAATTGCGGGGTTTTTTGGGTCTCACTGGTTATTACAGAAGATTTATCCAGCATTATGGTCGAATTTGCTCTCCACTTCATTGTTTGCTCAAGAGAGATTCCTTTGTATGGTCCCCTACAGCTACAACAGCTTTTCTTCAACTCAAAGCTGCCCTGCTTTCCACACCAGTCCTTGCCTTACCTGATTATAGTAAGGCCTTTGTTTTAGAGTCAGATGCCTCGGGCACAAGCCTTGGGGCTGTGCTTATGCAAGATGGACATCCCATTGCCTATTGGAGTAAGGGCATTTCAGCAAGAGACCAAGCTCTCTACCTATGAAAAAGACTTAATGGTGGTTGTGCTGGCAGTCCTCAAATGGAGGCATTACCTTCTAGGTAGGCACTTCCTTATTAGGACTGAGCACCAAAGCCTAAAATATCTTTTGGAGCAGAGAGTGGGAACTCCTTTCCAGCAAAAATGGGTGACCAAGCTATTGGGTTTTGACTACACTATCACATACAAATGTGGGAAAGATAACCAAGCTGCTGATGCTTTGTCCAGGAAGGAAGAGTTGATCAATACTGCTGATTCAATAGCTATGATTCATGCTTTATCTTGTGTCTCTACCAGTTGGTTGGCTAAAGTAAAGCTCAGTTGGAGTGAAGATGCTGACATTCAACAGTTGATTTTGGACCTGCAACAAGGTCAAGCTCATGCTGGTTATGCTTGGGACCATGATATTTTAACCTACCATGGCAGGTTGGTAGTTGGAAACTCAGCCCTCAGGATGCAGCTTATTCAGGACTTCCATTCTTCACCTTTGGGAGGACACTCGGGAATAATCAAGACCACAAAAAGACTGCATAGAATTTTTTATTGGAAGTGCCTATAGCAGGATGTAGCTCAGTTCATTTCTGAATGTGATACATGTCAAAGGTACAAAAGTGAAAATGTCAAGTATCCAGGCCTATTGCAGCCCCTTTCCATTCCTAATAGGGTATGGTCTGATATTTCCATGGATTTCATTGAAGGTTTACCAAATTCTCAAGGCAAGACTGTGATCTTTGTAGTAGTAGATAGGTTGTCAAAATATGGCCATTTCATGGCTTTATCACATCCTTATACAGCTGCAGATGTGGCCAAAGTATTCTTTGATCAAGTGTTTAAGTTGCATGGTCTTCCTTCTACCATTGTTTTGAGATAGAGATCTTTGTGTTTACTAGCCATTTTGGCATGAACTTTTCACTTCTGAGGTTGTAAGTCGTGCCTTAGCACCGCTTATCACCCTCAAATGGATGGTCAAACCGAAATTTTGAACAAATGTTTGGAGAACTACCTCAGTGTATGTCTGAGACTGCCCTAGGCAAAGGGCTAAGTGGCTCTCTTTAGTGAGTGGTGGTATAATACCACCTATCATGCCGCCACCAAACTACTCCTTACTTTGCAGTCTATGGACAAGAACCTCCGACCATACTTTTGCCTTTCACACCTTCTTCAAGATGGCAGTTGTGGATAATTGGGTAAAAGAGAGGGCTGCTATTATCAAGACCTTAAGGGAGCATTTAACTCGAGCACAGAGAGAATGAAACATTATCTTGATAAAGGCGGTCTGAAAGGAATTTGAAATTGGGGATTGGGTGTTCCTCGGTTACAACCCTATAAGCAGACTACAATGGCTTTGCAGCGAAATATGAAGCTATCTCCAAGGTTTTATGGACCATATCAGGTCTTGGAAAGGGTTGGTTCAGTAGCTTATAAGCTGAAGTTACCAACAACGGCTAAAATTCACCCTGTTTTTCATGTCTCACTGCTTAAGAAGAAAATCGGGACTATGTGTTAGCTCACACTACTCTTCCCCTAGTAGTTCTTGAGGGAACTTTGCAACTGGAACCTATGGCTGTCTTGGATAGGAGGATGGTTAAGCGGGGTAATAAGGCTGTGGTTCAGTGGTTAGTCCAATGGACGAATTCTTTTCCAGAGGATGCTACCTGGGTTGATCATGCTGAGATAAAAGCAAAGTATCCTCAATTTCAGCCTTGAGGTCAAGGCTATTTCTCAAGCAGTAGGGAATGTTATGTCAAGAAGGTTCTGGATTGTTGGGTCAGTTGAGGGAAGTCAGTTAGGAAGGAATTGAGAGATTAGTTAGTCAGTTACAAGAAATCAGTTGTGAATTGGTTAGTCAGTTAGAAGTGTGAGGTGAAGAAGTAGTTATAAATAGTTGAGGAACTCCCATATGGGGGGTATGTAAAATTCTGAAAATAATACACAGATTCTGCACTTTCTTCCTTACGCCTCTGTTTCTTCTTTCTTAGCTATTACAGTAATAGCTTATTTGGCACCTCCAATAGCAATTACTGCTTGAAGAGGCTGTTAATTGATTGCCCAATTGAGACAGTCTCTTCTGTTCAACTGTCTATGAACACAAAGTTTCCCTTTGATTCAATTTGCACGAAAAACCGAGATTGCCAAATGAATTTGAAGTTAATTAGAGATCAAAACAATTGTGTTGATGGGTTTGTTGAAATGGAAGGCGTGCCTTGTAGCTCAATATCGGGCGCTAGGAAGTTGCAAAATGTGGTTGAGAGGGACTTGATTTTGAGGAATGAATCGGTTAGGGTGTTTGATGTAGTGAATTCATCAGTTCATGTCCAGAAGGGAAGGTTTTATCTCAAGGGTAAGGGGATTGTAAATTAGAGGCCAAGGAATGGTATTAGGCGACGTCGAAAAGGTCTTGCTGATTATGCAAAAGTTTCGCCTGTGTCATTTGACCCTTCATATGCAGATGATCAGTCACGTTCTAGCATCAATTGTAAAGGGAATAATGAGATTGAATGCAGTTCACTGCCTGTCAATTCTGGAGCTGATGCTAATCACTTTAATTGTGAGCGTTGATTTTGATATTGGTTTGTATTCTATTCATTTTCTTTATTTCATCTGAAACTTTGCACCATAACTGAAAAGAAAAAGAAGAAGAGAGGCATTAGTGTTTCATTTTGTGGACTCATGTATCTGTGTATGCATTTTCACATTTTTAAAATCAAGTTGTCTTTGTAATCTTACATCTCAAAAAGAAATTGAAGGCCTGCTTGGGAACAAAGCTAATTTAGTAACTTTGGCTATTTGGCTAAAAAGGTAGGTAAAAAAAACTTGCATGTTTGGGATGACTTTTTGGTTAATTACGAAAAGATGTGCAAAAAGTAGAGAGAAAAGAGAATCTTTGACTTTTTGGTATGAGTTGTTGGCTTTTTGGCTAATTTAGTAACTTTTTGGCTAATTGGCTAAAAAGGTAAGTCCCCAAACGGGTTAGTGTTGTATGTGCACTAACTTACAAAAATTGTTCCCTGCATATGCCATGCATGGAAAGTCACAATTTCCACTGACAATGCATATATCCTGTACCCGAGTGAAGAGTGAAATTATGTCTTATAGATTTTTTAAAAAATCTTGGCCATTCTTGGCAAAGGGATCGGAAGGGATTTTAAACCATAAAGGGATGTGAAATTCCTTGGTTTTGAAATTCTTTGGTTAGTTTTAAAAAAAGGATTTGTAAAGTTTCCTGGGGTTTTCAAGGACAGACTTGGAGGTCCCATATACACATATTAAAAGCTTTTAAAGGAGTTATATTTTAAAATCCTTAAAGCAAAGAACAGAAAAACAGAAAAAGTACAGAGCCCTTCAGATGATCAAAATTATTCATCTATGTGAGTGTGTGTGTTTAAGATGGCTTGTAAGAGAGTTATTTTAATTTTTTATATTGGTTAAACTCACCCCTTAGGAGCTATTCAGGTGATCAAAATGCGTTTAAAAAAGTTAAAAAGAAAAAGAAAAAAGAAATGAAGAGGTTGTTTTGGTTTTAAACAAATGGACTACCATACCACCAACACAGATATGGCAAGTACAATTTTTATGTCTGTTTTTCAATTAGCACTTTAATCTGTTAGCTTGAATGTTTAAACCTCAAGAATTATTCCTTGTGCCCTCAGGACATGAGCTCTGCACCCATTTCTAAACAATGTCTTGGCATGTGTTGCCATGACTTCTTGCTTGGTGTATCAGATTTTACATGGAATCTTGCACAACATAAATGGAAGCATTCATAGATCCATGCTTAGGTTATTACTAATACGATGCATGACAATTCTATTGTGTGTGGTATGTGATTTAGATGATGAGGACGCTCCAGTTGTTAAGAATTTTGGGGATAGAGCTTCACATGGCTTTCAGTTGGATGAGACTTTTCATGAAAAAGAAACTCACTGAGAAAAGTGAATCATCCTATGAAGAGACAAAGAGTAATGTGCAGAAAGAACTGGGTTATGAAGGTAATGAGAAAAATGCAATCAGAATCTTGGAACAGGCACTTGAAGAAGAGCACGCTGCTCATGCTGCTCTTTACCTTGAGCTTGAGAAGGAGAGAAGTGCTGTTGCTACAGCTGCAGATGAGGTCATGGCTATGATACTGCGTCTACAAGATGAGAAGGCATCCATAGAAATGAAGGCTTGGCAATACCAGAGGAGAATAGAAGAAAAATCTGCTTATGATGCTGAAGAAATGAACATCCTTAAAGAAATTCTTGTGAGGAGACAGAAAGAGAAGCATTTCTTGGAAAGGGAAGTTGAAGCTTATAGGCGGATGATTCATATTGGAAATTAACAGTTACAAGTTGACATTCAGTATATGGTGAACACACAGAGAGAAAAGGCTGATGCTCCAACAGCTTAGTGAATCCATTGACAAGAAGGAAATTGTAAAGAATAAAAGTTCAGTTAATGAGGTATTGTCTATTGATAAGCAAAACTGTACACCCTTGCTCTTGGAGAGGAATTATGAATTTCCGGATGGGATGAAGAAGTTGATTTTCAAGCAAGGAGATGTAGAGAAATCTATAGTTTCTGATCTGCAGAAAAATTTGATGTCACCAGTTGACAATGAAAGATTGAAAATTGACTTGGAAGTTGAGTGACTTGGAGAGAGGTTAAGCATTGTGCAGGAACAAAGACAGAAACTCAACTTCTCTGTGGACCATTGGGAAAGGGAAAATTTTCAACTGCAACTTGTAGAAGACATAGCATAACAACTTCGAGAGATTTGACAGCTAACAGAACCTAGAAAGGCCTTATGTGAAGCTTCTTTGCCCCTGCCATCCTCTAAGGTTTGATGTTACATTTCTCTTTCATCATTATCTTCATCTATAGCAAAACACAGTAAGGCTGTGTTTGGATTATGCATTTGGATAGGGATTTGGAAAGAGAAAGGAAAAGGTGAGGAAATTGAGAAAAAATTTATCTTATATTTCATGCAAATTTCCTTCACCTTTTCCTTTCCAAAGACCTATCCAAATCCATTGTCTAAACACAGCACAAAATTGCAATGCTTACTCTTTTGAAGACCAAAACTTCACCCTCCTCCCCGCTCCCACCACCATACTAATATTCACTACAAACTTATTCCCACTCCTTTCTAATACTTTCCTAATATGCCATAAGAAATAGATACTTCTACAGAGGTCCAATCCCCTAAATCACACCCATACCTCAGAGCTACTGCCATTCTTCATCATATATCCCTCTCACCCACAAAACTTTTTCTCCCATTCCCCAATAAAGCTTGATTAGGCATTTCTAACTTCTTGATACCAAGTCCCTATCCTGTAATAGGAGTACAAATTGAGTCCTAGTCTACCAAATGGTTACTTGAACTCCTCTACCATTCTACCCTACAAAAAATTGCTTCATTGCTTTTCTAATCTCTCGCTCTATTTGGTTCATTAGAAAGAGATGGAATGAAACAGAATGGTCATTCTTTAAGCTCCCCTATGGAATGATCATTTTCTTATAATGGTGATTGACGATTTCAGTTGCAATGCATATTTCATTATGTTTTTTAGTCAACCAAATATGTGAATGGATATTTTGATGGAATGATTATTCTGTTCGATTTCATTCTAGTGAACCAAATACTATCTTAGCAGTAGTGATAGTAATAGCATATGAGGACATAAAATGTGTAGGAAAACTTGATAAAGTAGTGTTGATTGGATTACTTAGTAAAACTCTACAACCAAGTATAATGGCTAGTGAGTCAATGTTAGATACCTTCTCTTTGCGCATGAAGGCTCTTTTCATATCTCCACCAACTAGTTCTTCCCTTCAGTTTTCGTTCCTAAAGGTTCTTCTGGCACTCTTTATGTTCCCTGATTAACTATTGTTGGCTACCAGAATTTCTGTTATTAGCATAGTTTTAAAAAGCCTCTATAACCGTTATTGCTACCTGTTACGGCCACTATGGCGGTGTGACAAATTTCACATCCGTAATGGCCGCCACTGTTGTGTAAAGGTCGTAATCGCCGTTAGGGTGCCATTACAATTTTGTTGCTGCCATTACAATCACTACATTTCTATTTTTATTTTTTTATTTTTATAGATTTTGTATATAAGGCCATTTTTCTCATTTCTCTTTTTTCTAGTTGTTAAAATTGCACAAAAAGAATATAGAACTTATGTGAAAATCTTAGATCTACAAGTTTTGAATGTCCAATCTTCAAGTTCTACGAGACTTGAGTTGATATTGAAGTTAAATGAGCTTACCTCTCTCTCTCTCTCTCTCCAAACTTCATTACCTTTTTGTTGAAAAGCTTTCATTAATCTCATTTGATTCTTTGAATATTAACATATATTATATCTATATTTGCTCTTTGATCAAAATTATTCATTTGACCTTCTTTCATTACAATCATATGCTTCTATTTTTTTTATTTTTTATTATAGATTTTGTATATAAGGCTATTTTTCTCTAGTTGTTAAAATCGGACAAAAAGGATATAGAACTTATGCGAAAATCTTAGAGCTGCAGGTTTTGATTGTCCAATATTCAAGTTTTACAAGACTTGAGGTGCTATCGAAGTTAAATGAGCTTACTTCTCTCTTAAGTTGCTATCAAAGTTAAATGAGCTTACCTCTCTCTCCAAACTTTCATTAATTTCTCATTTGATTCTTTGAATATTAATATATTATATCTATATTTGCTCTTGGGTCAAATTTATTGAACAAAATTTGTATATCATGTCACGTATTTTTACATTAGTATGTTGACATATTGTATTATGTATGAACTTATGTTTATGAGATTATCATTTTTAATATTAAACATCTTTCGTTTTTTTTCTTCTTCTTAACAAGTGGGAAGTTATCTACAAGTATAATTAGTAAAGTAAAGAAAATTAAATACATCCAACAATAGGAAAAATCCCTATAGTGACTTAAACCTAACATAAAAATTAGTACACATATTGGATCATATTTAAAAACTAAACAAAACACATGACAAATTATTATAAACCTCACTAAATGTGATTTTGAAATAAAAACATGTTGGTTAGTATGTTTTCCTGAAGTTGTGTGAAGAATCAAAAAATTTATGGCTCCGGTCAATTGCCACAACTATTATGCTACGGCCTTTACTTTCCGCAGCCGCATCAACGCTATCGTTATCGTTATGGTAGCTGCCACCTTTACTTAAAACCTTGGTTATTAGGTAATGTCAAAGAAAAGACAGATACATATAGGCTCTTTTTGGTTCCCCGGAGCAGTGAGGTAAAACAAAAAAGAAAGGGAAAGGACATGAAGAGGGAAAAGGAGGAAGAAAAAGTAAAAACATAAAGAATCCATTTATTAGAAATGTGATTTTGATTTGATTGCGGGTTTCCTGTGTCCTTCTCCTTTGGTGGTTTGTCATGTTTCCCCAATTTCCTTACTGTTTTATAATGAAAACTGGGTTACTTCAAAGCAAGAAAATTCCCTCAAAACAAGAAAAAAGTAAAATTCCATTTGATTTATTTTTCCTCATAATTTGCAAGTCTCAAAAAGTATTTGAATGCTTGAATATTTTCATCTGCTTGGAAATTATTATTTTAGATTAAAAAGTTGGGGTTAATTACCTTGTATTTGTTATTCCTTTAGGGTTGGTTATCTGGGCTCAATGTATTGGTTGTCTTCAGACATTCGTGTCATCCATAGATGTGCTGCATTCATTTTAACAGGAATGTGGGATCCTTTCTAACAAAAGACATTGTCATCGAAGTCCTTTGAAGTATGCAGTTTGCTGGATCATATTCTTGGGATCCTAGAATTGCTGCAACTAGTGGATAAGAGGTATGTAGTTTCTAGTTTTCTCTCATTAGTGTTGTAAATCCCTTCTACACAGTACCAATGTAGGGGTGCCACCTGACAAATAGGTATTCATGGATGGCACCGGTTCAATTTTTTGTATGAAGTTTGTAAAAAGGCAGTGTGTTATGACCAGATAGTATTTATTATTTATTCATTATAATTTCTTAAATTTCATTACACACATTGAATAAAATCATATCAATATTATCAGAAATGTTATACAACAATGAGCTTTATGTTTCAATCATTTGGTACTTTTTCCGTCTAGGTTCTAGATACAGAATCACATATGTGGGATGATATTTTGAATCATGAAAGTAAAAGATTGCTTTGATTTTTGCATTTGGGTGTTGGTTGTATGTTCTCAAGTATGTAAAAACATTATGCATTTTTGGTGTGGCAATGCAAATAAAATCCAACATTTGATGGTTGATATACACGGTTAAAATTAGAATCACCCCAGGAAAAGTTGTCAATAATTAAAAGAAAGAAAGACTCCAATATTAGTGATTACTCTTCTTTTCCTCTCAACACCAAATGTATTTGCAGTTATGCTTGTTAATTTTGGATAAACAGATGCATTTGTCAGTGGAGTTAGGTAAACATAGTGGTGTAAAAATGGCCTGGCCCGGCCTAGGCTCGCTTGGCTCTCCCCAAAAATCGGACCTGGCTCGGATGACCTAATTCCCAAAAATATAGGCCTAGACCCATGGGTAATCAGGTTTCGGGCCTTAGGACTAACTTTTTTTTAAAAAAAAAAATTTCACCAAAATTGCTTGCAAGTGATGTTGGGCATCTAGGCAGGTCTAGACCATGCTCGTTGGGCTAGGCCTCAGGGAGGCTTCAGGCTGGCGGGCCATTTTTACACTCGTAGGTAAACCAAGGTGAATAGTAGTAAGTCCTTTTGTCTGAATTATTGAATTTTCTTAGTGGATTTTTGTTGGGTGTTGAGACTCTGATTTTTACCCTTTTGGGTTTTCCACATAAAATCTTGGTGTTTTTATGTGATTCCTTATCTGTGTGTTTAATCTTTAAAGGCTAAAAATTGAGTAATTAATAAGAATTTTTATTAATTGGCTTATTCACCCTCTCTAGGTAAGTTAATATTTCAAAAACATATTCGGAATAGATGTCTAGCTTTTTAGATAAGTCCAACATTTATACTAGGCTCAAAAATAAAAATGTTTTTGTTAAGACTTGATAAAAAATGAGGGTCCAATCCAACTTATCCAAGTCTAAACTTTGAACTTAAGGGCCCAAAAACCCAATTGTAAATATTTGAAAGTAGTAGTCTAGTAGACTGCTGTTTTACAAATGTAAGAATTATTTATAGAATATTGTTGATTATATTAATTATAATTGTTTTATGAAAATTTTTATTTTCGAAGTTGAATTGATCAAATCTTACTTTCTGACTATGTCACAAGAAAGATTGAATAGATTAATTATGTTAATGATATGTTAGATAAGCGAGATTATACAAATTTAATTAGTAATTTCCTTATTAAAGTAGTATGAACAAGTTTGGTGAGAAAAAAGTTATAACATGTTTGTTACGGAACTGTAACAGTTCTCAAATTTGAAAAAAGGACTTTTCTTAATATTAATTAAAACCTCCATTTGGAGAATCTTAGCATCCAAACTAACCCAGATTGGTCGATGAACCTTTATATCTAGGTGCTTGTAGGGTGTTTTTGGATGGATGTGAATTTTCAAATTGCATATATTTGACATTAAGGTCTCGTTTGGGAACTTAGCTTTAAGGTTGATTTTTTTTTTTTTAATAATAAATATATATATATATATACATAAGAAAAAAAGGGTCAAAAAACCAAAAGTTAGAGCTTACATGGAACTTACCTTGTAAGTATTAAACTAGCTATTGTTAAAATCATTAATAAGATTCAGTACACAAGAAATGTGAGACTTACAATTTAGAATTCACAATATATCCACAATGACATGGCAATGATTGAGTTCGTGATAAATCAAAAGTTGACATGTAACATGCCATATCATTGTGGATAAATTGGAAGTATCATTTGAAAAGAAAAATGTGTCTTAGTCTCAGAACATGCACCATTATTATTAAAGTTTTCTTCTTAGCAGCCTCTTGCTATCCATTGGAATCTGCAACACTTCCTCCACCATGGTCACCGTCGTCAACAGCTTCTTTAGCGTTAGGTCATTTGCTCAACAAGGCCAGAGAGTGGGACTTTGGAGAAGAGAAGAGAGTCCTCTGCCACCCCAACCTTCCTCAAAATTCCTTCCCAATTGTTCGTGAAGATGGCATCTTGTGGGTTGGTCAATTGATCCTTGTATTTCCCCTCCTCACCTTCCTCAAAGAAGCCTTCCTCACACCAGGAGGATTTGTTTCCTCCATCATTCAAGTTCTTCTTGAAACTGGTTTCCAAGCTTTTCAGCTTGGTAATAGCCTGCCAGAAGTCCTCCTTAGCATCATTAGCAGCTAGCCTTTCTTTGTCCACCTTAATTTCTGGCACAATCTGTTCATAGAGAAGATACACAAATATCAGAATTGATAGTATGATGAAAAGAAAGGACAAGGTGCAAAGGCCTATCCACAACCACCCTATCTTCTGGGGTCAAATTTACTGGCCGCTCTTCAGTATCATTTAAGGTGGTGGGGCTTTTTCATCAGCCTCCTCCTCACCGTTTGCTGCTGTTTGGCCATCTTCTTTGCTGCTTCCTTTGTTTGCTTGGTCATATGAAGAGGTGGGAGAGGAGTCTTCTCCCTTGATTGTCTGGCCGAAGTCTTTTTGGGACAGAGCTTTCCCATAGTCTCAATTGGATCCTCCTTGGTAATCATTGGAATGGGTATGTCGCCTTCATCTTCTTCTTCTGTTGCTGTTGCTACTTCTTGCATTACGCCAAAATTGGGCTTTAGCGGCGGTTTTTTACTGCCATTAAAGGCTGTAAAACCGCCGTTAAAGGTATTAACGGCGGTTTCGTTACTGCCGTTTATGCGCGTGTCGGAAAAAATGAAACCGTCGTAAAAAGGCAAATTACCGTCGTTAAAAGTCGACCAAAAACGACGGTAATATAGGACCAAAAATGGCGGTTTTTTACCGCCGTAAATAGGTTCAAATTTTTCAAAAAATAATTCTTTCTTCTTGCACTCCCCAAGTTTTGAACCCAAGACCTCTCATCCACCCACACCAACCACTCTGCCACAGCCACTCTTCATGAAAAATATTCCCTAAATAAATATTTAAACATTACTTTTACTTTATTGTAGATGGTTTCGCCGGAACTCGCCAGAGTCTCGCCGGAGCACGCCGGAGTTTCGCCGGAGCTCCACTGGCAAAGACTGCCATCATTAACGGCGGTAATGGTTTGGCATTAGCGGCGGTTTTGTTACCGCCGTTAAAAGTGGGCATTAACGGCGGTTTCGTTACCGCCGTTAAAGACACTTTTAGTGGCGATTTTTAACGGCGATAAACCGCCGCACGATACATTAACGGCGGTATTAACGGCGGTTTTCGTTACCGCCGTTAAAAAAATCGCCGTTAATGCCCTGTTTTAGCGTAGTGTTGTATGGTGGCTCGTACAGGACCTTTTTCAGGCTCAATTTTTTTTTTTTGAAAAATGCTATGGTGTACTCTTCTTTAGGTGTGCATACCATATGCATCCTACCACTAAATGTGTAACTTTATCACAAAATTTCGTAACATCAACTCTAAAATGCATAATCTACTTGAAATTGATGTCACACAAAATATTGTAACTAAGCTACAAATTTTTGCGACATCGATAACAATTTCGAACATTTTGTTAAGTCAATTTGTGGTGTGAGATTACACATTTTGTGATTGATATTAGAAATTTTGTGGTAAAATTATATATTTTGTGGTAGGGTGCATTATAGGAGAAGCATAACCAAATAATAAATTATATACGAATGTTTTGATTTAATATAAGATAGCTTAGAAATATTTTGATTTGAGGTTAAAAGGTGAAAATTTTGCTATGCAATGGCAATGGATTCAACAAACACTCGTGCAAAAAACCTCTTGGACTAGATAAAACTAGGAAGTCCTGATTTTGTCAACTGGAAAGAAATTCTTATAGGAAAATCATTGAACATAAAGGGCCCTTGGAAGTAGAAATTCTTATGGGAATTGGACTCACCCGAAATTCGAGCTGTGGATGATGATGATGATAATGATGATCCATCTCTCATCGGTTCTTCAACTAGGGTGCTGCTGCTTCTGCTATAGTTCTTCGACAGCATTGAGTGCACGCGACGCATGGTGGGTCGTAGTTTTGGATCAAGTTGTGTGCACATCACCCCAATCTGTACACACAATTGTACTTGATCAAGGACAGCCGATGGTATCAATTTCCGGTCCATAAACTGTGACACCTTTCCTTTCTTGTAGAGCTCATTTGCCTTCGTCAACAACGAATAATCATGTCACAATTCAACAACAAGCTTAATCAGAGACACCTCCCTTGTATGATAATGGCTAATTGCAAATCAAAGTTCAAATTAAAAATGTGGATATGGTGTGCTTACCCTATCCCGTAGACTTTGAGGATTGGAAGACTGAGCATGGGAAGGCCGATACTTCTTACCGCTTATCAGCTCCAAAACCACTACCCCAAAGCTGTATGTGTCCACCTTTGGAGAGATGCGTCCATAATTCAGGTACTCGAAAGCCGCATACCCACTGATTCCATGTACAAGCATATGTATTAACAACAAATCAAGTTTCAAAAAGTTTGGTTTGGTCAAAAAAAAAAAAAAAAAAAGAGAAGACAGAAAAAGGTTTTTGAAAACTCAACAAAACACTGATCGGATGGATTTGATTTTTTTTTTCTTTGAAAAAAGAGTAGGATTTAGTGACAACATATATAGAATTTAAATTATATCCCAAATCAAATTGCTAATAGGAAAAATAAGAAAAATTATATGCTTAACACATACAGGGTACCGGCAACTTCACTGATATTAACATGCATTTGATCTTGAGGGAAGAGCCTAGCCGTGCCAAAATCAGCAATTTTGGGGATCCAATTTTCATCTATTAGGATGTTGGCGGGTTTTATGTCACAGTGGATAATTACACTATGTGATTGTTCACGAAGGTAAAGCAAGCCCCGGGCAACACCTATGATTATGGCATATGTTCGCTTCCAGTCAAGCGCGTCTGCTCTAGCAGTTGAATCTAGACCATCAAAAATAGTACAAAAGTTTGAGATTAGTTGCCGCGTTGAAAATGGTGACTTAATAAAAAAATTGTAGTATGATACAAGTAATTTATAATAATTTTGTGTTCATTGCGAATTAGAAAAGAACAGATGCGTGAATCTATGAGTATGTCCTTCCCAGAAGGTGTCTTGACTTTGTGTAATTTTTATTCTTTGATCAAATGAATGATTGTTAGTTATTGTTCCTCATGTTTTGATCCCACATCTACTTACCTTATCATTTTAAATTACAACAATTATTTATTTATTATTTTAGTAACTTTAGATTATTTAAAATTGCAAGTCTATGTGAGAGTCTTTTATTGGTTCTCATTAATTGCAAGCTTAGCAAGATAATAATGGTGGTCTAACATATTAATCAATCATATTGGTTATTTAATATTTTTATTAACTAATTAAATAGAATTTAGACAAAAGAATAAAAAAATAAAAACTGATGAAAAACTTCTCAAAAAGTTATATGAAAGTTAATGTAGGAATTTGAATAGAAATTTCTCAATTACAGATGCAAAAATTGACAAAATTGAATTTAAAGTAAAACTTCCTAGTCTTATAGTTGGGAAAATAACATTAAGAATTTGTGTGACAATAAGGCATGTGTAATTTTAAAATACTAATAAATTTAGAATGAATCTTTTTGATTTTCGAAGACCTTATATGTTATAACTCAACTTACAATTAAGAATACAGTAGGCGATATTAGTACTTACTAAAAAGAAGGTGATCAAGGCTGCCATTACTTGCAAACTCAAATACAAGCAACATCTCTTTACGGTGTGAACAAAAACCTAGAAACTTAACAATATTTCGGTGGTGTGCACACCCCAGCAGTAGGTTCATCTCGTACAGGGCAAGTTCCTTTCCCTTCTCGGAGATCTGCAATGGTTTCTTTACCGCGATCTCTCTCCCATCATTCAACTTTCCCTACAAAACATTTTCAGTCAAGGATGGATCCAAGATTCAAATTTCGGGGGCGGCCAAAAACACATATATTTTGAAATTATTTTACTAATTACTCATATAATAAATACAAAAAATATTTTCTTTTTTTTGGTCTACTTCGATACACACTAAGGTTGTGTTTGGATTAACCTTGTACACTTGAGCAAAGCCACCTTCGCCAAGCTTGTTTTTGTCATCGAAACCTTCTGTCGCAGAAGAAAGGATTTTGAAACTGAATTGCTTCGGTCCTTGTTCTGCCACGATCTTCGCTGCATCTTCAATTACAACACAGCCACGAGTTGAGCACAAAAAGATAAAAATAACTATAAACACATATTTGGTGACTCATATATAAATCCGATAAACAAAAAATCATTTACCTTTCTTAGATTTTCTGGGTTTGACGCATATTTTAAACAAGTTGCTTAATCCGGGCATGGTTTAAAAGAGGAATGAATAAAGTTCAGATGGAGAGAGAGATCGAAGAAGAAAAGTATTTAGATAGAATAGAAGAAGAAAGGAGAAAGTGTGTCTGCTTTTATAGAGAGTAGAAGAATAAAGTAAAGAGTGTGTCTGTCTGCTTTCCAAGAAAAAAGTCTGTCTGCTTTCCAAGAAAAAAAGTCATGTCCAATGGGGGGTCTACTTGACGATGCAGATCGTGTTGTACTTTTTTTGTTTTTGTTTTTGAACTCCACCGTGTTGTACTTTGATCCTTATCATTTTGTAATGAACTGTTTTTATTACATATTTAATGGCTAGAGATGACTCGTGTCTGAACGCATTGAAAATAAAATTTTTTTTTTTGGATAGAAATATATATATTATTACAAGATTATAATATAAAAATACAAGATTAAAATTATTTCAAATTAAAAATATATCTATTATTACATCACATTAGGGTATTAAAGTTGGCCAATTCTATTTACTTATCAAATTAAGTTTTCTATTTATATAAATATAGCCAATTTCAAAGAATCTCACAATTTTCCTAATCCATCTATTAAACTAAGATTGTTTAATTCTGTTAACAAGTTTTCATTCCCATATACCGAAGCTCTTTTTTTTTTTTTTTTTTTTTTTTTTCCATATATTTAATTTTTGTTTTTTTTTTTTTTTTTTTTTTTGAACATGAAAAAAGGGGATCAACGGTGGAGGTCACGCCCCCCGTGGGCCCTAACCCCGGGGTAACCGGTTGCCAGCTAGGAATTAACCCCCACCAAGTGGGGGACCCACCACCAGGGCACCAATGGAGGGCAGACACGCGCCGCAGCCGAGCCCAGGAACGAGGGGAGTAAAGGGCGAGCTCTCCACTGAGATTACAAACAGCCCCCTCCCAGGAAACATTAGTTTTATGACCTAATCAATTGCAAGTTAATAAAACTTACAATGTTATAATTTAATATTATATAAAGTTATCATTCATATTCATTTTTGTTACTTTTCTATAGCATAATGTTTAAGATTTTTCTTTTGAACTATACAAATGTCACAATATATTTTTTATTCAACTTGTTAAATTATTTAATTTTTATATAGTTTCACTTTTGATAGATCCTTAATTGAAAAATAAAATAAAATAATTATAATTGCTATTGAATTGTAAGTTATTAATTATCCCGCTAACTTAAATATCATATTTATTATCAAAGTGAGTGTTCACTTTAAAAATGACTAGCGGTAACCCGTGTAATACACGCAAAAATAGACTATATATATTTTGTGTGATAAATAAATCATCTTAATCTTAAATTATATCTTAATAGCGACAAGCCATAATATTAAGCCATCTAGGTAGATGTTAACAATAATTAACCCACAAAATTTTACAATAAAATTTGATATGCATAAGAAAGTATTAATTATAAAAATTGTTGAGAATAATAGTATGACAATCACTTTAATAACACAAATAACTTGTATCAAACTAAACAAAACATTAAAAGAGAAAAATTCTATAAGCTCCGAAAAGTTATCATAAATTAACTTGGACTTTTAAATCAGTAGTGTATATTATTATTGTGGGATCAAATCATGAATAAATATCAACTTTTAATTATAATTTATAAGTAGTTTTTAAAAAATTTTAATCTAAGTTTGTTGCCTTGCTTATAAAAAGAACTTCTCAAACAAATCATTAATTGATTATATTAGCAACTCTCTATCTTTGATTTCCTCTATCAATGACACACTCATATCATATCAAAGTATAAATCATTCTCCATACTTTGAATAATTCTTGCATAGTTCCTCCGTCATTTTAAAAAAATTAATCAAGATAAGAATGTCATAGTACTATAAAAATTATATAAGAGAATAGTTTTAATCCATTTTATTTATAAAAAAATGATAAAAATTATTTGAATTGTGCTTGAAAAATATAACAAATGATAGCTTTAATCATTATATACCAAAAAAAAAAAAAAACATTTATATCGGTTACTCAACGAAAAAATAGTCGAATACAAATAGAGTCATGAATAATATTGAATTAAATCGTATGGGCTCTAAATTGATAGTATAATCTAGTAAATCAACTAATAATAACATAGAGATATTAACAAATATGTAGTACTTTCTTATTATCTTTGTATTATATTCATTAATTTCATTTATTATATAAAAATTTTATTCGTCTTGATCCTTCGATAAAATAAGGATCAAGAAAACAAATTTGATAAGAAATTGATTCTAAACTTAATTATTGAAAAAAAACAAAAATTTCAAAGAGAGAATTTAGAGATGGGATTGAAGAAATACTATAACGAATGACAGCCTTATTAAAAAAAAAAAAAAACATAATAATGATCTAATGCAAATTATTTTTAATAACTAATAAGAAGAATCTCAAATTATTACCTTTTATAAATATAGTGAAGAAAATTAATTTTGTGAGATTTTTGTGCTACCTTTTCCCATGTAACCCTTATTATTCCATTATTAATACTATTCTCATTCAGAGCAATAATTTTTATTTTTATTTATTTTTTATTTTTTATTTTTTATAATCTTTATCATTTTGTAGATAATAACGAATAATAAAAATTATTAAGAGAAGGTTAAGAATTTAATAGAAGATAAGAAGTCATAGATAAGGGCATTTCATAAGATAATAAATTTAAAATAAAAAAAAGATAATATGTGATAGGAGAAAAAAAAATGAGTAAATCAACTTCTAAAGGTTTAGATATATATGTTTTTGATAGATATATAGATTAACAAATCATATCCTTATCTAAATTTTATTATTTTAATTTTTTGAAAATCAATTATTTAATCTTTATCTTTATCTGTAGGACACAAAATTAATCTTTATAAGTTATTTATCAATTTTTATATATGTTTATTTATCTATAAGTCATGAAATTATTGTTTTTAAATAATTTTTAAAATTTTTATCTTTATCTATAGGTCATGAATAAATTTTCATAAATTATTTATGAATTTTTATATGTTTATCTATAATGAAATTAATTAAAATACGAAATGAAGGGAAAAAAAAGAGAGTAATTTTGTTTTTTTTAAAAAAAAAAAATCAATTGTTAATCTTTATCTTTATTTGTAGGCCATGAAATTAATTTTTATAAGTTATTTATCAACTTTTATTTGTTTATTTATGGGAAGAAATTTTAAATTATCTATAAGTTATGAAATTAATTTTTTTAAATTAATTGTTTATTTTTTATCTTTATATGTAGATTATAAAATTAATTTTTAGTTTTTATATGTTTATCTATATGGAGGAATTTTGAAATTCAAATCTTTATCCATAAGTAATGAAATTAATTTTAATTTTAATTAATCAAACAAATAAAAAATGAAGAAAAATAAAAAACATGAAAGGCAATCAAAGAAAGTTGCCACGTAGGAAAGAGAGCGCTTTAAAATTATGAGAATTTAGGAATAAATATTTGGAGGCTTTTGACAAAACAACTATATTTGGTTATTAATTTTCAGTTTTTATATGCTTATCTATATGGAGGAATTTTGAAATTCAAATTTTTATCCATAAATAATGAAATTAATTTTAATTTTAATTAATCAAACAAATAAAAAATGAAGAAAAATAGAAAACATGAAAGGCAATCAAAGAAGGTTGCCACGTAGGAAAAAGAGTGTTTTAAAATTATAAGAATTTAAGAATAAATATTTGAAGGCTTTTAACAAAATAACTACATTTGGTTATGTAGATAGATAGATAGACAGATAGATAGATATTTATATTTGTTTTACATTTTTTTTAATATACAAATTATTTTTTTAGATTTTTTATAAAAATAATTTAACAATCTCATCACTAACTATAGTGTATGAGAAGAGTTGAAAAGGGTGTAGTAGTAGGTATGAGAGAAGTCAAAAAGACTTGTGAGTTAGGAGAAGTCAATAAATGCTAAGTTTTTTTTTTTTTTTAATAAAAAAATCAAAAATTTAGAAAATTAAGATTGAGATATTGAAATTGTAAGTTAGAAATCCCTTTTTCCTTAGAGCATCAGTATCAGCCTCTTCAAAATTTTAGTCAAACTATAACTTAAAAAGCTATTTTTCTATTTTAGCTAGTCACCCACTGTATCAAACTCTCTATTTAACTTAATCTTATTAAAATATTTGTTATTCTTTTTTTTTTTTAATAAAAAAATTGATGAGCTATCAACCAAACAATTCTTATGTTTTACAAAAAATAAAAAAATAAAAAATTGTCGTTGACCGACTGGACGTCTAGCTGAACTTCCGGGCGGATGTTTGATTACACCCAAATCGCATGTTTTAGCGATGAACAGTTGCTCGCTTTATCAGACAAGTTACTGTAACAAATTTAACAAAACGTTAATTTACAAAAAAATTGTTGAGACTGATGGATGAAGGATTTGATGCTAATGCTCTCTACAATAGCTTCAAAGCTATTGTAGAGCCTGATGCAGATACTCTTATATAATATATAAATATAGATATAGATAAATAGATAGATTTTAAATTTAACATCATATGTGTTATTTAAATTACATTTTCATAGCATAATAGATAAAAGATTATTCTATTACATTGTACACGTCGCAACATATATAATTTTAAAATTATTAATGTATATTCATTTAATTTAGACTTTCACAATATAATAGAATTAAAATTAAATTAATAAATCATTTATATAATTTTGTCCCCCAAATCTCCTCTGGTTGGTAAAAAAATGATTTGTAAGAAAGTTTCATATTCGGATGGAATTGAGAAGGAATAATTGAGATTGCTGTTAAAGGTCTATTTTGGATGGTGAGTTAAAAATCGTTTTTTAATTTTTAATCAAATTTTCTTTTTTACAAAATAATTTAAAAAAAATAAAAAATAATTTTTAATTATTTTTTCAAAACGTCTCAAAATTATACTTCTATGATCCCATATTTCACAAAATATTAAATACTATACAATAAACCCAATCCAAACCGACAAGTGAATCTAGCCCAATCCCTGAGGTAAATTCAAGTGGGAACCACATGTTATTTATGAACGTGGTGTGGCGGGCTATATTGACAATTGAGTTATACACACGCAGGTAGTAATTAGAGGTAAAGGAAAAAAAGGAACATTGATCGAGTTGGAAAAAAAAGAGACAGTGATCACATTGACCAAAAGAAACATTGATCGAGCTGGAAAAAAAGAAACATTGATCACATTGATCAATGAAACATTGATCACATTGACCAATTAAAAGAGAGAAGGTGGAAAGCAGGTGTCATTTTTCATACTGAAAGTGTGTTTCAAATCACGTCAAATCAAATTGTTATGAAAGTGATGTGCCAGCGATACACTTCCAAAAGATATCTCCACAGCCTTACTTACCTGGGAAGATTCAGGAAGAAAAAAATAAATAAAAAAGAAAAAAAAATCCACATAATTAGCCTATATCATTTTAAGTCATTAGTGTTGTTTGGTAAGATTTATTTTCAGTTTATTTTAATTTTTAGTTTAATTTAAATTATTTTAATGTGTTTTATTCAGTTTAATAATACAATTTATAACTTTTTGTAAGTCAAAAATTAACTTATTCTTTGAGTGAGAGAGGAGAAGCTTAATTTATAAATTAGAAATCAGCTTATGTTCACAGTTATAAGTTATAAACTGTTAAGGTATAAACTATAATCAATTTTTCACAACTCTATCAAACAGGACCATTGACGGCCTCCAACTTTGAGGTCCTAAATATTTTTGTAGTCACTCACGTAGTAAAGGGTATATTAGTAACTCTTGACTTTCTATATATTTAATAATATAAATTTAATTTTTTTTGTCACATCATTATTGGTAGAAATTTGAGTTTATAACCTTATTAGAATAATAAATTATCACGTGTAATTTTTATTTTTTTATTATATAAAAAAAATAAGTTTCACTAACCATCACTTTAATAGAAAAATAATGTCTATTTCTATTTTATTTTAACAAAAATCACTTCTTAACTATTTAAGTCAAAAATTTTGTTTTTTATTTTTTATTTTTTATTTTAATTTGTTTAATTAACAATTGAGATAAAAAAAAATTAACAAAATCTATCATGTTTGACAAATGTTAAAAAAGTCATTTATTTTCTTAATATTTTTGTCATTTTTTTTTAGAAAAAAATATTTGTATTAAAAAATTTTATTATTCAAGTCCTTATAGTTTAGAAGGATATAAAAGAAAAAAAATTATAAAATTTAAAACCAAAAATGACAATAAAAATATAAACTTTTAATAGCGATTAATAATTTGAACACATGTATTTAATAACATTATGTTTAGACCAATAATATTCAGAAATGATTTGTGCCCCTAATATTTGTGCACACAATACCCCTAATTTCCATTTTAGGTAAACTGTTTTTTTTTTTTTTTTTTTTTTTTTTTTTGCCTTGTATTTTTTTTTTACCCAAAATGGAATTTTCGGGGGATTCGGTGCACCCCTTTTCAAGCTCCCACCCATTGCTCAATAATATTATGACATATCATTATGACACATGTGAATATTGATCTTATTCTAATTGTAGTAACATAATTTAAAAAAAATTAAATTTAAAATTTTATTTTATAATTTAATAAAGGATGCATAAATCATAGGAATGAATATTGATCTTATTCCAATTATGGTAACATAATTTAAGTAATAATCTAAATTAAAAAATTTATTTGAAGAATATAAAATTAATCTATAAACCAATCATATTGTGACACATATAAACAAAAATTCAATGAAATCAAAAAAATGAGAAAAAAGAATTGCAACTTTTAGTCTTAATAAGATGACAACGTTTTGCAATTATAATAATATGTTAGTTATGACATTATTTTAATTATGATCAAAAAGACATTTCGATATATCTTATGTGATATTTAATTATGACTTTTTTTTTTTTAAGTCATTGAGGGCCTCCAACTTTGAGGTCCTAAATATGTTTGTAGTCACTCACGTAGTAAAGGGTATATTAATAACTCTTGACTTTCTATTAATAATATAAATTTAATTTTTTTGTCACATTATTATTGGTAAAAATTTGAGTTTATAACCTTGTTAGAATAATAAATTATCACGTGTAATTCTTATTTTTTTATTATATAAAAAAAATAAAAGTTTCACCAACCATCACTTTAATAGAAAAATAATGTCTATTTCTATTTTATTTTAACAAAAATCACTTCTTAACTATTTAAGTCAAAAATTTTGTTTTTTATTTTTTATTTTTTATTTTCATTTGTTTAATTAACAATTGAGATAAAAAAAAATAACAGAATCTATCATGTTTGACAAATGTTAAAAAAGTCATTCATTTTCTTAATATTTGTCTTTTTTTTTAGAAAAAATATTTGTATTAAAAAAACTTATTATTCAAGCCCTTATAGTTTAGAAGGATATAAAAGAAAAAAATTATAAAATTTAAAACCAAAAATGACAAAAAAATAAAAATATAAACTTTTAATAGCGATTAATAATTTGAACACATATATTTAATAACATTATGTTTAGACCAATAATATTATGACATATCATTATGACACATGTGAATATTGATCTTATTCTAATTGCAGTAACATAATTTTAAAAAAAAAATTAAATTGAAAAATTTATTTTATAATTTAATAAAGGATGCATAAATTATAGGAATGAATATTGATCTTATTCCAATTATGGTAACATAATTTAAGGAATAATCTAAATTTAAAATTTTATTTTAAGAATATAAAATTAATTTATAAACCAATCATATTGTGACACATATTAACAAAAATTAAATGAAATCAAAAAAATGAGAAAAAAGAATTGCAACTTTTAGTCTTAATAAGATGACAACGTTTTGCAATTATAATAATATGTTAGTTATGACATTATTTTAGTTATGATCCAAAAGACATTTCGATATATCTTATGTGATATTTAATTTTGATTTTTTTTAATTATGACTTTAAATTAATTAAGTTATGATATTTGTGATAATCAATCTTACAAATGACATAACTTGCATTTGAGGGTGTGTACTATAGCATAATCCTAATATTTATTGTAAATGTTAAGTCTTGTAATGTATTAATTAAATTTAAATTATACATTATTTTTCTTAATAATTTTTTTATAAATCTTGCTAACGGATTTGGGATGATTGTTGTGTATGGCATACAACAACCACTATTGTGTGGTTTATGGGCGTCTATTATAGGGCTCATTTCGATAATTCTAATAATTCATATTTCAAGATATATCAAGTACATTGCAAAAATTTAAGTTGATCGGATATTAATAATTCTTTCATCAAATCATATTTGTATCTAAAAAAATAACCAATATATGTAATTTGATGAAAATATTACTTATGTCAAATTAACTTGATATTTTATAAATATATTCTGTGCGGGGGTGATTTTCGCACTATGAAGAAGGGTTGAACTTCGTAGATGAACAGCGTGGTCTGAGAATAGAAGATCTGCCTGAGTAACAAAGCGGTGAAAGGCTCGCCGACGGGGTTTGGCCTAAACCCTCCGATGGTAAAGTTAGGGACTCAGGGAAAGGAAGAAGAGAGAACACAAAGGGTGTATATATGTTAAGTGTTTGCATTTCGGATCCTTTGAGAATGAATAGTGCTCACCTTTTATAGGAGAAGGTTGCTTGTCCTCCAAGACCTTCTCTCTTTGCCATTTGTCCGATTTGTCTTATTCGTGGTTGTCTCCTATTAGAGAAGGATGGCCACTCCGCCTGACACTCGGGTGCAGGCCTGTCTTATTTGTCTTATTAGTGATCGTCTCTCATTGGAGGAGGACGACCACTCTGCTTGACACTCAGATGCAGGTCTGTCATGTGTGCGCCTTGTCTCTCTATACCTCCATGTCTCTACGTTTGGTTCAGACAGAGGGAGAGGAGCAAAGTTGTTTGTCTCTTGTGAGCCTAAGAAAAATCTTCAGTGAATCGGCCTTCTTTAAGTTAGTCTACTCCAGAGTGGTTGTCCAACCAAGAGGTCCAACATGTTGCTTAGGCCACCTCGGAGTGGTTGTCTGTCCATCCAGGAGGTCTACCATGTTGCTTAGCCCACCTCGGAGTGGTTGTCTGTCTATCCAGGAGGTCCACCATGTTGCTCGGCCCACTTTGGAGTGATGCTCGTATGTTGGGCCGAACTCCTATGATTGTCTTGCTTCAGAGCAAGTGTTGGCCATAGGGCCGAGGTCTAACCTAGCTCAACCTCAAAGTGAGCATCACCTTGGGCTTAGCTCCAAGACTTGATTAATTTTTACCCACTTCATTTGCCCCCTGACTTGCGCTTACGTTTAGCGAAGTGGAAGCCAATTTCATTACCAACTTCGAAGTTTGGTTGGTCATTTTACCTTCGGCTTAAGAATTGTCCATCACTTACTTAGTCGGCCATAACAGCTTGTTTGCATAGTTTTTGTTTTCCATCACTGAGTTGCTTGGTCGGCCTTAGCAGCTTTGGCGTTGCGAGTTTGCATTTTTTAATTTGGTTGCTCTGCCACCATGTTGTTGTCAACCTTAGCACCTCTTATCTTGAGAGTTGTCTAGCACATAGTCGTTATAGTCTTGGTATTGTAGACGTCCCGAATGTCTCGGGGGGAAATCCCCCCCGTTTTGTTCATATTGGGCTTACTACAGTAGCGGACTCAATGTCACGGTTCTGAATTTAATCTCGCAAAGTGCAATGCAAGAATGATAAATCACCAAAGAGTCTAAATCTGACAAATCGTTTTGGAAAACTGATTTTTAGAGAGAAGTGCCAAACATGGACTGCTTTGCCAAATACAAAGTCGCTACCGAAATATTTTATTTTGGGAAATTTAGGAAACCCTGACTCGTTGCCTAAGGCCACGCGTCCGTCATCACCAAAGTTGCCTCGGCTCGGGAACTTGGGTACGATTGGGGAAGGTCATCTATGAGCACCCACGCTCGCCCGATCAAAGATCGGCCACTACTAAACATGATATCTTGTTTTTGAAAACACATGTGTTCTTATTCTGGTTATTAGCCTAGAATTTACTACGTGATGCGTACAGCATACAAGTATAGACTAGATTGCCTAAATTGGAACAAAACATTTCATGTTTGTTTTGAAAATAGTTTGAAGGTGCTACCCGCAGGTAGGCTAAAATGTAGATTTTCCACCCTTAGGTGGGCTTAGAAAATATGATTTTGCCACTCGCAAGTGGGTTTAAAACTCGCATTTGATGAATTGTTCCAATTCAAGTAATCCAACCTTCACCCACAGGCATTTAGGCAATTATATCACATAAGCAAATAGCCTCATGGCAAGCATGCTATCATGGCAGTCACTCACACGCATACAAGGATGCTAAAGCATAAACACTCACCGAGTACTCCAAGCCAAAACAGAAACCAGTTAGTAATCAATGCATGATCCTAGTTCATGTTAAAATGGCTAATGCAACACATGTAGGAATGAAACTAAGATAGGCTCGCCTATTCTAAAATGGCATATGAGATGCTACAGATAACACGTATTCAACTTGGAATTGAAATACAATGCAGTTAGTATGATGCGCCGAGCCCCGTGCATGCAAGACAGATGAATGGATGCAAACATGCGAGCATAAGGATGCTAATTGAAACGTGCCCTAAACTAACCATCATAAGCTAGTAAATAAAAGGGAGAAAGACGTGGGGTTGGAAGACATACATCACACACATGCACACTTATTACAACATTGCCCTCTCTCGGAGGGTCCGAATAACTAATACAGAATAAACTAGCTAATCTAAGCTAATTAAACTAATTATTACACAACGTTAATTAATTAATGAATTAACTAAGTAAGTAAGGAAACTAGCATGCAAATTAAACAAAATGGACTGCCTCAGCTCTGTTCCAAATGATGAAGACTACATGCATGCCTGAGTCGCCTTGTCAGAGAATCCGTCGCGATATCCCGGCTTGCCTTTGTTTACAATTGATTTCAGAACACTGCCCGAAGCTCCAAAGAGATGAAACTCCACCCTGGGAATCTAGGGGAGGGCCACCGACCAGCCATGGACTTTGGAGACCACCCATCGACCAGTTTTTGTGAGAAAAACCAGTAGGGGTGGTTGGCCTGCCAGAAAACTTGGTCGGCCGACTAGTTTCTTCTCCTGGTTTCTACATTTTCTGCAACAAAGGCAAGAGAGAGAGAAAGCAAGGTATTTTCAACATATGTGTGCCTGACCATTCTCCCCATCATTGCATAAGCTCTAGGGAGTGTAGTCCTCGATCCTCGGGCCACCAATCATGCATCCCGATGCATGATGGCCGAGGAGTCGGATTGCACGACTCGATGTAAAATGAATGCACATATAAACACAACAAGGCCTAAATTCCATCATGGGTAATCCGGAGTGTCGGCGATCGAGAATCGAGGCACGTTTCGTCACTTGGAGTACGAAACGTCTCTCGTTTCTCGTGTTTGGACTAAACCCTATTCCAAACACAATGTAATATACATGGCATGCATGAATGCAACTCTAACATGCAACCTAAACATAATGCCACTAAATGATGCAAACATGCAAATGATGATATGCAAACATGCTACTAGCATGCACAATGCTATAAAATAATCAATGGCATATTCAATGCACATGAAAACTATATGGCATACGCAATGCACACATGGAGACTAACAATGAAATGATCAAGGCATACACAATGCAATGGTCAATCATGCAACAATATGGACTAAATGCCATATACAATGCAAGATGGACTTAAACCAAGATAGGTGAGCCTTAGCCACACCCAAATCAGTGGCCATACATGATGAAATTAAGGCAACAACACTTATGCAAACATGCACAATACGAGAGGCCAAACCTAAGGCACAAAGTGCAACTCTACTAAGGCATGGCAAGGGATGAAACATAGCATACAATGACACATTTTCCAGCTCTGAAATGACATGCAAGATGGTCCTGAATCATGCAAACACCTCACACAATGCATGCTCGATGGCCCAAATACCGAAACTAGTGAAGCGGATTACACTATAGGCATGCAAAACAACACTAAAATGACCAAACCAGCCCCAAGAAGTCCCTATGCAGGCCCAAAACAGTAGGAAAATGGATTGAAATGGTGGCTCAAAAGGTACGGAAATGAAGCTCATACAATGGTCCATAAGTGAGGCATACAAGCACAACCCTCAAATGCACTTAAGGAGTAAAAAATATGGGAACATGGTAACCTTACATGCTCTGAAATACCATGCACAATGACCCAAAAACATGCAAACACCTCAATATAAGCATGCAATAGGCTTCAAAACTCAAAGCTAGGCAAGGGAACCATGCATAGCAAACATCATTCGACCATGAAGCCCAAAAAAAGAGCTAAGGAAGTCCAAAACATGCACAAAATCAGTTTAGGGCATGGCCAAAAAGTGCTAGAATCAAAGGCCAAAATAGTATGCAATGTAAGCTAGTAAAGAGGATTTGCACTACAAGCATGTGAGGCAATCAAGAGGCCACTAAACCAGAAAAATTCAGAGGTATGACATGCCAAATAAATCCCAAAAACCCACTGAAACATGGTTAATGCATGCAAGAATGAGATGCTCCTTTGATATGCCATGAAGACGGTTATTCTACACATGCAAGATGGACATCCAATATGGAAAAACAAGCTCTGGACAGAGCCTATGAAGGTCCTAAAACTCATTAAAAATGGCCTGAAACATGGCTTGGAAGCATGCAAATAAAGGCTCTTTTGTTAGGCCAAATATGCTAGAAAACAAGACAACAAGAGAGAGCGTCACCCTTCTCTGATTTTGGCCCTCAAAAACACATTTTCACCACTGAAAATCCACTAGATTTCAGTGGCTAGAGGGCCAAACAAAGCTTAGCTCGAATGCATTATGACATGGCACAAAACAAGGCTAAAACAAGCATGCAAGGGGGTAGACGACCCCAAACAGAAAAATGATCTTAAACAAACATGTTAAGGATCTCAAAATAAGACTTTTTTCAGTTTCCACCAAAGCTAAAAAATGCTTTCAAGTATGGCTAAAAGATGGAGCAAAATAAAGCTCAAAAGAGGGAATAGGGTGTTACCCTTGTAGCTCAGCAACTCCAGCAGCTTATGAACCAAAATGCAGCTCCTTAGGACCTCTCAAGACAATCCAAGAAGCTTAGGTTGGTGCTAGAGGTGTTAGGCTAAGAGGTAGTGTGCAGAGGGGCAAGAACTTAGCACTTTTGAGCCAAGAGTGTAGAGATATAGAGAGATATATATATTTTGCCTTAGGAATTTTTTTGAACTAGGTTAAAGGAGAGGGAGGACCTCTCTTATAGCGGTTTCAAGCCAAAGCTTCTCAAAGAAGCTAAAAACCAAGGCTCAAAATCCTCCATACACGTGTATGGAGGATACAGCCTGTGCCTTCCAGCTGGCACAACTGTCAAGCACACACAGAGACAAAACCAGCAGGAGCAGGCCGACCAGTTCAGGTGGTCGGTCGACCACTTCCCCTGGTTGGCCGACCAGGTCAAAAGGTCCAATCCAAAGAAAGGTGGTCGGCAGCCCCATTTGGTGGTCTCCACATTGAATGCAAGCTAGTGGCAGTATGGGAGACCAGTAAATGTGGCTCAAAAATGAGGGAGACCAGTTACCTGACAAAAAAACTGGCCGGTGGGGGAAAAGTGGTCTCCAAGGAGAAAAGGTGCTCTCCCACTCTTGTACCACCTTCCAAACAATGAAAATAGGGTCCATGCCAAAAATGAACCAAGACGGATGCAAAACAAGGGTTTGGGGGCCAAAACGCGCAGCCGGGTGCCCCGAAAACTGATTGTTAAGCATCGAAAGTGGTGTTCGACCACGAAGGTGGTCTCCCGGGCCACAGTGTCCCTCTAGAGAGAGGAAACAAGGTGTGTGCCAAAAACTGGAGCAAACGGAGAAAGTTAAGCGGTCCTGAACCGATGTGCACGGCCGACGGCTCCGAAAACCGAAAACTGGTCTCCAGATGGGAACAGTGGTCTACGACCACGAAAAGTAGCCTACGGCCACTAAGAGATGGTCTATGAGACCTCTCCCTCCCTTCAGGAAGAGAAAACAAAACCTAGTTCGCAAACCAAGGCAAAGCACAAAAGAGTCCCGAAGTTCGGAGGCAAGGCTCTCAGTCGAGACTCCGTAACCTCAGA